>CM076572.1:1270947167-1271098737 GCA_034641835.2 Pinus albicaulis | reverse complement strand
GATAATGTATTTTGCGAGCGGAAAAGATACGGCAGATAAAATATGAGGGTTTTAGGCCATGAAAGGGGTTCAAAACACGTTTGGATGGGATCGATGGCCAAAATTTGAATGGAGGGGCTGATATGCACAACACATCTCATGCAGAACAAAAAAAATATCCTTTTGAATTTTTATTATTACCTGATATCTGTCTAGCTGGCTCATAAGATGTTTTATCCTCTCTTTTGTTTCAGGTGTTTGAGGCGCGTCTATCAAAGTATTAAATTCTGACCTTGCATCTCGGTCAATCCAAACAAGAAAAGCCTCTTAAGTAAATTTTTTAAAACCAACCAAGGACAGGGCTAACCATAGACTTCTTGGGCAAGTTCTTATTAAAGCAGCTTAATTGACAAACAATCCAGTAATCCACATAATTACCTTCAGAAAGTATGAAAACACATAAGAAAAAGAGAGTGTAACTTAAGATCAGATAAAGTACTTTTAAACCTAGTCTGCTTTCAGTCAACACCAAGGGAAACTTTCAGAATCTGCCTTTGGAGAAAAGAATCTAGGAATCAGGGCAAACCATATCTTCTCTAGTCTAACTTTAATAGCAAATAATGGAAATAACATTCGAGAACAATGTTTGAGCAAACGGAAGGACGAGGGAACGCCAACATTCCTAACTATTTAAACTATATTGAATCATTCTTAAATAAACAAATCTGAAGAAAACATTAAGATAAAGATTTCTCAGCCAGAGAAGGTTACTGCTATACAGAAAATCCTAACCCTGTTTAAACTGTTCTTTACAGAGGGAAAATGAACAATATGGAATACATAGAAGGAAAACGATTAACAAAGAAAGAAGCACTTCACCAGTGATAAAGACCAGGATCCCAAGAAACAGCTTTTATATTGATGGCAAACCAGTTACAATATTCAAGTCCAATGTTTCAGTTCAGCAATCATCTTCACTATTCAACCTAACTACTCTAGTGCAAACAGAGCTTCAAGGGCCAGTGAACACTATGTACAAATAGAAGTCTCGAGCTCAAATGTATTTCAAAGTTCTGCAACCAACAACTTCTCATCTTCTGCAGAAGTACTTATAGGAAGATGAGGAGGTGAGATTTTAACAAAATATCTCAAGGATAATTAATGCAGAGTGAAGACTTCTTGGCCCTTTGAGAGGCTCGATGAAGAAATTCACAGGTGGAACACTGTATTAACTGTTTACAATAAATATCAAAGCTCGGTGGGAGCTTTTTTTGACTTTGATGCTCTGTATGCTGTGTGGAGTAATTTCTTGGCTGTGCTGGAGGCGAATATCAGATTTTCTTCAATAACTTCGGCCTCTATTTGAATGCTTTGAGGAAACAGGTGGCTCGGTGGTAGCTAAGGAATCAATTTGCCTCAGATGTGGTGGTGGAGGCTTTCTGTCTGATAAAACACTTTAGGTTTTCTTTTAAACTGTGTTTTATATTGGGGATTAGGCTTTTAATAACTGTCTTAGCTGTAATCCCCATAAAAATTGTCTTCAATATTCATCTGTTGTGCTCTGTCTTCAAAACTGATACTCTTTAACTGTGTTTGAATTAAAATAGTGTCTTGTCGATGTGCAGACCCGCACTGGGCTTTACGGCATCAATACTCATAGAGTACTGACGAAACATGGAATAGAGCCCCGTGAATGGCTTCTCTGTAATGAAACGAGGGCATGAGAATCTTCATTCCCAGCCCTTGGCATTTCTTCGTTATATAATGGAAAACCATTTAGAACACCTGCATCAAACACAAAACAATTAAGAAATCTTGCGGAAAATGGGTTTAAACTGCTTCAGATGGCGGGGGAGGAGCGTAGCCGTCGGATAAAAACATCTAACGGTGGAGATTGGCGCAAAACAGAAAAAATGAGAGCGGGGAGAAGAAATAAGGCGTGGTGGTTTTGGACCGTCCGATCTGGACACGTGGACGGTCCAGATCTAATCGGAGGATCTCAATCGGGGGTGGTAGAAAAGCGAATGCGATTGAAACGCAGCGATGCGACTAAGCGCTGGCCGTTGATCTGCAGATCAAATCAACGGCGGAAAGTGAATCGGAGGGTTTTCGAAATGGGGGCAAGACTTGTGATCGGAGGAAATAAGGACCGTCGGATCTTCGGGAGGATGGACGGCTAGGATTAAATCGGAGGACGGTGGAAAGGGCTTGCGATTAGCGTTCGGGCAACCAGTGCGATCAAGCGATGACCGTTGGATCAGCGGGAAATGAACGGATAGGATGTAATCGGAGGGATCGCAAGGGTGTGCGATGGCCATCGGATTGCGAAACGGATGGATGGTCGGGATTGAATCGGGGATCGGCAATCGGGGGTGAGACGGGAAGGTCTGCGATTGCGATCGGAGGGAACTTTGCGATTGAGCGCAGGCTGTCGATCTGAGAACAAGATTAACGGTCGGGATTTAATCGGGGATCGGCAATCGGGAGTGCAACAAAAACGCATGCGATTGAAAGTTTGCGATGCGATTGAGCGCAGGCCGTTGGATCAAAGGATTAGATTGACGGTCAGGATTGCTTCGACCTACGCACCGGCGGAAAAACCCTTAAACATATGAAAACCAAATTTTTTGCAAATAAAACAAGTTATAATGGATCGGGCGGAAAATATATATAAGTAAAGGAAATAGGCGCCCGATTGCGGGGCCGGTGGTTTTCACAGAATGTAATATGCCTGGGAGTATAAAGACAAGGGCCAATCGCAATCGGGCCATTGAGCCTGGTCTTTCAATCAACCCATTTGTATTTATCACGTGGTTTTAAGTTCTCAACTTAAAACTTTCGGAAAGTGGGTTTTTGGGTTTACAAAGGAAAATATTGATCGAAGAGGGATTTTTCAATGGTTTATGGCCCGATTGCGGGCTCTATGGTTATATGAGGAAATAATATGATCGGAGGGTTTTATATGAAAGGCTAATCGCAATCGGAGCTTTGTAATGGTTCAAAGTCATGCACCCTTTGGATATTTGCGATGCGATTAGCGCCAAAAAGCTTTGGCGTTTGGTTTTAACACATGGGCATGTGGGGGGAAGTGGTTTAGGACTTAGCCCAAGGGGCTTAGGTCCATAGTAATAAAACTTTGATTTTTTATGATAAATTTTCAAGGATTTTAATGGATTTGGGGGTTCCGAAATAGTTAAAAAGTGAGTTTTTAACTATGAAAAGGGAAATTTTCATAAATGGAAAGAAGAGGACTTATGAAAACAAGGTAGTTTTGATGGAGAAAAAGGGGAGCAGATGAAAGGTTTTGAGAAGAGGAGAAATGACGATCTTTCAGCAGTCTTTCAGTTGGAATCAGCAGAAATTCCCGAGTATAAAAAATGGGACAGCAAATGAGGATTTTGGATAGAGGCATGAGGCCTACAAGGAGTCTTCAAGAGCCAACAATTTTTAGTGATAAAATTTGTTCCTTGGAGGCTCAAAAAAAAGATCTTAGCCACCTTTTGGTATAACAAAATATTATAGGTGGCTAACAGTGGCTCCACTTGGGGATGGTGCCTTCTTGAAGGCATCAAGAATTCAGACTTGATTTCTCTGGGATGTTGACTGGTGCCTGACCCACTGCTTGCTCTTGCTTTTCTTTGATAAAAATATCAGTCATGAAAGAAAAATTAATTTCATCAATACAAATTCTACCTACTCCAATCCTACTGATCTAACATTTTTTCTTCATGAGAGTGCACTTGGATTGTCAAACTCTATTCACAACATTTTATTCTTTTGAAAGCAGGAAATCTAAACTATTTCTACTCCTTATTTCTCCCTGAACTCAGATTAAACAGTTGAGCTCAGATATTTCTCTACCTAGTCTACTGTCTGTTGGGATTAAACAGTCCAACAAACTTTCATTCCCCAAATTCTACAACAAAAATTTAAAAATAGTCAAGTCAAGATTGAGCTGTTTGACTTGCTATGATCTATGGCATAAGAACAAGTTGCACATAGATTATTATTTGCAGAAAATTGAACATCAAAAATTGAAGGCTTAAGATCCGAAAGCTTCTTATTATGGCCTTCTCTCTTCTTCTCATAGCTATAATTTTTCTTTTTTTCTGTGAGCTATCTCTTCCTTGATATCTGATTCAGATTTTGAGCAAATTAGAACCAGTTTTTCCTCTTTTATGACTCAGAAAATAAAACAGTTTTGAGTCATCTCTCTTTGGAAACTTTGGTTCAGATTTTGAGTTTGTTTGAACCTTAATTTCTATCCTAATCTATCTACTGATAAGCCAAGATTAAACAGTTTGGAAAATCAAATTCACTACCCTATCAGCAGAAAATTGAAAGCTAATTAGTCAAGATTAAATAGTTTGACTAACTAGAAGTGTGTTTTGCAGGAGTGGCATTTAAGCTTGCACACTTTCAGATTTGTTCCTCTTTTTTGGCATGGGGCTTTGCCTTTCTTGTTTACATTTCTACCCTCTTTTCTTTCTTTCTTTGTTTTTGTATTTTTCTGATTTTTAATAACTTTGAATGCAATGATGGATGAAATGTTTACAATGGAAAAGGGAAAAAGGCTTCAAAACATAGAATGGTTTAAGAAAGATAATGCTTAAGCATCCTGCCATTGACAGGACCCCCAAACAATTCTGTTCCATTCAGCTCTTGTAAGAAGAATGCATTGTTTCCAGCAACTGAATGAATGGAGTAAGGTCCAAGCCATAGATTGTCAAATTTACCATGCTTTCCCTTATCTTCTCTCTTTCAGTCCCACTTTAAAACTTTGTCCCCAATCTTGAAATTACTGGCTTTTGTTCTTCTGTCAAATATCTTCTTGATATGGTCTTGCTTCTGTAATGCTTTGTTGTACACTTCCTCTCTGGTTTGCTGAAGATGAATGGTCTGATTTATTCTTCTGATTATGTCATTTTATTCAGTCTGCAACTCTTGAATTAACTTCATAACTAGTACACCAAGGCTGTTAGGAAAAATTGCATCTGTACCATACACAAGCTGGAAGGGTGACATACCAATAGATTTCTTCAAAGTTAATCTGTCAGCCCAAAGTGCATGGATTAGCTTTGTGTGCCAAGACTTTTTATTGTCCTCCAACAGTTTCTTGATTATGTTCACTAAGCTTTTATTGGAAGATTCTGCAAGTCCATTACCTTGAGGGTAATAGGCTGTGGAATGCCCTAGTGTTATCTGGTATTTATGACAGAAGTCAACCATTTTCTTTGATCCAAACGCTGCTGCATTAACTGTGATGATCTTGGTAGGACTGCCAAATATGGAGAGGATATTGGTTTCTATGAACTTTATGATAACTGAATCATTTGCTTGCCTACAAGGAATGGCTTCTATCCACTTAGTGAAATAGTCTGTGGCAATAAGGATCCATCTATGCTGGGCAGAAGATGATGGATGGATTTCACCTATGAAGTCAAGTCCCCACTGTTGAAAAGGAGCTTCAACAGTGATTGGATGCAGAGGAAGGGGTAATAATTTTCTCTTGCCCTCAAACAATTGGCATTTATGGCAAGTAGTTGTCATTTTGTGAACATCGGGAAAAAGGGTGGGCCAATAGAAACCAGCCCTCAAAATTTTGTTGGCTGTTGACTTCCAGTACAAATTGCCTCCACACTCTCCTTCATGAAATTCCTACTTAACCTTCTCTGCATCAAAATCAGGAAAACATTTAAGCAATATACCACTAGCATTTTTCCAATAAAGACACCTATCTACAATGCAATAGTTTACTGCTTTTAGTTTTAAGAACCTTGCCTTTGTTTTCGACAAACCAGGAGGTGTATTTAAATTAAGCAAAACATAAACGATATCAGCATACCAAGGAGAATTCATAAAATGGTTTTCAATAATGGGAGTTGAGAATTCTTCTTGGCTGTCCAAATCATTAATCATATTAATATCAAGAACTTCAAAATTGGATTCAGCCATTAATCTAGCTAGACCTTGGCCTTTGATGAGTTTAGTGGGTTTTATCTCTAAATCATATTCGAGAATAATAGCAATCTACTTACCTCTCTTACCATCTGGGTCCTGTGTTAGAATGTCTTTAACAACCGAATTAGGGACAAAGGCAATGATGTGTGAGTGAAGGATGTATACTCTGAAGTCTTTCAATGCTTTAACCAAAGCAAAAGCTTTCTTTTCCGTAATATTATACTTCAAAGGGGCATCTCTCAATGCCTTGCTAAAGAATGCAATAGGCTGCTCTTGTCCTTGTGGATTTTTCTGTAAAAGGACAGCAGCAATGGTATGTTCTGATGCAAACGAGAAGATATAAAAATCTTTTGAAAAATCAGGGCTTATAAGAACCGGTGTTTTGGTTAATGCTTATTTCACCAGCTAAAAGGATGTCTTTGCTTCCAAGGTCCATTTTAACCCTTGCTCCTTCTTCAACATGTTTGTGATATTTCTAAGGAGCTCAGCTAGGTTAGGGATGAACCTTCTCAAAAAGTTTATCTTTCCAATGAAAGACTGCAACTCTTTGATATTTCGAGGATGAGAGATTTGCAATATAGCCTCAATCCTCTTTGGATCTATCTTTATACCTTCTTCTGAAATAATGTGTCCAAGAAGCTTACCTTCTTGGAGACCAAATGGTGTCTTCTTAGGGTTTAAAGATATTCCAAACCTTTTGCACTTCTCGAAATTTTTTCTCAAATGTTCTAAATGTTCTTCATCTTTTTTTGAAAACACAGTGACATCATCTAGATAGATAATGATGAAGAAGCCCAATTCTTCCGAGAATGCTAGTCCATGGCTCTCTGAAAGGTTGCTCCAGCGTTCATTAGACCAAAAGACATCTTCACATACATGAAAGTGCCCCATGGAGTAGTGAAAGCTGTCTTTAATTGATCAGCAGGGTGAACTAAAATCTGATTATACCCTGAATAACCATCAAGCAACGAAATCCTTTTAGACCCCACCACCCTTTGTAAAATGTCATCCATTTTTGGTAAAGGGTAGTTATCCTTTAACGAAGCTTTGTTTAAGTCTCTAAAGTCTATACAAAGCTTGATTTCTCCAGTATTCTTCCTAACGGACACCAGATTAGATACCCACTCAGAATATCTAATAGGGACAATAATGCCAGCATCGTGCATCTTCATGATTTCCTTCTTAACCAATGGCAACTGGACAGGGTTTATTCTGCGCAGTTTCTGTTTGAATGGTTTGTGGTTTTATTTAAGATGGATTTTGTGCTGTATTATTTCAGTGTCATAGGATTTAAGATCTTCGTAACTCCATGCAAAAACATCAGAAAATTCTTTGAACAACTCTATGTATTTGAGTTTAATGTGAGCTGGCAAATTTTTGGACAGTTTGATCATTTTTGGTTTTTCCTCACTGCCTATATTGCACTCCTCTACTTCAGTCTCTATAGGTTCCAGTTTTGGTTTATTGGCCACATTGTTAAAATTGAACAACTCCTCTAAAGGCGTTAGACCACTCGGCAAATTTTCATCTTTAGAATGTAGAGTTTGTAATTCTTCCGTTTCTAACTCTGCACTTAATTCTGTTTTGTTCCTAAGTTTGCTAGACAATAGGTTAATATTGGCAGGTTGAGGAGACGATTCTTCTTCACCAAGAAAGTTTTCTTCACTGCAGTCTGTATCATAATCTGAATCTGAACTGTGCAGTTCAAACTCATTTTTGAATTGCATGAAGTCTTCTATTTGTTTGTCATTGTCAAACACTTGCCAATATTTTTCATTATCAGGCACTGCCGGTCTAAATTTTATCGGAGTTGTGTTGTCTCCAGTCTCATATGGCGTTAGACATGTCCTGGCCACAAAAGCTAAATTGTGGGCCATAATGTTCTTTTTCCTTGGGATGAAACTCATGTTTGACTCCTCAAATGTTTTCAACAGATCCATGGCATCATTCTGATAGGCTCTAAGTCTGGGATGATTCGCATTATACTCCCCATTGACCTGCCTAATGATTAACTCAGAATCCCTGTACACATTAATTCTTCTGGCTCCTAATTTCTTCAAGAGATGCAAGCCTAAGAGAAGGGATTCATATTCTGCTATGTTGTTGGAACACTGAAAGTTTAATTTGCATGAGATGCATTCTGTGTGGTTGTTTTCAGTGTTAATGATCCAAACCCCTGCACCAGCATTATTTCTAATGCATGACCCATCAAAATACATACTCCATAAAGGACTGTCTTCGGTTTCGTCTGTTTGGCGATTGTCCTTTTTAACTATGGTGCCTTCTGACTGTTCATGATTAGCAGCACCCAATTGAATTTGTTTTGAATCCTCAAATTCTTCAATAGATTGAGGGATGATGTCAGAAATGTTAGGGGTATTTTCTGGGTTGTTAAGTCCTAAAAACAATGGACTCATAACCGGTAAATCAAGACCTATGCTTTATTTACTAATGTTTTCACATGTGGCAAACTGTTTGGACACTTCTGCGTTATTATACTCTTCTTCCCTGTCGGCCTTTAATTCTGTTAAAGTGACTTGCTCACTAGGAGTTTCATTGTTAAACATGATAAAAGAATCAAGGCCTGTATTGATAGAATATATAGGAGAGTTTCGTGGTCTGTCTTGACTTGTAGCCGTGTATTGCATATGAGACTCCCTGTAAAGTCTTCTGGTCTGATTGAAAACCGGGATGGTCGCATATGTCATGTCCATATGCATAGTCCCCTGTAACTTAGCTCCCCAGGATCTTGATAATAGCATTCCATACTTTGGGGGGACATCAGCCACAACAATGTCCATGAGTAAACATTTGGCTGGAATCTGGGCTAGGTTAACACAGAGGTCTTTTATCAATCCTAGACATTTTACTCTATTTGAGTCAAAGGAGTATAGGTCTTTGTAGGGTCTGGTAATTTCTAAACCAAGGCTCTCCATCACAGCTTTAGGCATTAAATTATGAGAAGCCCCGGAATCATGCATAGCGTTGTGTAGAATTTTTTCATGAATGTTCAAACTCACATAAAAGGGAGGGACTGGTCCTTCTTGAAACTTCCCTTCAATCTTAGGGCCAAAAATCAACTCTGGTAGGTCGTCACTAAGGTTAACTGTATCTCCATTTTCCTCTATATTTAAAGCCTTCAAAATTTGGTTCCTATATACATGTTGGGCAGCTAACTCAGTTAATGGAACAGAGATTTTGATCTTTAAGATTTCCTGGTCCAGGCTGAAAGGGGTTTGATTCTTTGAAGCACTTGTTTCAACCTTATTAGCTGTCACTCTATCAACAATTACAGCTTGCTGATTTGTTTTATTTGACACAACTGTTTTAGAAGGAGTACTAGCTGAAGTGTTAGTACTGCTGATGTCTTCACTCTGTTTTTCAGAATTTTGAGTGTTTTTCTCCTTATCCTTATCAGAATTAACAGCCACTGTTTTGTCTTTTTGTTTGGCTATTTTGGGTTTGGCTGTGGTGCTGCTTTGAGAGGATTTGTTAGAGGTTTTGGTGTTGGGGGCTTGTTGACTGGTCTTACTTCTAAGGTCATATTCTCTTTGAGGTTCTATGACGACATTTTCCATGTCTTGATAATCATTTTCATTACCATTTCTTTTGTCATCATAAGGAGTGTAAAGACCTTGTTTTCTATCATAATGAACTTCCAAGTCATCATCTTCTTCCCCAAACATGTTGATATCCTCTTCCTCTGTTATGTCTTCTATTTCTTCAACCTCACTTACATAGTTTTGATGAAAGGGAGGGGTGATCTGTTGATCATCTTCCCTAAGTCTGTTTTGGGGTTGGTTCCTTCTAACATTCTGATTCTGGTTTCTATTTTGAGGAGCAGTTTGATTTTGATTTGCTTGTGCTCTCTTAATTATGCTCATCTCTTTCATCATTTCTTACATCATTCTCTCCATTTTTGATTTGGAAGTAGAAGGTGTGGATTCCTCTCTAAAAGATACTCTCTTCTCGCTCTTCATTCTTGCTCTTTTCTCCATCAAGTTCACTTCCACAGAAAGAGCACCCCTTTGCATGTCTTCAAGAGTTGCAAAATCTCTCTCTCTTAGTGAATAGGTCATGTCTGGATCAAACCCTTCAGGAAATTTGTTTAAAGCTGAGCCCTGAGGAGGTTTTAGTTAAGGGGAAAGTGCATTATAGACGCTGTTAAATCTGGTACAATAAGATTGTACACTTTCCCCAGGGTTCCTATGGAGATTTTTATAGTCAGCAAGGACTTGGAGAGGATTCTTTCTCACTTCCCATTTGTTTAAGAATGTTTTATGGAAGGCTTGGAGATCGTTAATT
Organism: Pinus albicaulis; assembly: GCA_034641835.2. Lineage (NCBI taxonomy): Eukaryota > Viridiplantae > Streptophyta > Pinopsida > Pinales > Pinaceae > Pinus > Pinus albicaulis. The sequence goes on along the minus strand of CM076572.1, from coordinate 1,271,088,492 downwards.
CTATGGGGGGTTAAACCTTTAAACCATTTTCTTGCTTCTCCCCCCAAACTTTGAGCAAATAGTCTCAAATTGACAGAATCATCATCAATTTAGTTTCTTTCAATGTATTCATTCATCTTGTCCACATGTTGAGATGCTGTTATAGTATTGCTAGCATCATACAATGGAATTTTGGACTGATAGTCATGTGGAAGATTGACTAATGGTACAGGAAGGACTAAGGGAGCATACCATGCTGCCATGATAGGTGGTGGATTTACAAGAGGAGGTGTGGGTTGAAGTGGAGTGGTTTGAACAGTGGATGAAAGATGAACAGAAGTGGATGGAACAACAGTAGATTACTGAGCTGATCTTGGATGAGAGACACCTAGATTATATAGAAAATGTAAATCAAGAGGTGTTGATTCTCTATTCCCAAGAGGTTCACCTTTTTCTAGGGATGAATGTGAAGACTTAGAATCTAACTGATCTAAATCACCAAATGACCTAGTCCTAAATGGGCTCACTAAGTCAGCTTGTGGTTGTTGCAGAGCTGAAAGATTTTCAGGGACTGAATTAGCTCTCAAGGGTGATTTGAAAACAGTTAATAATTTAACCTTAGGAGACTTACAAAGGATACTTTCTGGATTATCAACTATCTCAGGTGGGTTAGGGTTTGGTTGGGCTCTAGTGTGAATCTTTTTAGAAGCCATTGTGCTATGTTTTTTAGACCTAAAACAAGAAAAGTTCAACCAGATATGACAATCTTGGAGAGGTTAACCAATCTGTTTTTACAATTTTAAATCCCACAATCCTCTAACTGAGTTTGAATGATTTTATAATGATAAGGGTTCTTCCCAGTGGAGTCTTAAGGTCTGCTAGGATTGTGGAGTCGCCAAGTGGAAATTTTTAGCTCCTTTCAAAGGTAAAAGGTCTTATGGTCCACCACCATGTTTATTTAATTCCAATCTGAAATATTTTTAGGTTTTTCTAAGTCATTTTTTAGTTTTGTGGTTGTTAAGAATATCCTAACTTTGTTTCAAAACTTAGCTAAGGTTGCGAGACAAAGGCAGTCTACTCTTATGGCTAAGCCAGCTGATTTTTCAAGGTTAGATGAAGTCTTAAGAGAAACCTAGGGTTTACCTAGTTTGTCACTGATTCAAACAAGTTCCATCATGATTACCTATATTAGGCAGTGCTTGAAAAGGCTGCTTTTTACTCTATTTAATAAAGTAAATGCTCTATGAACCAAATCTCTGACGTCATATGATTATCTTTAAATGAAAATGATTCTGGGTTCGATGTCCCCAGTGGAGTCGCCAGAAATGTTAGGTCTCTGTAATTTATTAGCAAGATTGGGAGAGTCCAATCACAGAGTTAACATCATTTCAACCAACTTTTGGATTCTAGGATCTAGCCCTCCTGAATCCGGAGAGGGATCTCTCCAATATGTACAAAGATGGATATTGTCTTTGAAAAGCTTAAGGTAATGATATTAGGCTAGTTATGAAGGCCAAGGGTTTTGTTTTGTTTTGGATGGTTGAGCATGAAATGTTACTTGAGGAGAAATTCCTAAGTGCAAAAAGTTTCAAAAGTGAGAAGTTGCAAGCAAATAGAACAATTTTGGCAGATAGATAGATATAACGCTAGTTTTTAGTCCATTGGGCTATGGAGTCATATCTGGGCTTTAATTGAACAACAACATCAAGTGTGATCCAAGGGGCAAGTCATCTATACCACCAGATTATTGAGATTAAAATGATGAAATGGAAACATTAAAATGTTGGAGGGGTGGAAACTGATAATAATTTCTCAGAGGATTTATAGTCAGTCCAAACAAGAAAATCCTTTTAAGTAACTGTTTTAAAACCAACCAAGGACAGGGCTAACCATAGACTTCTTGGGAAAGTTCTTATTAAAGCAGCTTAATTAACAAACAATCTAGTAATCCACATAATTACCTTCAGAAAGTATGAAAACACATAAGAAAAACAGAGTGTAACTTAAGATCAGATAAAGTACTTTTAAACCTAGTCTGCTTTCAGTCAACACCAAGGGAAACTTTCAGAATCTGCCTTTGGAGAAAAGAATCTAGGAATCAGGGCAAACCATATCTTCTCTAGTCTAACTTTAATAACAAATAATGGAAATAACATTCGAGAACAATGTTTGAGCAAACAGAAGGACGAGGGAACGCCAACATTCCTAACTGTTTAAACTGTATTGAATCATTCTTAAATAAACAAATCTGAAGAAAACATTAAGATAAATATTTCTCAGCCAGAGAAGGTTACTGCTATACAGAAAATCCTAACCTTGTTTAAACTGTTCTTTACAGAGGGAAAATGAACAATATGGCATACATAGAAGGAAAACGATTAACAAAGAAAGAAGCACTTCACCAGTGATAAAGACCAGGATCCCAAGAAACAGCTTTTATATTGATGTCAAACCAGTTACAATATTCAAGTCCAATGTTTCAGTTCAGCAATCATCTTCACTATTCAACCTAACTACTGTAGCACAAACAGAGCTTCAAGGGCCAGTGAACACTATGTACAAATAGAAGTCTCGAGCTCAAGTGTATTTCAAAGTTCTGCAACCAACAACTTCTCATCTTCTGCAGAAGTACTTATAGGAAGATGAGGAGGTGAGATTTTAACAAAATATCTCAAGGATAATTAATGTAGAGTGAAGACTTCTCAGCCCTTTGAGAGGCTTGATGAAGAAATTCATAGGTGGAACACTGTATTAACTGTTTACAATAAATATCAAAGCTCGGTGGGAGCTTTTTTTGACTTTGATGCTCTGTACGTTGTCTGGAGTAATTTCTTAGCTGTGCTGGAGGCGAATATCAGATTTTCTTCAATAACTTCGGCCTCTATTTGAATGCTTTGAGGCAACAGGTGGCTCGGTGGTAGCTGAGGAATCAATTTGCCTCAGATGTGGTGGTGGAGGCTTTCTGTCTGATAAAACACTTTAGGTTTTCTTTTAAACTGTGTTTTAGATTGGGGATTAGGCTTTTAATAACTGTCTTAGCCGTAATCCCCATAAAAAATGTCTTCAATATTCATCTGTTGTGCTCTGTCTTCAAAACTGATACTCTTTAACTGTGTTTGAATTAAAACTGTGTCTTGTCGATGTGCAGACCCACACTGGGCTTTACGGCATCAATACTCATAGAGTACTGACGAAACATGGAATAGAGCCCCATGAATGGCTTCTCTGTAATGAAACGAGGGCATGAGAATCATCATTCCCAGCCCTTGGCATTTCTTCGCTATACAATGGAAAACCATTTAGAACACCTGCATCAAACACAAAACAATTAAGAAATCCTGCAGAAAATAGGTTTAAACTACTTCAGATGGCGGGGGAGGAGCGCAGACATCGGATAAAAACATCTAACGGTGGAGATCGGCGCAAAATAGAAAAATGATAGCGGGGAGAAGAAATAAGGTGGGGTGGTTTTGGACCGTCCGATCTGGACACGTGTACGGTCCAGATCTAATCGGAGGATCTCAATCAGGGGTGGAAGAAAAGGGGATGCGATTGAAACGCAGCGATGTGATTAAGCGCTGGCCGTTGATCTGCAGATCAGATCAACGACGGAAAGTGAATTGGAGGGTTTTCGAAATGGGGGCAAGACTTGTGATCGGAGGAAATAAGGACCGTCGGATCTTCGGGAGGATGGACGGCTAGGATTAAATCAGAGGACGGTGGAAAGGGCTTGCGATTAGCGTTCGAGTGACCAGTGCGATCAAGCAATGACCGTTGGATCAGCGGGAAATGAATGGATAGGATGTAATCGGAGGGATCGCAAGGGTGTGCGATGGCCGTCGGATTGCGAAACAGATGGACAGTCGGGATTGAATCAGGGATCGGCAATCGGGGGTGAGACGGGAAGGTCAGCGATTGCGAACGGAGGGAACTTTGCGATTGAGCGCAGGCCGTCGATCTGAGGACAAGATCAACGGTCGGGATTTAATCGGGGATCGGCAATCGGGAGTGCAAAAAACACATGCGATTGAAAGTTTGCGATGCGATTGAGTGCAGGCCGTTGGATCAAAGGACTAGATCAATAGTCAGGATTGCTTCGACCTACGCACCAGCGGAAAAACCCTTAAACATATGAAAACCAAAGTTTTGCAAATAAAACAAGTTAAAATGGATCGGGCGGAAAATATATATAAGTAAAGGAAATAGGCGCCCGATTGCGGGGCCGGTGGTTTTCACGGAATGTAATATGCCCAGGAGTATAAAGACAAGGGCCAATCGCAATCGGGCCATTGAGCCTGGTCTTTCCGATCAACCCATTTGTATTTATCACGTGGTTTTAAGTTCTTAATTTAAAACTTTCGAAAAGTGGGTTTTTGGGTTTACAAAGGAAAATATTGATCGGAGAGGGATTTTTCAATGGTTTATGGCCCGATTGTGGGCTCTATGGTTATATGAGGAAATAATATGATCGGGGGGGTTTATATGAAAGGCTAATCGCAATCGGAGCTTTGTAACGGTTCAAAGTCATGCACCCTTTGGATATTTGCGATGCGATTAGCGCCGAAAAGCTTTGGTGTTTGGTTTTAACACATGGGCATGTGGGGGGAAGTGGTTTAGGACTTAGCCCAAGGGGCTTAGTTCCATAGCAATAATATGCTAATCGCAATCGGAGCTTTGTAATGGTTCAAAGTCATGCACCCTTGGATATTTGCGATGCGATTAGCGCCGAAAAGCTTTGGCGTTTGGTTTTAACACATGGGCATGTGGGGGGAAGTGGTTTAGGTCCTAGCCCAAGGGGCTTAGGTCCATAGCAATAAAACTTTGATTTTTTATGAGAAATTTTCAAGGATTTTAATGGATTTGGGGGTTCCGAAATAGTTAAAAAGTGAGTTTTTAACTATGAAAGGGGAAATTTTCATAAATGGAAAGAAGAGGACTTATGAAAACAAGGTAGTTTTGATGTAGAAAAAAGGGGAGCAGATGAAAGGTTTTGAGAAGAGGAGAAATGACGATCTTTCAGCAGTCTTTCAGTTGGAATCAGCAGAAATTCCTGAGTATAAAAATGGGACAGCAAATGAGGATTTTGGACAAAGGCATGAGGCCTACAAGGAGTCTTCAAGAGCCAACAATTTTTTAGTGATAAAATTTGTTCCTTGGAGGCTCAAAAAGATCTTAGCCACCTTTTGGTATAACAAAATATTATAGGTGGCTAACACTTAGACATGCTTAACCAGTTTCTTTCCCTGCTATGGAGAAGGCTTTCCATGCCTCGTCCTCCTTTGTGCTGCCATTCTTTTCCAACACTTAGCACTGACATGGTTATGTAAAACACAAAAACGAAAAGTTTTCTTATGCCATGATTTATGTTCATTATTAGCAACATGCTTATAATAAAAATGAACTAGCGAATATCGAGACTTATTATACCTTCCGTGGTGATCTCTAGTGCGATCATGGTGATGAGAGCTTGTCTCATCTCTTCTATTGCGACATGCACTTCCATGGGATGATGAAGTGTTCCCATCATTATTTTCCCCTGACGAGTTCAAAAATGTATGTTTTCCTTTGATTTCATTATGGCGATGAGAGCTTGCCTCAGCCTTCTCTCTGCAAAATGTGTTGTCATAAGATGATGGGGAAGTGTTCCCATCATTCTTTTTCCTCAATGGTTTCATCAATGTCATGGGAGCTGTTGACACCTTGAGCATTCTCCTTTAGTGTATCCCAAACCTACTTATCGAGGTCTATGCACAAACTCCAATGGCTTATTCATGCCTTGGCAATGAAGGCCAAGTCCTCCTCCTTTGTAACCCATCTTGGTAAGAAGTCTCATGCCAGCTCCTCTAATGGGGATCTCCACATTTCCAACAGAAATAATAGCATGTGAAGATGAAACTAAAGAATGATCACAATTGTTTACCTCAGATGTCGATTTGGAAACAGGTGAAGAGGGCTTCTCTAAGCCTTTGTTACGCTTCACTTCCTCCAAGGCCTATGTTGTGGCATATAGCTAAAGCTGTAATCACTGCTTCTCCTCCTTCTCTTCTCGTATAAGTGTCTTTAATGCATCATGATCTGCTTGAAGACTTTGGTCATTGCCCTTCAAATTTTCCAATGCCTCTGTTGTGGCTTCCAATTGAAGCTGCAATCACTGCTTTTCCTCCTCCTCCTCTTGTAGAAGTGTTTTCAACTCAGCATTATCTGCTACTTGTTTCTCATAAGCTTCATACAACATGTCCACCCTTTCAGATATCCTGATCATGGCCTCGTACATGTCTTTGGCATCCTCCATTGCTGCATGTTCAATGGTTCATGCTTGTAGTTCACATCAACAAGAAGGCAGCTATGATACCACTTGATCCGGGTTCGTCAGTAACTGGATTTACCCATAATCATTTACTTCTGTGATGTATTAGAATTTCATTTTATCAAAGAATTAATGAACACACATGTAGATATAATTAAGAGGAAAACATGTCAACAATCACACAACAAAACACAAGACGTTTAATAATGGAGTTCATCCAGTGTGGACTATGTCTCCAGGCCTCGGTGTCTCAATGGTGTTGGCCGCTTCATTTGGTGCTGGAAAATGTGATGATGTACAAGGACGTTTTTTACTTTGTCATACAAGGAATTGGGCCCTCAACATGAGTGGAAAATTCTCTCCCCGAGACATTCCGCTGCAAGTAACTCTCACTCATACAGACCTCCTATTAGCATGACATCATCACACATGGTGAAAAAGAGTATCCCGCCATCAAGGCAACAAAGGGATCTCATAACATAAATCAACATCCATGATATATACATACCACATCAAATAAACATAAATATCCTGCATCATACATCAAGCAAGAATGGACAACAAAAAATAAACATAAATATTATGCATCATACATCAAGCAAGAATCGACATGACATAAAGCATATCAAAACAAATATCAATGAATTACATGGCAAAAACACTTCATATACATCAAATCTGATGTTGGCTGAAGAATAATTCGCTCAGCTGCTGGATTTGAATGCACCATTGAAACTCTGACGTCGAATGGCATGAAATCGACTGTCCACACGCTGAAATTTGACACCATCATTCCATTCTAGAAAATGGCCAAACAATTGAGACCTCTGTTGCATACACTGACATCGCCATCAAATTCATGTCGCCGAGAGGTATAAAATCCATATAAAATTTTTCCAATTTGGACATTGGGAAAATTTGGCTCTCTTGGAAATGATGCTCAATGAGGGTTCCACTGCCCCTGCATCTGGCTCATGGTTCCACCTGCATGCAAATAAATTATTAATAAACCTCGATCCACATACCGCTCCTCAAGTCTGCCTCCCTTGGATGCACTGAATAAAGTTTAGTTTATTTGTAATGGGTTGGGTGGACTTTAGAAGGTCCACCGGTTGTCACGTTGGTTAAGATCCGAGTTTGGAGGATGAGGGTTCGGGGGATTAAATCCCGCCCCTCTCCTTTTTATGTTGAAATGCATTAAGTATAGGCAAAGGTGGGTGGGAAGTTCCACTCCACGCGGCCCAACCTGACTCGACCCTGCTCTAACCGTTGTTCCACACACACACACACACACATATATATAGTGTCTATTGTTGTTGCGGTGGGCAGGTCCGCTCCCATACGGCCCAACCCAGCTGCTTGTCCATCGTTTAATGTAATATGGTAATGGGCTAATGCGAGGGTGGCAGGGTTGACCACCCGCTCCCCAAACAACCTTTAACTAAATTATTCCATGCAGTTATATGGGAAATGGGGTTTGCGGGGGTGGCGGGGTTGGTGGCCGGCCACCCCTCTTTTATATATTTTTTGTTTTAATTAAACAAACCACGCATTTTTGAAATAACCATTTTTAGGTGGTGGTAGACATTTTATCGGTTTGAAAAATTTGTCCAGAATCTAGCCAGAATCCTGTGAAATTGTGTCCTCCTTAACCTACCATGTCACCTAGTCAACCCCAGAACTTTGACCAGCCCTAACTTTCACATACCAACTCGGTTGGACAAACCGTTCACATCGTTGCGATCAGGACGAAGAGATCTTCAACTTGAAACTGATTTTTCCACATTTCTTCCACTTTTATTTTTGAGCTTTCATAAGCCCTCTTTGTCCTCTGAGTGTCTCTGGAGCCACCTAGATCATATAATGTCATCATAAAATTTCTCATCTATAGTGGTTTCATCATCAATGGCAGGTTCCAGCACATCAAATCAAGTAAGTGGATCATCATACACCTCTCTATTAGTTCATTTCATGCTTTAAGGCTCAAAAATCCCCTCTCCTACAGTTTGCTTTGTTTTTTTTCAAGAAAGTCTCTTTGGTCAAATTTGTTGAGAAAAACCCTAAAATTCATTCTAACTCACCTTCCCCCACCTTTCATATACCATCATTAACACTTCCCCTCATTTCATTCTCTCATTTTTACCATTTTCCTACAAACCCTTGCCTACACTACACTTTCCTATGCTAGGGATGTGTTTTTCCCTTTTCTACCCTCGTTGCTTAAAAAAGTCGTCCTCATGACACCCGTGTTCAACAGTTGAAACAACAAGGGGTCCTGTGTAGCTCAGGCAACACGCCAAGATTATCACCCGATCTCGGGAGAGCGCAGCTGCCTCACCCGAAGTGCTGACAACATGAGTAAGGGGATGGGATCACAAAGAGGAATAAAATCGCAACTGTTTAAAGAAAGAGAATCCATTATTATGTCAAAGGTACAGATAAAAGATCACTAATCAAGTATTCAGACAGTCGCAACTTAAAATTTTTAAAGCAGTGCAAACACATCATAACACATAACCACAGCATAGAGACAGCAATCCTTCTTTATATTATTCTTCAGGCCAATTACATGATTACATAGCTTCCTTCTCTGATAACTCATACATCAGGTACAGATGGGTCTAAGAACAGAAAGGACGAACATAGAAAATAGGAACCAATGGAGAGAACAGGTCTGATTCTTCCGCGGCTGCTTTCGCATTCAATCATCCCTCAATAATGACCTCAACAGCAACCGATCAACCAACCTCTCTCTCTTCTTCAGCCGGGTGATCGCCTTTTATTCACCCGCTCGTCGTGACTGGCGGCTTCTCTGCGTCTTTGCTCTGGCTTTTCCCGACTTCTCTTCTGATGTGCATGTTCTACTTCCTGTTTTCTGCTGTATCTCTTTCATCTGTACTTATCTCTATTCCATCTCCAGTTATCAAGTGCTTCCGCACCGCCTTGGTAGCTCCGCAACTCCTAGTCGCGCGGTGCGGTCGCGTTAGCTATGTGTATTTCCTCCGCAACTCAAAAAAGAGTCCAAGTTCAAAAGTGTCTTGGCTAAAAATTCAAAACTTAAACAAAACAATGGCCCCAACAGGCCCCGACCACAATCCTTTGACTCGTCCGCGAGTCAATCGCAAATGACAGTCTCTACCTCCATACCTTCGCCGGCCTCTGTGCCCTGCTCTGCTACTCCTTCTTCTGCTGCCCTTTCCTGTTGTGCTCCGCCACCTGCTGTTTCAAACAAGGGCCCCAGCTCCGGGACCCGGCGGAGTGCCGAATCTCGAAGTTCTGTGAAAGTTGCCACTGCTTGCTGCCATTCCTGCATAAGCAGGTCAGCATCTTGAACAATTCGGTTGGCTGCAGCTTCGTCGATGGGCGTCGGGGCATCCCCGAACAGTGTGGCGAGTTGGGACTCGGCAGTGGCATCCAGCTGATGCATTGCCTCGGCATGGGTGCGAAGGGGCGGCCGCATATCCCGGAGAGTGTGCTTAGTTGCTGCTGATGCGGCGTCGGTCATCTGCATTTGAAGTTCGAGCTCGTCCGTCTGAGCGTAGAGCTGGTCTAATCTGCCTTTGCCACCTTTGGCGAGTACCATACTTTGTATAGAGGTCCGTTGAGCAGCAATGGGCTGCGTTTTGACTGTCAGTGCGAGGGAGCACTCCTGTAAGCTGCGTAAAAGGGCCGAAGCCGCTGCTGTCGTGGAATGGAGAGTCTCTTGTATATTGACTGCCTGTGCCTGCTTGGCAGTGACCGGTCCTGAATAATCAACGGGTGGATCTGGGAGGGTAGGCCGTGCGGCCAACGCCGCTTGTAATTCCTGGTTCTCTCTGCAAATGGTGGTGAAGACGTCCCCGAGCTGGCGAGCTTGTAAGGCTATGCTGTCCTGTTCGATGCGAGCAGGGAGTGGGGCATGGTGAGCCCATGCCTCCGGCCATAGGCTGGAAAGCGCCTGATGAACAATGTTGGCCTGTTCCTAGAGGTAGGTCTTCTCCTGCACTAGCTGATTGCGCTGTTCAGTAAGCGCCGTGATCTGGTTCCCCTGCTCGGTGCATCGCCGCTGTAGCTCTGCATGAATCTGCTCGGCCTGGCCGGCCGCCCGCTGAATGAGCAAAAATAACTGTGCTGGACTCAGTTGTGCTGTAGTCGTTGTGTGCGGGGCATCCTGCTGAGGCGTCTGTTCCTGTAACGACGGTCCTACGGCCGCTGCTCGGCCTGCGGTCTCTAGAAGGTGGACCGGCGTCTGTTGTTGTACCGAAGTGGCCATATCAGGCTCTGGCCGGTCCTGCTGCGTGGTTGGCGCTGTGGAAGGGCTGATTGAATCAACCCCAACTCTGTCTGGCTGAACAAATATAGTGGCAATGGGCTCCTGGGACGTGGCCACGGGGTCAACAGGGGGTACCACCGCGGCAGTACTGGAGGTGACCTCCGCCCCGTGGTCACCGCCGAAGAGGTCCCGGATCAAGGAATCGGACACAGTGGCTGAGGAAGTGGACAGATTGGAGGAAGTGGCGTGTGGTCGGCTGGTGGAGGGGGCGGTGGATGGAGTGACCGAGGAGGGAGGGAAACGAAGGTTGAGGAAATCTGCTGGGTCAATCAGCGGTTCCTCCGGGATCAAGGTAGCTGTGGGCGGCGTGACTGGTGGATCATCCTCCGTGAGGTCCACCACGGGATCTACAATACGGGCCCGCTTGGGTGGGGGTGGCCCAGAGGAATCGGGTTCGGGGCCCGGTTCACCCATTGTCGTGATGATGGGGGTGGCAGAAGTGAACAGGGAAGTGGGAATTGGGGAAGTGAGGGAAGCAGTGTGGGAGAGACCAAGTGACCGGTTAAGAAGAAATTCATTAAACGAAGGAAATATAGGGGCGCTACTAGAAACAACCTGGGTGGCCACGTTGAGTCTTCGGACTTGGTCATTCATATGCTCCACAATGGGGACCAGTGCTTCGGGCAGGGTCGCTGCGCTCCCTGCCGCCTCTGTGGTTATCGCAACCGCGACTGTGGAAGATCCGCCGGCACTGGTCGCGGCAGGCTGCTGGGCAGCCCGCATCCCATCAAAGTTATATCGGATGACTCCATCCTGAACGTGCCGAACGACCCCCGGCCATGTTAAAACCTCTCTGTGGAAGATACTGTCGGTCAACTGGAACCGCAAGGGCGCCATGTGAAATGTGTGGTGCGGGACACAAGCCGGCCGGATGAAAGTGTGATTATGGCTGACGCCAAACCACACTTGTTCGCTGTATTCATCCAGCAGGTTCCGGGGTACCCGCTGCGTAGAGGCCACCACAGCGACCATCATCCCGTACCAGTCGCGGAACGCCTCCGCGTTCACCTGCTTGCTGCTGGGGGCCGTGGACACCTGCCAGGGGGAGTATCGCATCGCGAACGGTTGGCCCCCGTTGAGTTCCGCTGGTGTCCGTATCGGAGGAACATGCCATTTCCACATGGCGAAGGCTAGGAGCAAGTAGCCGTAGATAAAGCTGGTGGTCCGTCTGTAATTGTCTTCGCAGGCCGCGAAGAGTTCCTTCAGCACGAACGCGCTCCAATTCAATCGGGCCCCTTTGACGCAGTGCTCCGCAATAGAAATTGTGTCCAAGGTGCACTCGCCCTTGGTGTAGTGGCGCATGGTCTTGCTCGCTATCAGATAGCAAGCAAACCGGATTTCTGGTACATTGATCAGGTCTATTTTGGCACCCTTGCCACCTCGGCGAGTACCGTATTTGGTGTACAGGTCCGCCTCGGCCGATTTCCGGGCGCGTTTGGAGGCCGTCTGCCCCGCAGAGGAAACATCTGCCCCAAATTGACATAGCCCCGTAAGCCGACTAATATCAGCTGCATGGATTGGAATCTCCTCGTTCAACCATAGGGACCCGTTCTGCACCCGACTGAGGAGGAACCGGGTGCATTGCAGAACTGGTCCGGTGGTGCCGAAGACAGGGAGACTGCGTAAATTCATCAACGTTGACTGTTGAAGACCCCGGAATTCGTCCTTCATCCGACTGTTAGAGCTGCTCCCTGGTGTATAGCGGTGTTCCATGAACGTCTGCCAATGCAGATGGGGAAACTCAGCCGGGTCGGACAAGTTAGCGTCCATGCAGGGCGCATTGTCGTACTTGCCGACCAGTGATGATTCAAGCCGGTGAATTCTGTGATCCAGCACCGGTTCCGGGACGGAGAGAACAGCTCTCGGCATCTTTGCGCGTCTCTGATAGACCTGGAGGATTCGTCTGGAGTTCCCTGCTAAGTTCTGAGTGCTCGGAGGCTGCAAGTGCTCGGGAGTCGCTGAAATTTCCAAACTGAATTGGTCCGTCATCCCGGCGCCGATAGCCTTCATGCAAATTGGGCCATCCGCTGGAACGCGCGGGGTTGATGAGACTCCATAACGGCATTTAATTCTTGCTATCATGCTTGCCTGCGATAATCGTGTGATCAATCGCGGGCCTGTGTGTAATCTGACAGTTGCTGACGGCGGCATTGGAAGATGGGCGGACCCGACGGCGGAGAGAACTGCGGCTGATGAGGAATGATTACGGTATGATTACTGTCCATTAAGGGAATTTATGACCAAAAATCTGAGCTATCCTACGGACTGACAAAAGGACTGACGGTTATGACCTGGACTGACGCTGGCACGAGGACAGATCCTTCGTGCAGGACACGCTGGACTGGGAGCGGCGTCCTATTGGGTTGGCGCGCCGCCACGCTGGACTGGCGTTGCGACACGCTAGACTGGCCCGCTCCGACCATGGTCGGTTGCGGTATGTATGCCGCAACTGACGGTTTATTTGACTGACTGCAAAGAAATGGAAACGACTAACTATGCTCATCCCGGTTGCGGGAGAGTTATTCAACTACGCTACTCTACGGGTGCTCTCGGTTGCGAGAGTTATTGATGGAAAGGGAGAAGGTACCTACTCCTGGTAGGGCTTCAGGCGTGCGCCAGTCACCCATCCTGGAAGAACTGAGCCGTCCAATTGTGCCAACCGAACGGCTCCTGAGTCGCGGATCTCGATAACAAAGTACGGTCCCAGCCAATGCATCTGGAGCTTGCCCGGAAACTTCTGGAACCGGCTGTCGTACAGGAGAACTTTGCCGCCAACTTGGAAAGTTTTAGTCTTGATGTGGCGGTCGTGCCACGCTTTTTGTCTGGCCTTCTGAACCTTCTGATGGAATTCCGCAAGAAACCGAGCTTCGTCCAGCTCCTGTAGCTCGTGGAGTCGTTCCTGCAGTGACGCATCCTCTGAGAAGTGAAGGGACGTTGCGATCAAAAGGCTGGGGACGGTGAACTCGGCGGGAATCACGGCTTCCCGGCCGTACACCAGCTGGAATGGCGTCTGGTTTGTCAAACGTTTTACCGTGGTCCGGTAAGCCCATAATGTCGCTGGTATCCGCTCATCCCAATCATCCCGCTGAGCGTTGCAGATTTTCGTCAAGCCCTTTTCCAGAATCTTATTGAAGGCTTCCACCGTGCCGTTAGCCTGCGGGTGGTATGGAATGCTCTTATGATGCTGTATCATAAATGTCTCCAGGAGCGATTTGACCGTGGCATTAATGAAATGCGTGCCTTGATCACTGGTCAGGCTGCGTGGGCAGCCAAAGCGGCTGATGATGTTTTCAAAGACGAACCGAGCAGCGGTCTCAGCGGAGCAGTCGCGTACTGCTGCCACTTCAGCCCATCTCGTGAGATAATCAGTCGCCGTAATGATGTACCGAGCTTTGGAATGGCGAGCAACTGGGGCAATGGGCCCTACAAAATCGACAGCCCACTTCTCAAATGGCCGCAACACATGCACAGGGTGTAGCGGAAGCTCATCTCTGTGCGAAGGCCGTCCCGTCCTCTGACAAATATCGCAACGTTTCACATAGGCCTTACAATCTGCATGCACCGTCGGCCACCATAGGCCAGCTTGAAGTACCTTCCTTGCGGTGGGTTTAGCCCCCACGTGTCTGCCCGCAACTCCACTGTGACATTCCCACATCACCGCTTCCCGTTCATGGTCAAGAACACACCTGCGCAACACCTCATCCAGGCCCAGCTTGTACAGCTGCCCTGCGATCAGTTGATAATCGGCCGCCCGGACAACCAAGTGGCATTTCTGAAGCGGCGTGTAATCTTCGGGGCACTGTCCTGTGGTCAGATATGTGGCAATGTCAGCCAGGTAGTCTGGGACCGCTTCAACGCGAAACAGATCAGCATCCGGAAGCTGATCATCTAACGGACCATCGTTTTCCCCCGACTGCAATCTGGATAAATGATCAGGGCCGACATTTAGCCGGCCCGGTTTAACAATTACATCGAACGTAAACTCCTGAAAGAGGAGAAGCCATCGGCAGATCCTTCCTTCCAATACAGGCTTATTGACCAGATATTTTAAGGCCGAATGGTCCGTGAAAAATGTAAACTTACCGCCCAGAAGGTAGTGGCGGAACTTCTGGAGAGAGTACACCATTGCCAGCGCCTCCCGCTCGGTCGTGGTATAATTCTTCTCCGCATTAGATGGGCGTCAGCTGGCGAAGTATACCGGGTGGTCAACTGTCGTTTCCCCGGGTTGCGCTAATACGGCGCCAAGTGCAATCCCGGACGCATCAATGTGCACATGGAACTGCTTATCCCAGTTTGGATGAACGAGAATGGGTGCCGTCGCCAATTTCTCTTTTAACGCGTCCAGTGCCTTCCTGCACTCTGTTGTCCATTCAAAAGCTTCCGACTTCCGCAACAGTTTCTCCAAAGGGGCAGTGATTTTGGCGTAGTTGCGGATAAAACGCCTGTAGTATCCAGTGTGCCCGAGCAATGCCCGCAACTGCTTCACGTTCTCGGGGGCCTCCATGTGGACAATAACCGCGACCTTGGCGGGATCAACGCAGACCCCTTGCTTACACACCACGTGACCCAAGAGTGTGCCGAATAGTACTGCAAAAATACATTTCTTCAAATTCAAGGAAATCTGCAGCTGGCGACACCGATCGAACATAACACGCAACAGGGAGGCGTGTTTCTTCAGCAGGCTGTAAACGGTCCAATCATCCATATAGACTTCCAGGAATTTGTGAATATACTCCTGGAAAGCAGCAATAACAATCCGGGAAAACACGGCTGGCGCGTTCTTCAGTCCAAACGGCATGACATGGTATGCGAATGATCCCCACTCGGTTGTGAATGTCGTCTTTGCCTTGTCCTCTTCGGCGATGCGCACCTGATGGTAGCCCGAAAATCCATCCGTGAAAGAGTAAGCTTCGTTTCCCGCGACATGATCTAGTACTTCGTCGCTGAAGGGAGTGGGAAACGGATCGTGAATACAAGCATTATTCAAACTCCGGTAATCTACGCAGACCCAAATTTCCGCTTTATCCTTCTTGTTCTGGATGACAATGGGACTTACCCACTCAGCTTCCTCTACAGGAAAGATGAGACCTGCAGCCAGCATTTTATCGATCTCCATCTTTACCTTCTCTTTGATGCGTGGATTTAACCGGTAGGGTTGGCGCTTGACCGGCCTGGCTCTTGGTTTCAGTGTGATGCGCATCTCACCCAAATCCCCTTTGATCCCCTTTAGGTCCGCAACTGAAGACGGGAATAGATCTTCATACTCCCGAAGGAGGCTGAAAATTTCTCTGGTCGTCTCCGCGTCCCAGTAATCTCCCACCGTTGCCAGTTTCGGTTTCTCCTCCGTTCCTATGTTCAGCTTCTTTGTCTTTAGGGGCTGCAAATGGACTCCTTCTGTCGTTGGCTCGTCGCGGACACTCCGCTCGCCCTCCTTCTCGTCAAAATGGAGATGCCTCAGGTCCTCCAAACTGTCGTCCCCTGGTTCGCCGTCAACCCGTTGGCAAACCAACTCGCTCTTCACCCCTGAACATGACGCCACCGGTCCCTCATTGGGCTCGGGATGGCGGAAAAACAGAACCTCCTTGACGGCTTGTAGGGCCTGAGATTCCTGTGCCGTCTTCCCTTCGAATGAGAAACTCTGGACGAACTTCTCCGCAACTGCTTGCCAAGAGCGGGTTCCCCGTTTCCGCTCTTCCGCTAGGTACCAGGCCTGGGGGATTGTACCCAGGGAGTGTATAAATCTGTGGACCCACAACTCCTTAGGGTAGCTGGTGCTGCGCCACTATTCCTCGCACGCCCGCAAGTGCTGTCGCGGGTCTGAATCTCCATGGTGTTTAAGTGTAATGCAGGGCCCTTCATCCTCTTTGAAGCGTGCCCGTAGTGCATCCACCACCAGCTCCCATCGCAGCAGAGTGTTTCGGTGATTGTTCCACCATCGTCCTGATGTTGACTTCAGAGCCACATCTAACAGGGGTATCCGGCATTCTTCTGGGACCCGGTCTTCCACCTTGAGGATAAAAGTATTTACTGCTTGCATGTTTGACAACGTGGGGTACCCGCGGATCTCGGTCCCCACCCACCGAACCTGCGTGATGGCGGCACATCGCCGCGTGGTGGTCTCGTATCCCCCTTGCTGCCAATCTTCCCATGCAAGCTCGGATCCGAGTTCCGAGCTCTGCACACTCCGCCAACTGATAGATCCTGTTGCGGTCGGATTGATATAATCGTCCCACCTCCCGGCGGTCATCTGATAGAGGTGGTCCATTATCTGAGCGTCCTTTCGACTATCCACCGGTTCTGTGTATTGCGGTCCCTGATACGGGTCGAGAGGCTGAGTCACCCGTACCTCCCCATCCTCAAAAATCATCAGCTCCTTCTTGAGATCGATGATCGCATAATTCTCAAAAGCCCAATCAATGCCAAGTAAAGCAGGATAGGGGTCCTTATCGCCCATGATATCAATAACTTCAAAGTCGGCATATGTCTTTACCCCCGCAACATCAACCTCGACACCCTCGAGTTGGCCGATTGGAAAAATACAGTACTGGTTCGCCATCCTAAGTTGGATCGGGGAATAGGCGAGCCGGGGCTTTCCAAGAGCCTCCCATGTCTTTCGTGGCAATATGTTGACTTCGGACCCCAGGTCCAACATCGTGTCGCTGATTTGGAATCCTGCGATCTGTGTGTTAAGTCGAAATTCTTTGCCCGTTCGTTGCTTGTTTCGCTTGACACGCTGCACGTATTGAGGCGTGGTGTCTACCAAGGTTCTGGGTTCTGCGCGCCCCTGCAGCGCTCCGTCCAACACCTGTCTGAGCTGCTGCCGTAGTCCGGTGTCATCAACAATCCTGAGAAACAGCCTGAGCCAGTCCGCAACTACAGCATCTGCGGCGTTCTGATCCCTGGTTTCCGGCAGCTGGGACTCCTCCAACCCTCCGTCTTTTCGCAGCTGGGTGAATGCCTCAACCGCCTCCTGAAAGTACTTCTTCTGCACCTCGGGCCGAATCAACTTCTTTGGGGATGCCGGCCGCACCACTCGTACTGGCTCCTTCTCGTGGGCATCCTCACCAGTCTTCTTTCCGCCTCTCGTTATTATCGCAACATTCTGCATGTCAGGGGGTGCGACCCCTCGCGGTTCTGAGCCTATCAGATTCGTGGCCCTCTGCCGCGCCCGCTCTTCCCACTTTTTAATGAGTTCTGGGCAGTCTTCAGTGGCGTGGGCGTTGACCCGGCACTGGGAGCACCAGGGTCGTCGCGGAAGGGAACATTCGCGAGCCACATGACCCTCCTGGTCACAGTTGTAGCATTTTACCGGCCCGCGTCCTCCTGTTCGGCCTCCCCGCATGCCGCCACCTCTTCCCCTCGCAGCCTCGTTGACCCGGTACGAGGGCCGATCCAGTCAATCCGCAAGTGCGTCTAGCGCCCTGCACTGCTCCGTGTTGTGCGTCGTGGACACACAGAATTCGCAGTATACGTTATTCGGCACCGTGGAGTACTTCTGTAATATCGGGCACATTCGAGGAGGATGCCCTATCGTTCGGCAAATTTCGCAGTAGTCTGGGGTGGAGGACCCCGGTTGCGGTGGAAACCCCGCAAAGGCCTGTTGCGTCTGGTATACCCCCTGTGGGTTCATTGCCGTGCCACCCCCTGGTGGTGGCCCCCCCTGGATAGCCGCAACTGAGGGTCCAACTCCCGCGCCGCGCAACCGAGGACATTCGGTTGCGACGTGCCCCTCGACCAGGCAATGAGTACACCAAACGTTCGGTCGCGCCGGTCTTGCTGGCTGAATTTCCTTGAGCTTTTTCGTCAAACTGGCGATCTGGTGTTGCAACCCTATCAGCGAAGGGTCTTGCGGAGCCAGCCCCCCCCTGTATTCCTAGGGGTATCCCGCCATGGCTTCAATATTCATGGCCTGCTCCAAAGCATCCTGCAGATTATCAATCTTCTGCTGAGTGAGAGGGGTTCGCGTCAAGGGAAGTAGAGCCTTGATGAACCAGTCCCTCTGGTGGTTTGGATCGATCGGGTAGCTCAGTTTCCCGATCGCGTCCTTGAATCGCCGCATCAACTCCCATGCGGTCTCGCCTTCCTTCTGCTTAATTTCCCACAGCTCGGACAGGCCCTGCTGGTCTGTCTGGGGAAGCTTGAATTCGCGGACAAAATCCCGCTTCACGTCCACAATTACAGGGTTAGGGTGCGCCTCGGACCACTTGATGAACCAACGCAGAGCTCTCTCTCTGAGCGTGGTTTGGAACTCTATTAACTTCCCTGCATCCGGCGTCTGTCGAGCCCTCCAGATGGCTTCGCACAGATACCAGTGTTGTTCTACGTCGTCATTTCCCCGGCCAGAGAACTCTGGGTACCGGGTGAAAGATCCGGCCATGTATGCTTGCGGAGAATTAACCAGGATAAAACCTCCGGGTCCTGGTTGCGTAACGGTCCCACTGGGGAAAATACTACTACTAGTAACGCTGTTGCTACTGGGCGTTACCGACGCCACTGAACTACTAGATAACTGACTTAATGCTTGTAACTGAACAAAAATATTTCTTAAAGGTTGATAAAGTACCAGGGGAAGGTCGGGATCCTGGCCATGCGGAAGGTGGGATGTAGGGCTGCCTGGAGGGGTGGGTGCCGTCTGATCCTGAAACATCTGCTGCATTACGTCGTACCATTCATCATCGGAACTTTCTTCGGGCTGCATCTTTTCCTTATCCTTGTTAATCGTTACTGCTCTTTCTCGCATCCTCGGGCTCCCATGCACCCACTTTACGTCTGCCGCTGTCCCGTCTCCTGTCCGGGTATCCAATCCCATGGTTCTTGTCCTCTGAGGCGCCTCCTTCTGGTTCTTCTTCTCGATCTCCCTTCTCTTCAAATCTCTCATTACCCTTCTTCGCCACCTATCGGCGATCTGTGCCCGCCGATGTGCACGCAACTCCCGCACCTTGCATGCGGCCTCAACGTCCATCCCCCGTTCCCTACTCCTACAGTCTACACAGCATCGGTCCCCTCAATCCTTCCCCCAGTACGGGTGGCTTACGCTTCCATACTCGTTTTGTGGAATTCAATCAACCCTTCGTCCACCATTAGGGCCTTGATCCACAGCGGAATTTCCTTCAACAGTTTTCCCCTCAGCCCTGAGTGAAACACAGCCTCAGCCTTCGAGAAATATTGGTAGCACTCAGCGGCAAACTCCACAACGTATCCTTCCAACGTGGTCTTTACCCAAAACTCCACTGCGCGGGTTAGTTCAGTATCTACCCGGTGTAGCGCTACCAAGTCTTCGTGTGCCCACCTGCGGTTTATCTTCCGCAAGCCTTCTTGGGCCGCCTTCGTTCGTAACCTCCGCAACCAGTTGTAAAGATCCGTGGGAAACCTTCCCCAGAAAATTTCGTACGTATCGCTAGCTGAGTCAGAGAAAAGAACAAGCTCCCTGACCACCGCCTCCTTTTTCTTAATCAGCTCCGCCTGCTGAGTAATAAAATGGTCAAGATGATCATCCCACCATCGCCGTATTGCTCCTTCACAGATCCTCGAGACCATGATCTAGATCCCCTCAGAACATGCGGGTCCCGGCAACGGAACCATTTGTTGGCGAAAAATAAGGTCTCGCGGGCAAGACCCAGGTTCAAAGGGTTGAGGCCAACAAGGGTCCGGTGTAGTCTAGTAACACGCCGGCATTTTCACCCTGTTCCGGAAGAACAGAGCGTCTCACCCGAGGCGTGCCGCGACCACATGGGAAAGGGGAAGAAATCACAGACGAGGAATAAACCCGCAACCACAGAAAGAAAGAGAATCCATTACATATACCAGAATATTCATGCAAGATCACCAATCAAGTAGACAGACAGTTGCAACTTTAAAAATTTTAAAGCAGTGTAAACACATCATAACCCATAACCCAAAACATAGAGACAACAATCCTTCTTTATATTATTCTTCAGCCGAGTACATGATTACATAGCTTCTTTCTCTGATAACTCATGAATCAGATACTGATGGATCTAAGAACAGAGAATACAAAACATAGAGAGTAGAGACCAACGGTGAGAACAAGTCTGATTCCTCTGCGGCTGCTCCTGCATTCAATCATCCGCAATAGCAACCGATCAACCAATCAACCGACCATCCTCATAAATCAGCCGGGTGATTGCCTTTTATTCACCCGCTCGTCGCGACTGGCGGCTTCTCTGCGTCTTTGCTCTGACTTTTCCCGACTTCTCTTCTGATGTCTGCATGTTCTACTTCCTGTTTGATGTTGTATCTATTTCATCTGTACTTCTTTCTGTTCCATCTTCAGTTATCAAGTGCTTCCGCACCGCCTTGGTAGCTCCGCAACTCCTGGTCGCGCGGTGCGGTTGCGTTAGCTATGTGTATTCCCTCCGCAACTCAAAAAGACACCATTTGTACTGGTGATTCGCCACGATTTTACAAGATAATATAATCTCGTGAGAGATTCGCCAAAAAATTATATATACATATTATATTATTAATAAAATCGCCTTCCATTTTTCCTATGTATCATGGGGATTCGCCCACTTATTGTACATATAAATTTAGGGGGGTTCTTAAAATTTTCCCTGGCTAAAATTTTCCTATTCCTATCAAATTAGCTTCCTAATCGTAAAGTAAGACCAAGTCTCCCTTTGATAAAATGTGAGGCTTGACATGTTGGTCATATTGCACCTTGATTCATCTCTTATGCACTTCATTGGACAATGTGGCTTCACAACGCATTTCATCTAGATGGATGAGGTTAAAAAGACGTGCTTCTTCATTAGAGGTGTAATGTATTAGGTCAATAGTGAGTTTTAATAATGGAATTTCACATTCGATTGGTAAGATAGCTTCTAGACCATACACCAACTAAAAGGGGGTAAATCCGATTGCATTTCTCACCGAGGTTCGATATGCCCATAAAGTTGAGTACAGGATTAAATGCCAATTTTGTTTGTGAGCCCCTATCATTCGTTGAATCATTCACTTAAGGATATTTTTAATGGCTTCAACTTTCCAATTGGATTGTGGATAATAAGGGGTAGAACTGTCAAGTGACAGTCGTAATTTGGAAGTCAACTCATTCATCATGTTATTGTGAAAATACTTTCCATGATCTTTAACTATAGATTTTGGTACACCAAACCAAGAGACAACATGATTGAAAAAGAACAATGCAATTTTTCTGCATGTGTTATTAAATGTAGGATTCGCTTCAGCCCACTTGGTAAAGTAGTCAACTACGACAATAATATAACCATGCCCCCCGACCGAACGAGGGTTGCAGGTCATGCATTCAATGCCCCATTTTTCAAATGGTCCCACATCAATGACAGGATGCATTGGTGCTGGAGGCATGCGGCGTATTTTACGATCAAATATCTGGCACACATGACAACTTCTGACCGCGAGGATGCAGTCACGAAATATGGTTGGCCAAAAGTAACCAGCATAGAGAATCTTTTGTGCGGTAGCGTATCTAGAAAAATTTCCACCACAAGCACCTACATGAAAATCATTTAAAACCTTCTGAGCCTCCTCATGAGTGAGGCACCTCCTTAAAATCATATCGACACCACGACGATAAAGTGTATCATCGAAGATCAAATAATCTTTAGCTTGATATCAATAATTTGTTGTTGTGAGCGAGAGGTATCGGGTCAGAAAGTCTGGGTTTGGAGATAAATAATAAAATCCCCATACCAAGGGTTAGATGACCCGATCAGAAATGAAGACTCATTTGGAATTCATGGTTTCGATGTATATTCAGTACTATTAGAGGGAAGGTCACAAAGAAGCTCAGCCAAAATTAAAGACTTTTTTGACTTGGATTTGATGAATTCCAAATAAAATTCATGCAAAATGCCGATCCATTTTGAATATTTTCCCCCCAGCGATTGACGTAATAGAATGTATGTAATAGGGTTGCAATCCAAAATCACAATGGTCTTCCAGAGCAGGATATAATGGCGAAATATTTGGACAGCTTGAACGGCTGCCAAGGCAAGATTTTTAATGTATGAATACTTAACTTCCGTATCATTGAGATTATGACTCAAATAATATATCAAATGTTCTATCCCATCTTCTTCTTGGACCAAAACCATAGCAATGGCCATATCTGCCGCAACGATATATAGGTAAAAATTACTCTGATAATTAGGGGAATACATTAATGATGCTCGGATCAGGGTATCTTTAAGAGAATCAAAATAAGCTTGCGCAACCTTGTCCCAATGGAAGGGAATCCCCTTTTTCAAGAGATGAGTAAATCCTTTAGCCATTTTGGCGTAGTTGGGTATGAACCTCCTTAGGAAGTTAGCTTTTCCTTGAAGTTTCTATAGTTGAAATAAATTTTATGGTGCAGGAAAATCAAGAATGGTCTGAACCTTCAGTGGGTCGATTCGAATTCCATATTTTGAGATGAAAATTCCAAGAAAAAGACCAGAACCAACACAAAACACATATTTTTGTTGATTGGGGCATATATTTTAGTGTCGACAGCGTAAAAATATAGCTCTCAGATGTGTCAGGTGATCATTCTGTTTTCGTGAATGCGTTGTTAAATCGTCTAAATAAGGTTGAACAATGTGCTTAATGTCATTGAAAGCATACTATATTTCTCTCTAAATTGTTTCCCCAGTGGTCTTTAAACCAAATGGAAGTTTACGATAAGCGAATCTTCCCCAGGGACAAATGAATGTTGTCTTATATTGGTCCTCTAGGTGAATATTGATTTGATTGTAATCGGAGAATCCATCCATGAACGGAAATATTTCACACTGGCACATTCATCAATAATATGGTCGATAAAGGGAGTAGGATAGTTGTCTTTTTGGAAAATAAATATTGACATCTTGATAATCGACACACACTCTGATTTTTTCTTGTTTCTTCATGATAGGAACAATGTTGGAAACCCAATCTGTAAGCAGAATAGGATAAATGAAACCAACACGCAAAAAAATTTCAACTTCTTCTTTAATGGCAGTATCCTTCTTCGGATGACGTACCGATCTGACATCATGGTACATTTTAATTGTGTGTTCAATGATACTAGTATTTATGCCTGGCATTTCCTCATAAGACAAAGCAAATATATCTCGGAATTCATGAAAAAGAGAGCGATAAATATCGAGTTCTAATGGAGAACAAGACATGTCGACATGAATGTTTTCTACAATTTCAGGTTTGGTTGAAATATAGATATAAATGGATTCTTCAATATTTGATAAGTTTAGCTCGGATTCAATGGAATTAATTGGAATAGAATTCAAAAATAAAGTAGAGATCGTAGGGTGATGTAGTTCAATAAGATTATCTTCATTGTAATCTTGAAGATGGGAATGATGATGATGATCTTCCCAGGGTTCTCCTTCTGGCATCATGGATTCCAAAATGCTCTCATCAGTCAAGAAAGTTGATGAAAAAGGATCAGATGGAGTACCAAAATCTAATGAACGATCAACCCAAACGATCAGCAACGATGATTTATGATGCACTTCCCAAGCCATGTAAATTGATTTCTATGCTAGCTCAATTTTGATTGGCAGTGGAAATTCATCCAGCCTATCAATTTCAGAATCATTGGTAATATTCCTTAAGTCAGATGAAGTGGAAGATATCATGCAATAGGTCTCTATTCTTGAAATTTCCACCAATGTCGGAGATGCCAGTAATGAAAAGGTGGCCATTAGGGAAGAATCATTTAAGATACCTACACCAAGGTTTTTAAGTACTAGTTGGGGTGCGTGAACTAATGGAATGCTTCTAGTTACCTGGGAATTAGAGGCAAAGAAGGAGACTTGATTAGTGACTGTGATAATGCCTTTATGAGGTAAGGCAATCATTCTAAAGTAAGTAGAGACGATCGCAGTCATAGCGTAAACCCATGGCATTCTGAGTAAAATTTTGTAGTCAAGGGGTCCGTCAACGACCTAAAATTCAACAATTACAGTTTTTATCCCTAGTTTGACATGCAAGTTATTGATGATACCGCAAAGCTTATATGTACGACTGTAAAAAGCTTTTAACATCGTAAGTGATTGAGATAAGCGAGGCGAGCCAAGTGACTTCCAACAATTTAGAGACATAATACAAGTAGATGCTCCCTCATCAATAATAGTGTGATGAACGAGGTGATTTATAACATTTACTTGGATTGAAAATGCTAATTTGACTGGTAATTGTGGCACATAGCCTGTGTGATTAAATACTACAAGATTGGAATCTGTTGGTTCAATTCCACAAATTGCCGACAACAAAGCTTGCTTCTGGGAGGGACAATTTTGAAGTATCTCAAGTGTCGACATAACTGAAGGTGAAGAAGCCATATCTTCATCTATATTATAATTTTGAGCTGCTTGGGCTCGAGGATTGAATGTCGATTTGTGGATGAGTCCCTTTCGTGGCTTTATTGTTAACTCTGGAATAGTAGTTGATGGAATTGATTCAGTGGACGCGTTCGTGGTCAAGGTAGTAGGTTGATCAATAGCTTGACTATCGTAATATTTATTTTGCATAGACACCAAAGCATCAGTTTTTGTCTTTGTGAAAGATAGCATAAGCACTTGGGAACTACAAGCGGGATCTATAACAACCACGTTTGTGTCTAGATTTGGAAAAGGATCTGTCAATACAGCAGATGCAGTCGAGGTCTTAAGAAATTTTGAGACTTTGACACGGTGAGGATAGTCTCGAACAAAGTGCTTCTCAATACATATCAAGTAAGGGTAACGAGGTTTCTGTTTATTTCCAGATTGTTGATCAGATGATCGTTCTTGCGGGGTTGAATTTTTCTTTTTCTTTGCTTTCCTCTTTTTCTTGCTTCTGGGTTGCTTGTCACTTTTTCCTTTGTCAGATGACACGGCATGGATTTTAGAAGAAAGTGCAAGATCAAATGTAGTAGAGTTGTGAGTGTTTGCAGAACTGATCAGACCGTCCCTAGCATGAGAGTCCT
This sequence comes from Pinus albicaulis, assembly GCA_034641835.2. Classification (NCBI taxonomy): domain Eukaryota; kingdom Viridiplantae; phylum Streptophyta; class Pinopsida; order Pinales; family Pinaceae; genus Pinus; species Pinus albicaulis. The sequence goes on along the minus strand of CM076572.1, from coordinate 1,271,062,944 downwards.
TACCAGATGGAGGAGGAACAGTAAAATTTGATCTTGGCGCATTCGAAATTTTTTCATAGAGTGTGCCAGACTGAGTATAAATTAAATCTAAGTAGTGGGCATGAGAAATGACCTTCTCTTCAGTGAAAAATTCGCCTTTAGCTACATCCTCGGTGATAGATGGCAGAAAGGAATTAATAAACCACTCAGCAAGGAGTTGATCAGGAAAAAATGTTTTGACCATTCGTCGATGACGATGCCACTCATGAATATGATCACAAATGTGAGCAACAGTTGTCTGTTTAAAATTGGTCAGCAGTTCTGTTCTAGTTTCATATCGTATTGGTAACTGCAAGTGGATTAAAAAGGTAGTGGATAAGGTAGTGAAGTTATCAAATGAAGCTCGTGGTAATTCAATAGACCACTTCGTGGCTAGACTAGTAAGCGTACGCTGGAAAAGACATAGTCTAATAGAGTCATAATTTAAGGAGTTTGATGAGAACCATAAATGATAAGTCATAACATGCATTGACGGGTCTTCTCCAAGGTTTCCATTGAATTTATGAATGTCATAGGGTAATTTATGTGGTATCACCGGCCACTAAGGAGAATAACTGATGGGATCATTGGTAAGCAAGTTTAAATCAGGTAAGTCTAAAGTTGCGACAAAGGGAAATTGTCGATTCAAGTCAGGTTGAGCATAACTAGGATATGATGGAATTGATTGGGAAATAGGCCTTTGAGCACCAGCATAAGGAATCTGTTGCTGGTAACCCAGATAGGGGTTTTTTTGATGACCAAATGGTTGAGGGATCTGTTGACCAAGACCGGGGAAGCTGTTTTTTGTTAGAATGGTTGTTGTGGCATTTGAGGTTGTGGCTACCAAGGTGACTTCCCACCAAGATTATAGCCCAAACTAGAATATATTGGACCCGATTGTGAATAGGTAAGACCGGTAGGTGCCTGTGACATCCCATAAAAGGGTAATCCAGCCCGTGAATGAAATATTCCAGATATAGGTCGTTGTTTCAAACTAGCTGAAGGAGTTAGAGTCTGGACACCTAAAAATTGAGGGTAATGTGTTGAGGGACATGCCTGAGATATTTTAGGTACAACCAACTGCGCCTGTAAAATGGGTAATGAAGTATTAACAGGTGGGGCAGATGTATGTGCAACAGGTTGAACCAGTTGATACGAATGCAAAACCATTTGTGGTTGAACAGGAAGGATAGGCTGCCACTGACAAATAATCATTCCAACATTTGGGTGACCATAAAACAAAGGATTACTATCAAAATGGGTGACCATAGGTTTCCCCCCAGCATGAGGAGTATAATAATATGGAATATATTATTCTACAAATGGTGGGAGTCTAGTCAAGATTGAACTAGATGGAATGTACCAGAATGGACTAGCTTGATGTTTCAATGAAGATTTATATAAAGGATCAAGCCATTCAATACTCATTAGAGATGTACTAGAAAAAATACCAGAATATGACATGGTTGAAGTCCATGGATTTGAGGATGCACCCATGTACATTCCAGATAATGATTGGTAACCTGGTGGGATGGAAGGACCACCATAAATATGTGACTCGGGTGATGTGGTAAACATCAACGAGGTTGCTACAGTAGATGTTGTCACAATTGTAACAGATGGTACAATTGGAGATGTTGACTCAGCCATGGTCAAATGACCCAGTTTATAACCTATAGGATCTATGGGAACTCGAATTGAAGCAGGATAAAAAGAAGCGTGTAAGTAAATTGAGGAACTGACTCGTAAAGATGAAGTCCTAACCCAAAATGAGTTGCCATTGAGGGGTGTGTTTCTTGTTAAGGTTCTTCCTTAATCGAAATCAAACTAGGTGGAATAATTTTTCTGTCAGGCCTGAGATATATTTCAGGTGGTTGACTGCACGATAGGGAACACTCAATGGCTACGATCGACTAAGGAGCGACCGATACAGGAAAAACTTCTAGTTGTTTAACTTCGGGATCTATATGTTCTTGTAAAAATAACGATGGGATCCAGATCAAATTCTAGCTGAACAACATTGGTTTTTGGAGGTATGGTCTCACTGATTGGATGTGCAGTGTCCACAAGTAGTTGTGAGGACTCCGTTTCGACGACAGTAGATAAACCAGGATGTGTAGAAATGACTCGAGATGACTCTGGTATATGTGATGAAGATGATGCAACAGCGACAGTGATGGTACTGATTTCGGTAGAACGATGTCGCCTTTGCTGACTAGAAATGGATTCCAGTGGTAAAGGTGGTTTAAGTGTTATTATACGCGAATGACGGGGAAAGGGATGTTATTATTCCACGATGATTTTTTGATTTTATTAAAAAACAAACAAATAAATAAAAGGGTGATACTAGGAAAAAGGTTTACCAAGTAATTGTGAACTTTAGAATACCTCCTGGAGAACTAAGAATTATGAATAGACAATCTCCTCGAATGATGTGTTCGGTGTAACACAAGTTACAAGGCAGCTGACTTGGATACCTATGGATGATAAGCAACCTAAAGTTCTCCTTCCAAATATAATCGAAGCTACGTGGAGGCCCAAGTCCATGTTAGCGTTGTCTAATGTGAAACCGCATAGTGAGAGCAACCCCTTATACTTTTCATACTAGAACACTGCCCTATATACCCAAAGGTACATGGACGAGCTTAGATATACTTACGTATGTGGAGTGGGATTTCACACTTAGAATGTATCGCACATAAGTTAGCGACAACTGCTATATTTAACGATGCTAGAACATGTCTCTAGCCTATACCTTCTAAGTATTATCGTTAATGTTACAATGATTTCTTAGGTTGATTAAGGTGAATTTTATGTTCATCTTGTTTAAAAGTTTATCTTTGAGGTTCATCGCGTGATGTAATGGGAAATTCCTAAAATGCAAAATAAATGATAAGCAAACTTTGCAATTCAGTTTTTCAATGAAAATCCTAACTACTAAGGGGAAAGAACAATCAGATTTTGAGCATACAATAAAGAGCACAAATTAAATGCAGATTTCCCTATTCTGTTCCTATGCAACACACACAATCTCTAAATTCACATGCATTTTTTTCTTTTCATTTTCCTTTAATGTGAATGAGTAAAAAGAAAATAAATGCACAAACCAATCAAAAAAATGTTTTCTTTTGAGAAATGAGGAATGAAACAACAATTTCTCTTAGGGAAAAAAAGAATGAAAGGACAATTTTCTTGTAGGAAATGAAGAATGGAATGAAAATTTCCTTTCTGAAAATAGAATTGATCTAATGAAAAAATTAACTAATTTGAATTTAATTTTCCAATGATAAAGAAAATACCTAATGAGACATTGAACAAACAATTTTTCAAAGGCGGAAGAACAAGTAATGTTGACTGGGCTATAAGAGCAATCAGACATCTGAGAATACAACAGACAATTGGCTGAAACTGAATGCAAAGACAAATTTTGATGGAATTTGGTTGGTTGAGAGGGAAACACACCCTATAAGGGTAGATAGTGCATTGCAGTGCACCCCTGAAAGGAATACAATGCACTGCAATGCACTATACCGTGATCAACAGTGTATTGGGTGCAACTAAGTTTGGAAAACAAGCAGCTTAAACACACTTATAAGGAAAAATGTTCATTCAAATGAATGATAAAATGAAGTAAAGTCTACTAATGATGGTAAAAAAATACATAAACACAAGGAATGATGGATTTATCCCCAGTGGAGTCGGCAATTTTCTATACATAATTTTAATCTACGGATAAACTAGATTCCCTGAGAGTGGTGTTCCTTCACTCAGAACAACAGAAGAAATAAAACTATTATTTTCTCTAAGATAAATAGATAGGCATAAATGAAGGAAACCTACTTGTGATCCTTTCACTATCTTTATCCTTCTTTCATTGTTGTCATCGCTCTCAATCCAACTAAAGCTGCTAGATCGATACCTGCAATAAAAGACAAAGAACATTAAACAACATACAAATATACAAATATCTACTTATCTTAACCAAATAGAACTGATTAGATCTGAGAATATAAGCATGCATATGAGAAAATGAACAAATATTTTATTAAGAAAGTAGGAGGAGAGGATTACAACCAATAGATCGATTCATCATCAACCTGATCCAACTTCATTCCATCCTCATCACATTAAGCATGATCTTAGCAACATAACAATACTTCCATCTCTCATCAATTGAGAATCCAACAACATAACATTACACAAATTTCTCCCTCCCTAACACTTAGATGAGTGCTCAATTTATAGGGAAATTGAAGGTATTTTCTCAATAAATGGAATTGAATGGCTTTCTAATAATAGGTGAGACATGTTTCCAAGTTTAGTGGTGATGGATGAACACTTGTATTCGAAGTATGACACCTATGAGCTCTTCTAGAAGGCACTGGACATGTGGAGATGCCCAAAAAAATGATGATTTTTCTCCCAAGAGACCAACACACCCTTAAGTGTCAAGAAGTGCACTTCAATGCACCCTTACATTGAGGTAGGTGCACTGAAACACACTCAAGCCCATGTCGAGGAGCATTGATGAGTCAATGGGTCATATAATATATACTTAAAACCTTGGAAATCTCACAATTGAAGCCATCAATGGAATGAATTTTCTTAAGGGCATATAGCAACTGAATTAGGGAATGATAGGCCCTAATCATATTGGTCTTGGGCGATGATGCCCAATTTGACTAGGTCTTGGGGGATGGTGCCCAAATTGAACTATAAAACATTATGTAGATGAGTGTGACGAAATAAAAACCATAATCAAGAATATGTTTATGTATCTTGAGATTGAGAGCGAGAAGAGGAAAACTCAATCAAAGAAAAAGGCATGTGAGCTAGGAAGAGCTCAAAGGAACGTTTGCATTCGCTGCAATATCAGTGGGAATTGGATCGAGAAGTCTTGGAAATTGTTTCCACAAATTCATCCTGGTAAGGGCAAGCAAGTCATGCAAGCACCAAAAGAGGAAGTGGCAAAATAAAAAGTAGTGCAAGATGCGACCATTCATGAAGCAAATTCAAAAGAAGGAAAAGCTCAAATAGAGGGTTCAGTTACCATGTTGGGTAAGAACTGTTCGGACTATTTTTCTAGTTGAAGATTGTAAGTCTTTGTTTTCACTAGTTTCATATCGCCATAGTGGGTAATTTGTAAAAGTAATAATTCATTAATAAATCACTTACATGAAGAAATGTTTTATTTAGCATGTTTATGCTAGTTTGGCTTGGTTGTTAGTCAATGAAATGGAAAACTTGGGTGTCAAGTTCTCCATGTTGTAAAATTAATTTCTATTTGATTACGTCAGAAAGAATTTTAAAATTGTTGTATGAGTAGTGGTTGCATATTTTATATGTAAAAATGTGTTCAACACTCAATTTCTACAAGTGTTTGCCATGTGAAGCTTGTATTGGTTTATGTCAAAGTCTTTTGGATTTTATCCTTCATAAGGATTTTTGCATATAAATGCCACTGGATTCTCCTTGGGAAGGATATTGTTATGCATGGTTACAGCGACATGGAAAAATCAAGAAGAAAAATCAACTTGAAACCTTTGTTCAAGTTACAGTTCAAGTTTGGCATGAAAAAGAGCCATCAGGGCACTTCAAACTTCAATAGCGTCGATTTTAGAAGAGTGAAGGAATTGTACCTTCAATTGCTAAACAAATGAAAATGAAATTTTGGATATTAAAGTCTTTTAGTGGGGAGATATGATAAGGAGCTCAAATTTAATATAAAAAATAATAGTTCTTGGAATTACTCAAAACCTGAATGACCGTATAGGTCTCGTCACCCTGATTCCAGCACACTTCATTTCATTGAAAACTGACTACGTATGTGAAAGTTCAAGCCTGCTATTTGTTTTTACAAATAACTAAAATTTGTGAAGAATTGGTAGGATGATGACTGGGCATCCTAGTCAACAAAAAGAATATTCCAAGAATATTCTCCAGGTGGACCAGTGAACAAGCACCAAGTGTCAGTTTTTGGTTGGTCCGAAAGGTGGGGATGTGTCGAGTTCTTACCGGTAAATGTTGGGCCAAACGTGTCATGACATGTGACAAGCCCATAGGCTGCCACATGCCCCCTCCCAAAGGTTTAAATCATATTATATTGTGGAAAAATTTCATGTGGGAGGATGGGCGAAGGTGGAGATCGACCCCGCGACCTCGCCCGCAACACGCAACAACCATACCAACTCCGCTACCACATGTTTCTTAACTAATTATGCTCCCAAATTATATTTGTTATAACATATGGTATAAGGCAGGGGTAAGCGGGGGACAACCCCTAGTCCACGAAACCATAGGTTATGACTATTGGTGGAGCTTCGAATTAAGTGCGGTTTTAAACATTTAATCCACAATTACTAACCCATAATCATAGTTATTAGCATTAATTCGCAACTTTAATGTAGATTTGTTAAACGTTCATTTAGCGACTAACCCACCATTAAAATACGCTGATCTCTAATCAACCCGAGATTATCCTTGGGGGTTTAGTTGGTGGGGTCCACCATTTTTGGCGGAACTCCAGATTTGGTGGAGTTAACTGGATTTCTCTCCAGTTTTGGAGGAGTTTTCCTAGGAGAAACTAGAAGAAGTCATTACTTGGGAAATTTTCGATCAAATTGAGCACAAGAAGAGGCTACATAGCAATTTTCAAGCATCCTTGACTCATTGGTGCAAGTTTCAGAGGCAGAGGAGCACTTCTGGAAGTGATTTTTCCAGTTTTAAGATTAAAGATGCCTAGGACCACCAGGAGAGGAGGCCATATCTACTTCATTTGAAGACCATTTGAAGAGCCAAAAGAGGCTACTTAGGGGATTTTGGAAGTTGTGAATCCATTGGTAATCTATGTTTATTGATTTGAGCTCATCATCAGGGTCATATTTCAGGTTTTACAAATAAGGTGTATGGATCAATCAAATGTTTGAAGCATTTTTGGAAGTTGTTGAGCATGGAGGAGACCTTGTAGGGGTTTTCCCAATTCCAAAAAACTTTTCATAGCAACTAGGACCAGCATGGTTCAGCTCTGGTTTGACTTCTTTATTCATGAATTTGTTTATTGTATTCTTCAGTGTGGAATTGAAGGGTGTATGTGAGGATCTTCAAGCTCTCATCGGTGAAATAATTTCATCTATGTAGGAGATATGTTGTGTTGCTAATATTGTGAGAGTTATTTGCAGGAGAAAATTACCTTGAAGAGGTAACAACCACATGTTGTTGGCAGAAAATTGATATGTACTTTTGACACCAAATACAAGAAAGGTCTAGTCATGTTTATGGGCTTGAAGATGTAGCCTGGGAGGGGTGAACTCCTTCATCATTAGCTTTTGTCTTGTGGTTTGATGAAAATTTATTTTCAAGTGTTTAATTATTTCATTCTTTACAATTTTTTCATGGAATTACATTGTTGAAAGACACTTAAATAAACCATTGAAGTAATCTGTTGTTCAGCTCAAATCTATGCACATAAGAAGCAAGTATGTTTAAAATCTAAAAGAGGTACTTAGCATAGAATTCACTAATACTCCTCCATTTAGATCAATAACTTTGTCATTTATGATAGGATAATATCGAGGCCTAGTCTATGTATTTGTAATATTGTTGTTAATGTTAACCTCGATGATCTTAAACTATGCAACATTTCTCATGTATTTAAAAATTATTTGTTGAAGAGATTTGTTTTTTTTCCCAATATGGACCATTTTAGGGATAAAATGTTTGAACACTATAGATTGAAGATAAGTAAGTAAAATGAATGCATCCAACTATGATGATGGTTCCACACATAAACTTATGGATTTCCATTAGATGTGTTAATTGTGGGATTAAAATTCTCACTTCCATTAATACTGGTAATAACATTCTTATTCATCTTAGCTCTGGATTTACAAAGTGATGAGAGAGATTAAATCTCTTTTAAATCTAAAATATGTTTTCACCTCAAGGGATTTGATCCGTCTCGGTGCTTGGTAAATCCAGAGTTCAGATAAATCTAGGTTGGTTCATAATATATTTCAAATTGTTAAAATCTAAACTAGAAATTACACCAGATGTTGCAAAGGAACGTCGTAAGGAAATAACATATGGAGAAAGAGGATTGATGAAGACATGTGTGATATGTTACAGTTTGAGTGAGAGAAATAACATGGTATTAAAATTAAAGTGAACTCATACCGAACATTTATTCCTCACACACCATCCAAACGATACATAAGAGATATTTCAAGACAAGATAAAGGCCCTCATTTTATACATATTGTTTGAAAGGTTTCCTACAAAGATAACAGTAGTATGGAAAAATTTATAAAGGAAAATTAGAATCTTAATTCTAGAAGCAAGCAAGGGTTGCGGATCACATAATAAAAAAAATTATGCATTTATTTCCCATTAAAATATTAGCAAATGACTTTGAACGGGAAAATCTCGGGGCCCAAAAATAACTCAATGCTTATACCCAACCACTATATCATATTGTGCTATCTGGTTTTCTAATCCATTTGCTTTGATATAAAGGTATTTCTGTAAAATTATTAGTGATACTTATGATATAGTATCGAAACAATTGTCTTTCCTCTCGTTTGTTTGTATCGTTATGCCAAAGTCGGTTTTATTTTTGTATGTCATTTTTCTTGGAATCCTGGTCTAATGGTTGTAATGTTTTGTTGTCAGTATATGTTGGAAGATTATAGAATTAGATAAAATGTTTCAATTGGTCGGTGTTAGTGGTTAGTGTGAGGCCAATTATTTACCTACTTCTCAGCAATTTAATTCAAGTGAAGGGTCCTATTTTAAATCACAAGCTAGTAATTTTCCATCTGTCAATGAGATTTTGACTACTAATTATCTGGATGGTCAAATGAAGAGCAGCAAGTCAATTCAAGAAGGCAAGTGAATTGTCTTACTTTTTTCGTAGATTCTCTTGGTGAGTCATTTTCTACCACCGGAGAGAAACATGGTTTTGATGATTCACACTTATTTGCATTAGATGATAATTATTTAATGGGCGAGTTTGGTCAAGGGTTTGATATTGGTGAATGTAGCAATGAAAAATATTTAGCGAGCTTGTCTAATGCAATTGATCTAGTATATTTTAACCTTGATCTTGAAGCCTTGGAATGGATGGGCTTATGTGAATAGTAACTGACAACAATATTGTGTGTTTCCTTGGGGGATTTTGTAGTGTTGCAGTAGGTAGCATACTAGTCATGGCTATGATCCTTGGTTTGTTGGCTTGTTTATTTCCCTAAATATGTTGAGTTGATATGTATAGCAATGAAAGTTTTGATAGTGACAAGAACAAATTATTTTAGTGGGCAGGGAGGAGCCTTTCATATTAGAGTCATTACTAGGTTTTCTTTGTGCTTTCGAGCCTTCCAAATGCCTGGTTTTATTTATTCTTATGCATCCTTCTTCCCAGTGTGCACTCTCTCTAGGATATCAAGTGTAATTCAATGAGTTTTAAAAGTTGAGGTCTCCATGAGGCTTTCTATTAAATAGGTTTAGGAATATGTTACTCTATTATTTATATCTTTATTCATAATTTTTCCATTAAGAGATACTTGGATGCATGCAACAGAAAGATACTATGTTTTTATATCAAAATTTTGTGAGCTCCCTAATGAGCTTAATTGTTGTAAATATCTTTGATTCTCAAATTAATATCAAGATGTTGTTCTTATTAAAAAAATAATACTAAAGAGAATAAAATCCAATCATGCTGATGGAAACAACCCTTATCGATTTAGAAAACATTAATATTTTAAGAAATTCCCAACATTTAGTCCTCACACACCATCCAAACGATACAGAAGAGAGATTTCAAGACATGATAAAGGCCCTCGTTCTATACACTCAACAGCATAAAGACAATAAAAATAATCTCTCCCACTCAAGAGGATAATTTACGAGAAAAGGCACTCTAGATGCCATTGAAGTATAAAAGTAAATACAACCAAAATATTACTTTGGAATAAAGCGATGAAATCCTACAGAATATTGACTTTCATAAACAACCTTAAACCCTGACCAAGAGGCGAAGGCATGAATTTCATAGCACCAATGGAAAATGAAATTGAAAATTGGGTAAGAAAATTTGCAATCGTACATAATGTTTATTCTTGCAAACAACATAAACCCCAACATAGAAGCATGGCTTGCCTTGCTTCTCTTTTAATGAAATATGCAAGCTTCTCTTGTCTCCAATTCAACCATACTGGATATAAAACAACAAGAATCGGTTTTAAGACCTGAAAGTTGTCAAGAAAAAATTAATCTTTTAAGAACCCCAACATAGAAGCATGGCTTGTCTTGATTATCTTTTAATGAAATATACAAGCTTCTCTTGTCTCCATTTCAACCATATTCGATACAAACCAACAAGAATCAGTTTTAAGACCTAAAATTTGTCAAGAAAACATTAATATTTTAAGAAATTCCCAACATTTATTCCTCACACACCATCCAAATGATACAAAAAAGATATTTGAAGACAAGGTAAAGATCTTCATTCTATACATATTGTTTGAAAGGTTTCCTACAAATATTATAGTCTTATGGAAAAAATAATAAAGGAAAATTAGAATCTTTATTCTGGAAGTAAGAAAGGGTTGTGGATCGCATAATACAAAATTTTGTGCACATATTTCCCACTAAAATATTATCAAATGACTTTGAACGGGAAAATCTTGGGGCCCAAAAATAACTCCATGCTTATACCCAGCCATAATATCCTTTTGGGCTATATGGTTTTCTCATATTTTTGCTCTGATATAAAGGCCTTTCTATAAAATTCTCAGTGATACTTACGATATAGTCTCGAATCAAATTTCTCTCCTGACATATGTTTGTATCGTTATGCCCAAGCACGTTTTCTTTTTGTAAGTCCTTTTTCTTGGCAGCCTGGTCTGATGACTCTAATGTTTTGTTTTCGATCTCTGCTAGAAAGTTGTAGGTCCAAATACAATTTTTGAACAGGTCGATGTTAGTGGTTAGTGTGAGGTTAATTATTTACCTACTTCTCAGCAAGTTAATTCAAGTGAAGGTCCTTGTTTTAGATCACAAGCTACTAATTTTCCATTTGTCAATGAGTTTTTGGCTACGAATTATCCAAATGTCCAGAATGGAGAGCAATAAGTCAATTCGATAAGGAAAGATAATTCTCTTAATTTTGTCATAGATTCTCTTCTTGAGTCAATTTCTGCCATCAAAGATCAACATGGATTTGATGATGCATGCTTATCTGTATTAGATGATAATTATTTCATGGAGGATTTTGGTCAAAGGTTTGATATTGGTGAATGTAGCAATGAGAAATATTTAGCCATCTTGTCCAACGTAATTTATCTACTAGATTTTGACCTTGATACCCTGGAATGGATGGGCTTATGTGAATGATAACCCACCACAATATTGTGTGTTTCCATGGTGGATTTTGTAGTGTTGCAGTAGGTAGTATATTGGTCATGGCTATGATCCTTGGTTTTTCGGCTTGTTTATTTCCCTAAATATGTTGAGTTGATATGTATAACAACGAAAGTTTTTATAATGATGAGAACAACTTCTTTTAGTGTTGTAGGGAGAAGCCTTTCATATTAGAGTCATCGGTTGGTTTTCTTTGTGCTTTTGAGCCTTCTAAATTAATAGTTTTAATATGTATTCTTTTGCACACTTCTTTCATTTCTGCACTCTTTCTAGGGTATCAAGTGTAATGCATTGAGTTTTGGAGGTTGAGGTCTCCACGAGGCATTCTATTAAATAATTCTAGGAATCTGTTACTCTATTCTTTATATCATTATTCATAATTTTTCCATTAAGAGATACTTGGATGAATGCAGTGGAAAGACACAGTGTTTTTCTATTAACCTTTGTTGAGCTCCTTGATGAGCTTGGTTATTGTAAATATATTTGATTCTCAAATGAATACCAAGGTATTTTTCTTCTTTAAAAAAAATGTGAAAAATAATAACATTCAATATTGATGATGAACACAACCCTTGTCAATTTAAAAAATTGCAACACGGGTTATTATGACGCATTTACCTAAAGAAAAAAAACTAACAATAATTAATATCAGCCAACAAGACACGAAACCAACTGGGTTAATAACATAGAAAGTCATGGCAAGTCGTGCAACACACTTGCAACACAAGAATACAAAGAGGAGCGTTTTGGTATCTTTGAAATAAATCTCTCAATTACCTTTCATTCAATTTATTTCACTCCGATCATTAGGAATTTGACTCATCCAATTCTACTAGAAGAAAATTTTCTTAAACAGAACTTGGGCATTTGAAAAATATATATGCAAGATAAAACAAATTTTTTTGAAGTGGATTTATTAAGCACAATAAAATGAATTTCATTTAGAAGATTTATAATAGAAAGGACATCAAGAAGAATCCACAAACGAATTCAACAACTAGGAATTTAAAGTCTTGGAATTTGCATACTTAGAATGCTAGATTAAATACGTATTTGTATTTATTACAGTTTAAATATATTGAATTCAGGACAAACTCAAGGGTGTTGATATGAACATCATGTTATTGATAACAGTGGTAATATAGAGGCTCGGTGTTCATTTACTGGCGAAAAAATCCATACAACCGTTAACATAGTTATTATGTATTGTCGCTTTACGATAACCATTCATCGCCCTATATGAAGCTTTGAACATATTAAAATCATATATTTTGTGCAAAAATTTGATTAGACCATGGCACTCTTCCAGAGAACTTGCCCCCCGGTCCATAATTATGATATTTGCAATAGAAAAGTGTATCGAGAGAAAAGGATTTGTTCCAGGGCATCCACCCCCTCGGGTTTGATGAGTTTTCTGAAATAATAATTGAAGAAAATTGTTCTTTAATACATATTCCAAAAACTGCCCACATACACTCTATGAACTTTCTGATTAGAATTGAAATCTCTCATGTATTCTTTGGTCCCATCCACGATGCAGTGCTAGAAAACCAACCATGTTGACTGAGTAGGGTTCGTCTGACCCTGCACTGTTATGGGATCTATCTCACCAGACTTTGATTAAAGCTAATAGGGGAAGATGAGAATGGAACAATTGTGGAATAGGGTTGTCACGTAGCTTGATGAATGCTTGATATAGAGGATTTATTATCCAAATTTGACATAATAACATGAGATACCAGTTCATCCACCTTCGACACATCCCATTCCTAGTTTTTATGAGAAATATAGTAACAATGTGAAGGAATAGAGGATTTTGATGATCTTTGCATTGAAGTAAGCCTCCAAAGGACCATATCCTTTCAGTTAGTATCCAAGGAATCAACCATACTCATACCATTACTGGTAAAGTTTGTAACACTATCCACATGTTGGATGAAAGTGGTTATTTTCTATGTAGTATTGACATACTTGAGATGAGAGCTACATTCATGTACATAATTCAGTGTTGTTCTTAGCCAAGATTTAACATATTGTATCCTCTTCTCCACTCCTACAACAACACTTCTTTTAACAATTAGAACCACATAAGAGTACACGAATTCTAGGTAGTTTTTAGCTGTGATTGTGATGTTAGTGTCATGGTTAGAAGTGTAAAGTAAACTTTAGGAGAGTAGATGGGTTTGTTTGGCTCCATCTGAAGCTAGAACCATAACTTCTTCAATGGTATCTTTAGCTTTGGCATTTCCAGATACTTTGGTAGAAAAATACTTGCAGAGGTTTGGAAATTAGGTTTCCTGGGAGAAAAATGACAACCATCTACCACCATTTTCATTGTGAGTTCTGGGAATCAATCAAGACCTTCACCGCAAGGGCTGGAAAACAACACCTATGTGGAAAAATAGTAAGAGGTTAGGGAGGGTCTTACCTGTGCAAGCGAAATACGTGAGAGTCAGGGTTAGAGCTACCCGTCGATGGTTCCTTAGTAATATCATAAATAAATTATCCTGATAAACTATAAAAAACTTGGTTTCTTCATGAATGTCAGAGAGAATCACCAGAGTCGAGCTCTGTTGAATGAGAAACGAATGTGAGTGGGGCTGGTGAGTGCAGTTGAGTAAGGGTTTCTTACACCCATAACGAACCTTTATCAATGAGGGTTGTTGGATCCATGCCCTACTAACAAAGGTCAGATCTGTTGCCACCCTGCAATTCAAATCAATGGGCGAGCAGAATCTAATCGTCCAACCAAAAAATTGAACGACACATAGAATCTAATCATCTAATAAAAAAATCGAACGACATGCAGAATCTAATCATCTAAAAAAAAATTGAATGACACAGAAAAAGAACAAGAGGGTAGCAAGGGATTTGTTTTCATAGAGGAGTGCATAAATTTATTCTTGATCATAGTTTTCTGTTATAAGATAAAATATGTTGAATACGTCCCTTTAGATTGTAGCTTGATTGTACATTATTTAGAGTTCGTTCATTCACAACTTTTATAGATATCACAAGAAATATTATTGCTTCAACAACAACACCAAATTCAATACAGATTCACTCAAGCTCTCAGACTCTTGGCAGTTGACAATGCACCCCTAATCAAGCTACACTCCATAAACCAATTCTCCTCACTAGGTTGCTACTTGGTCGCATCCAATGCGAGAAATAATAGTTTGTAACAATTATTCATGTGTTGCAAACTTACAGAATTGAGACATAGACACTCCAACAAACACCAAATGTTTCCAAATTACACATTGATGTTGCTTCGGTATGACCCCAGGGCCTTGATGACTTCTACTCTCAGTATGTACTAGTGGTAGTCAACAACTAATGCAGCTCCAATAAAAGGACCCACCTAAAAAATCCATTGCACAAAAAGTAATCATACTCATCAGGCTTGTGTATCAACTTTATCAAATACTAGTTCTGCTAAGTTATAATCCTAATGTTAGTATTGAATCAGTGCAGCTTGTTTCAATCAAATGGAGGGTGTTATAATTTGGATTACATGATTCACCATTATGTTTTTAACTACACCTTTAAAGTCCAAAATAATTCATAATTCATAGATATACATTCTAATCCATCAGATCCAACACATTAAATGTACAAAAATAATGATAAATATGATAAATTACAGGGCCATAAAATTCCTTAAACCCCCATATGATGTTTTTGGTCATTATATTTTATGCTACACTTTGTAGTGTTCAATATTTATTTAAATCCCCAAGGTACCAAATATTTTGGAAAGAAATTATTAGAACACCAACAACAAGGACAAAAAGAGAAATTACATGGTCATTCTAGGATTGTTTGTGGCCATAAATCACTACTACTCCAAAACTTCTTGCAGGGTTGATTATGGTCCTAGTGATGGGAATGGTGGCCAAGTGCACCATGAAAACAACAAACACAATACGCAATGGAGGCAAGACCTACACAACCAAATAAGGTCTAGTAAAATTCCTATCTTTATGCATATAAAAATCAAAACAAACATGTATATGTATGCATAAAAATATAGGAACATGGTAGTTCCTCTAGTAAAATTGCTGCCCCTATGAAAACACAAAGCAAAATAAATATGTTCACAAATATATAAACATACAAGAACATGGGAGTCCTTAGCACTGCGTTTTGGGTTAGTTGTAGAGAAAACAATGTAAAACAGCACATAAGTGCCAATGATTTCAACAACGAAACTGAGAAAATTTTAGGGGCTAATATTCGCAAATGGGCTATTTTTCCATGCATTTTCCAAAAAAATAATTTTGTTAATTTCCATTTTTTCTAAAATTTATTCGCCCAAATTTTGTAGTATAAAATAAAAATCGCCAAAATTTTATATAGAGAGTATATAAAATTATTATAAATTTGAATACTTCCATGAGAACATTGCCAAAAATTTTACAAATTGCATATTATGTACTAGTGAAATTCGCCAAAGTTTCTAAACGTTAAAATAAATTTCCATCCTTAAAATTTTCCCTACAGCCAAACCCACACCCTTGATGTATCCAGGGTGCACAAATTTAACTTCTCCTCCGTAACTATCATAGAAACTCTTTTGAAAATATTTCATCAATCCAGCCTCACAAATGGCTCCTAAACACTAGGCTATCATATACATGCAACACCAAACATAAGGAATAAACAAAAGAGGAAATTCACAACTCTCAGACACAACAGTGCCAGAGTGATGGTCCAATCCATATCTCTCAAGTACTAACATTATATATATGATGAGTCACTGACCTGAAATACCAGTAGTGCAGTAAACCAAAAAGAAATCCGTGCCCCCAAAGGACCAGGCAATACCCAACACCCCAAAACTCCCACAGTCTGTTGAGGTCTTGGAGTGCCCCATCATGGTAGAAATGGTGATATAGAGAAAAAATAATGTGGCTATGAATTCTACCATCAAAGCCCTATAGAATGACGAGAGAGTGAAATCATTAGTATCAAATAGATTTGCAAGAGGTGGGTTTGTGTAGTCCTTAAATGTAAAGCCCTGCTACTCTACTTCCATTGTCATTACTACTGGTGCTGAGCTCTTGCTGCTACTGATGAACTTAAAACTTATTTTGGGCTTGTAGAAGAGATGGTCATAACTATAGGGGAGGGGAGAAACACAAAACTCATTTATTGCAGAGGCAGTGAATGAATGTATGACCTTGATGGGATTGAAGCTTGATGGTCCCCTAAGTTATATTTATGGGGTGGAGCATAACATAATTTCATGGATGGAAATACCTTAGTGTTGTCGCCCCAAACCGCCTCTTTTAGATTGGTTCAACCCAGAAGCCCCATCTCTTTCAGATAGGGCAATCCAAACTCTAATGAACACGCAACCACACTTATGCAGAGGATTCTAGACATCCGTTGAAAAGTGAAAACATTATCACTAGGTACGGTGTGTTTTCTTATGCTGGTACAAGATACACCACTTATGCTTTTGTCAAATTTTACTAAAATTGATTGTCTTCGATATAACAAATTCCCATGGATGTAGCATTCTACGACACACTGTCATCAATTCAAGTAAATTCCAAGCATAGTGAGATATATATACATATGAAAATGTGTGAGTTGAATATATTCTAGCTACAAGAGTCTGTCTCTCCTCAATGTAATATCCCCAACCATTTAACCAGTTGGACCAAATCATAATAGTAGTAGACTAATAAATAAATAAATAAATAAAGTGGCATTTGCCCATGGTTTTTCCTTTTGGGTTTTTTTGACCCCAGGTATTTTCCCATGCTTTTTCCAAGTAGCCTAACTATAAAAGGGGGAGGAGGAATGAGAGAAAATCATGGAATTTAATCTTTTCTTCATTGATATTTTAAGAGCTCAGAGGAGTTTTCAAGTGAGGATTTTCAGGTGAGATCCTCAGAATTCCTTCGGTGAGATTCGAGAATCTCACCATAGTAATAAAACCCAACTTCGGTGGTTTCTATAATGACCTCATCTGGTCGCATTCATTTCATATTTTCTTTGAAAAGGGGTTTTCATATATTTTTACTTTACAGTTTATGAGTGTGGATCTGAGACCTACCCTACTGGTTTTATTATAATTATTTGCATTTCTAGATTGGCAAGGGAAGGAAGAAAGCACAGGTCTATCGCAACAAGTTGTTGCAGCACCACCACAACACTAAGTCAAGGGTTATTAATTGGCATTATGATGTAATTGAACCATCTACATTGTGGTAAAACTGCTTGTATTACATGGGCTAAATTCCCTAATAAATGATATTTGGTGGATTTCCTTAGGGCTATATGATGGTTTGAACTTAATTATGTGTGATGGAGTATTATGTGTATATGTTATCACGAGGGTTTTTAATAATAAGCATATTACTTTGTTGTTATATTTTTACTATTATTACAGTAGTGGCATTATAGACTCCTTAATGATATTACAGTGGTATCAAAGCTTCATCTTGGCCATTTGTGGAATGCCAAGGAAGGAGAAACAAAAGGGTATTATTGTCAATTGGGAAGGAAAAAGGGCTAGGAGTAAAGGGAAAAATGAAGGGGAAGAAATAACAATGGGTGATCATGAAAATACCAAACTTGAAGATGCCTTAGAAAAGATCGTTGACACTCAAAACGCCATCAACGAACTCCTTAAAGTACAGATCGGGAAACCTAATGTGCAAAGAAATAATGTGGAAGGAGGTTCCCATTTAGGTGGGGATGGTCCACCACAACAGTATATCAATGTTCGTAGCAACGATCCATCACACGAACATGTCAACACTCAACCCTTTTAGTCGGCCAACCATGCCTCCATTTTTGGATGACTCCTCCAGGGAGCAAGGCTGCCCTTCACCAATTGCAGAAACGATTACTGCATGGATGAAAGAATATGATACGTTTCCTCCCAACGTGATAGTGACCCTGAGCCTTAACGATTTTTACTACATGATGAGCAAACAATAAAGGAAGGCAACCACATATGGGGGACCACATATGGGGGCCATCAGTCAAACGTAGATTTTCAGAAGGCTGTGGGAAAGGTAAATCTTCCTTATTTTGATGGATCGTCGAAGTGTTCTGCATGGTCATGGGTACAGAAACTGGATACATATTTCCAGCTCAATCCCATGCGAGAGAAGGATGCCATCAAATATGCCACACTTCATCTTGACGGAGAAGCACATGAACAGTGGCAACATGGTATGACCACTCTGGGACATGCCAGCATCATCTCTTATACATAATTCACATAAAGGTTAATAGAAAGATTTGATAGGAAGGATCATGAGATGTACTTCCGGGAGCTAACCCAGCTTCGACAGACAGGGAGCCTTGAATCATATGTTGCAGAATTCTAGAGCCTTGTAGTAATGGTCAGTGACCTCTCCATGACCCAGTTGGTCATGTTATTTATAGAAGGGTTGTCATAACCCCTATGAGGTTGGGTTAGGGCCTACCAACCTACCACCTTGCAAGATGCAATTAACCGTGAAAGGGATATGCAGGATGCAGTACCCAAGAATAGATTCCTACCTAAATTTTCTATTCCTCAGAAAGGGAAGGAAGTCAAGTAGCAACAACGGGAGCCATTTGGTAAGGGGAAGCTAGATGATGAGACCAGGAAAGATCTCAGAAGGAGAAGGCTATGCTTCTCTTGTCAATAACCTTGGGCACCGGGACATCAGTGTACTAAAGGGAAGGCCCACTTTATTGAAGTATTTTCTAAAAGCAAAGATGAGGAAGAGAATCCATAGCTCAATCAAGAGGAATCACAAGGCATGGGGGCAATGCAGGAAGAAATCCAGGAAGGAGTCATTGCTTCTCTTACAGGGGTCCCAAGATATTACACCCTCCGGGTTAGGGGCACCATACAAGGACAAAAGGTTACTGTGCTAATTGATGGTGGGGCCTCCCAAAACTTCATTGATGTAGAATTGGTAGCGAGAAGGGACTAACTACTGAAGAATTTGAAGGTTTTACAGTTTTGATTCCTAGAAAGAAAGAGCACAATTGTATGCCATGCACTAAGATAGTTTCGAACATGAGCCTAGAAATGGGAAACTACACAGTTATAGATAACTTCTTTTTCATAGACTACTTAGACTCTCGTGTAGTATTGGGGGTACAATGGCTATATTCTATCAACACTCATACAGTAAACTACCAAGACTTGGAACTCGCATTCACAGGACCAGATGGTAAAAAGGTGAAGTTGAGAGTAATGCATGCATATCCTCCCAAGGTTGTGACATAAAATCAGATGGAGGCAGACCTTTGACATGGGGATATTGTATGGGTAGTAGAGTGTCGAATCATGGAGAAGAAACTAGTAGAACAACATAAGGAGTACTCCCCTGATATTATGGCACTATTTCAAAAATACGAGAAGGTCTTTGGAGATATACCCCCAGGACGACCACCTGATAGGGGATTTGAGCACATCATTGAACTAGAGGAAGGGGTCCAAGCTATCATCACTACCCCTTACTGGCACCCCAAAGTGTACAAGGATGATATAGAAAAGGCAATAAAATAATTGTTGGCATTAGGACACATTCGGCCGAGCTCGAGCCATTTTGCTTCATCCGTAGTATTGGTCAAGAAAAAGGAT
Organism: Pinus albicaulis; assembly: GCA_034641835.2. Classification (NCBI taxonomy): domain Eukaryota; kingdom Viridiplantae; phylum Streptophyta; class Pinopsida; order Pinales; family Pinaceae; genus Pinus; species Pinus albicaulis. The sequence goes on along the minus strand of CM076572.1, from coordinate 1,271,042,900 downwards.
GGGTCCCTGAGGATGTGTATAGATTATCGAGCACTAAATAAGAAGACCATCAAAAATCGATATCCTATCCTGAGGATCGACGAATTGATAGATGATTTAAAGGGAGCCAAGTACTTCTCAAAAATTGACCTTCGCTCACGGTATCACTAGATCAGGGTTCGTGACCAAGACATTCCAAAAATAGCTTTTAGATGCCACTATGGACATTATCAGTTCCTAGTGATGAATTTTGGGTTGACCAACTCCCTTGTGACATTCCATTCATGCATGAATCATGTATTCAACAAGAAATTGTGTAAATTTGTTTTTGTCTTCTTCGATGAAATCCTGATCTTCAATGAAACATGGGAAGAGCATCTACAGTACCTGGACAAGGTCTTTGGAATAATGGAAGCACAACAATTTTATGCCAAAATCTATAAATGTGAGTTTGGGATGATGGAAATGCTATATCTGGGTCACATCATTGGGGGCCAGGGTGTTAAGGTCCACCAAGAGAATATTGAAGCCATTTTCAATTGGCCAACTCCCAAAAATGTAACAGAGTTAAGGAGCTTCTTGGGTATTGCTACTTATTACAGAAGATTTGTAAAGGGGTATTCACAGCTAGCAGCCCCTCTTACTGACTTGACAAAAAGAGGAGCCTTTCTATGGACAGAAACAACCCAGGAGACTTTTGAGCAGATGAAGGAAGTCATGAGTTCATGTACAGTTCTAGCCTTGCCAGACTTCTCTCAACCCTTTTTATTGGAGTGTGACACTTCTGGGGAAAGAATCAGAGCTGTCCTAACACATAACCATCATCCCATTGCTTTTGAGAGTAGAAATCTGCATGATTATGAACGCTCTTACTCCATTTATGACAAAGAAATGTTGGCTATTATGCATGCATTGACCAAGTTTAGTCCATATCTAGTGGGGAATCGGTTCAAAATAAAAACTGATCACAATAGTCTCTGATACTTCCTCGATTAGAAGGGATTAAATGAAAGGAATAAAAAATGGGTCAGTAAGATCCAAGCCTATGATTTTGAGATTGAATATGTCAAAGGTAAAAACAATGCAGTTGCAGATGCCTTGTTAAGGAGACTAGCTATATTCTCTCTCATATATATTGTGGATGACTGGAAGTCCCATATTTTGGTGGAATACTCAAAAAATCAATCAGCTTGTGAGATCCTTGACAGGCAGTCATCAAACATCCGTTATAGAGTTGTCAATGATGTTATCTATTATAGGGATTGAATATATCTAGTACCCGAGTCTCAACTTAAGATGAAGATTCTACAAGCAGCCCATGACTCCCCTTTAGCCGGACATCCAGGATTTTTGAAGACTTATAGGACCATCAGGGAAAGGTTCACATGGAAGGGACTCAAGAAGGACATTATCAAATATGTTAAGGAATGTGGTACCTGTCAAAGTAATCAGGTTGAACATACACACCCAGCAGGTTTATTACAACCACTACTCATTCCGGAACAAAAATGGGAGAGTATATCCATGGATTTCATTACAGGGCTACCCTCCTCACAAGGCAAAGATTATATTTTTTTGGTGGTGGATCGTCTCACCAAGTATGCTCACTTCTTTGCAATCCCCTCCAAAATTTTTGCATCTCAAATAGCAGAAATATTATTATAGGGGTATTTTCTCTACATGGTTTGCCCAAAACCATTGTGAGTGACCATGACAGTAGATTCATGGGAGCATTCTGGCAAGAGTTATTCAGGTTGGCTGGAATAGAACTCACCCCCAGTACTAGTTATCACTCACAGACAGATGGACAGACAGAAGCAATGAATAAATGGGTGGAAGGTTACTTACGAGATTATGTCATAGGACAACAACGAGCATGGACCAAGTGGTTGTACTTAGGATAATACAACTATAACACCACTTATCACATTTCCATAAGGATGTCACCTTTCCAAGCCTTATATGGATATGAGGCACTATCTTTTGTAGATACAACTTTTGGAGATAGTAGAGCACCATTGGCAAAGGATTCGATCCATGGGTGTCAGGATATTCTGAGAGCCCTGAAAGACAGTCTGCAGATAGCACAAAATCAACAAAAGTTATATGCAGATTGTCGAAGAATAGAGAGGAGTCTCAAAGTGGGAGATGTGGTTTATCTCCAGCTTCAACTGTACAGGCAGTCTACCTTGAAGCAGAAAGGGGTGGAAAAATTAAAGCCATGATTTTATGGGCCTTATCGAGTTATCCGGAAAATAGGAGAAGTGGCATATGAGCTAGAGCTTCCTGTAGAGAGCAGAATTCATAACATATTTCATGTCTCCTATTTGAAGAAAGCATTCGGATCAAACATAAAATCATCACCAGAATTACCGCCACTAGATGAAGAGGGCCATCTTGAACTGGTTCCTGAGGAGGTGTTGGATGTTCAAGAAAGAAAGTTTCGAAGCAGAATCATCCACGAATATTTGGTATGATGGAAATATCTACCCATTGAGGATGCCACTTAGGAAGGAGAACACATATTGCAACATCCAACATTGAAATTTCTTGAGGGCAAGCAATTTTGGGCAGGGGGAAGTGTAATATCCCCAACCATTTAACTGGTTGGACCAAATCATAGTAGTAGTAGACTAATAAATAAATTAATAAATAAAGCGGCATTGGCCCATGGTTTTTCCTTTTGGGTTGTTTTGACCCCAGGTATTTTCCCATCGTTTTTCCTTTCGAGTTGTTTTGACCTGAGGTATTTTCCCATGGTTTTTCCTTTTGGGTTGTTTTGACCCCAGGTATTTGCCCATGGTTTTTCCAAGTAGCTCGACTATAAAAGGAGGAGTAGGAACGAGACCAACTCATGGAATTTAATCTTTTCTTCATTAATATTCTAAGAGCTCAGAGGAGTTTTCAAGTGATAATTTTCAGGTGATATCCTCAAGCTTCCTTTGGTGAGATTCAAGAATTTCACCCTAGTAAGCAAACACAACTTCGGTGGTTTCTATAATCACCCTAGCTGGTCGCATTCATTTCATATTTGTTTTGAAAATGGGTTGTCATCTATTTTTACTTTACGGTTTATGAGTGTGGATCTGAGATCTGCCCTGCTGGTTTTATTATAATTATTTGCATTTCTAGATTGGAAAGGGAAGGAAGAAAGCACAGATCTATTGCAGCAAGCTGTTGTAGCACCACCACAACACTAAGTCAGGGGTTATTAACTGGCATTATGATGTAATTGACCCATCTACATTGTGGTCAAACTACTTGTATTACATGGGCTAAATTCCTTAACAAATGATATTTGGTTGATTTCCTTAGGGCTTGTTTAAATATAGTGGTTTGAGCTTAATTATGTGTGATGGAGTATTATGTGTATATGTTATCATGAGGGTTTTTTATAATAAGAATATTTCTTTGTTGTTATATTTTTACTATTATTACAGGAGTGGCATTATATATTCCTTAAGGATATTACACTCAGAGAATGGTCTCAATGGGTTGACCCTTCTATTTTAAGTAAGAGGAGATTTACATATCTTAATGAGGGCTTAAAAACATGAGGCTAGAAATACAATGCCCCGATAAGCTTTTATCACACACTATAAGAATTATCATGTAGTGTGGCCAAGCATATACGTATAATGACTTGATCTGAGGTCTTTAAAGCCATGTATATGTATATATGATGTGCATAAGTGGTTGCTTACGAATTTGTTATGAATCTAGGAGCGAGAACACTCACAGATGGTAAGATAGAGCACTAGTATGAAGGGGAAGAAAACGAGGGTTAGTTTCATAACCATGGAAATTATCGTTGAGAAGACGAAGGCTCGAGAAATGTATACACACAGAATTCAAGTAATTACCAAAGGATGAATCATAGAATGCAATAGTCTTGTGGAAAATTTCATGCATAAAGAATTAAATAGAATATCATTAACGATTATATTCTTCTTTCTAAACACATAGAGCATGAATCATACCAAGGAAAATGAAAATGGTAAAAGTGATGGTGGGGATTAACCCTTTCATAAATGAGGAAATTAGACTCGATAGTTAACCATATTTGTTATACATAGAAGAGACATAACCTTACCAGGTCTTTCTGAGCTTAAATGACTTCTCCAAATAGATTTGAGTGATGTTGGAACTATTTCTCTTTTCCAACACCCACTGAGATGCTCACAGGTGTTCCAGTTCTTCCAAATGGATCCCTCTGACTACTAAATCCCAATGAAACACTCTGTCAACTCTGAGAGTAATGGCTTTTGACTCGGAACGATCCACGATTGCACATCAAGTATTAACTCATTACACATGCACTTAATCACATCAACTAGTGATATGAGTTAGTAACAGAATGAAAATGCATCAGGTAGCAACGAATGCGAGTGGGGTGGTGTTAGGTCGCTGTAATAAGAAAGATTGGCAAAAGTCCAATCACAGAGTTAACATCATTTCAACCAACTTTGGGATTCTAGGATCTAGCCCTCCTAAACCCGGAGAGGGATCTCTCCAATATGTACAAAGATGGATTTGTCTTTGAAAGCTTAAGGTAATGATATTAGGCTAGTTATGAAGTCCAAGGGTTTTGTTTTTGGATGGTTGGGCATGATTTTCTGTTTGAGGCGAAAAGATCTATATGCAAAGAGTTTCAAAAGTGAGAAGTTGCATTAAAATAGGATAGCTTATGGTAACAGATAGATATAACGCTGGTTTTTAGTCCATTGGGCTATGGAGTCATATCTGGGCTTTAATTGAGTAACAACATCAAGTGTGATCCAAGGGGCAAGTCATCTATACCACAAGATTATTGAGATTAAAATGATGGAATGGAAACATTAAAGTGTTGGAGGAGTGGAAAATGATAATAATTTCTCAAAGGATTTATAGTCAGTCCAAACAAGGAAAGCCTCTTAAGTAACTGTTTGAAACCAACCAAGGACAGGGCTAACCATAGACTTCTTGGGCAAGTTTGTATTAAAGTAGCTTAATTGACAAACAATCCAGTAATCCACATAATTACTTTTAGAAAATATGAAAACACATAAGAGAAACACAATGCAACCTAAGATCAGATAAGGTACTTTTAAACCTAGCTTTCTTTTAGTCAACACCAAGGGAAACTTTAAGAATCTGCTTTTGGAGAAAAGAATCTAGGAATCGGGGCAAACCATATCTTCTCTAGTCTCACTTTAATAGCAAATAATGGAAATCAAATTCAAGAAAAATGTTTAAGCGAACAAAAGGACGAGGGAACGCCAGCATTCCTAACTGTTTAAACCGTATTGAATCATTCTTAAATAAACAAGTCTAAAGAAAACATTAATATAAATATTTCTCAGCAAGAGAAGGTTACTGATATACAACAGATCCTAACCCTGTTTAAACTGTTCTTTACAGAGGAAACATGGACAATATGGCATACATAGAAAGAAAACAATTAACAAAGAAAGAAGCACTTCACCAGTAATATAGACCAGGATCCCAAGAAAAAGCTTTTATATTGATGTCAAACCAGTTACAATCTTTAAGTCCAATGTTTCAGTTCAACAATCATCTTCACTATTCAGACTAACTCATTTATCACAAGTAGAGCTCCAAGGGCCAGTGACCACTATTTACAAAAAGAAGTCTCCATCTCAATTACAATACGATGCTCAGCAAATACATAGCAACCAACCAACCCCTCACTCATCTTCTACTAAAGTATTTATAGAAGAATGAGGAGGTGAGATCTGATAAAAGATGTCAAAATCAAATAATACAGGCATTAATGTCTTCTTGGCCTTTGAGGGGCTCAACGAAGAAACTGTACAGGTGTTCCGCTGTATTAACTGATTTACACTTATGATTTTAGTTCAGTGGGAGCTTTGTTGACCTTTTGAGGATCTGTGTACAATTAGGGTTACTCTGCGGATATCTATCAATAAATTCCATGGTAGAAGTAACTTCTTTGGCTATTTCGAGGCAAAATATCTGATCCCGCTCCATAAATTCGGCTTCTGATTGAGTGTTTTGAGGCAATAGGTGGCGCTGTGGTGGTTGAGGAATCAATTTGCCTCAGATATGGCGGTGGAGGCATTTTGTCTGATAAACAATTTTTAGGTTTTCCTTTCAAACTATGTTTTAGGCTAGGGATTAGGCTTTTGATAATTGTCTTAGCCGTAATCCCCGCCGATTTGTCCACTAAATCTCTGCTCTGATCCATTTCTGCTCTCTGCAATCTGATACTCATTTATTGTGATTTCTTCATATTTTCCGAGTTTTACAGGGGCGCATGGTAACAAAGGCTCATGAAACCTTATTGGCAACATAGTTCTACACCCTGCAGTCAATCTCCTTTGACAAATCGAAAGAACGAGAATTGTCACCCTCGTCCTTCGAGTCTTCTTCAAACATGGAGGAAAAAACCTTAAACCTGCAAAATACAAACGAAATTATAAAATCTTGTGTTTATATGGAATTCTGCATCGGAAGGTGCGCGGAGGAGTGGGGCGATCGGAGCCGTTGATCGCGCGGAGATCAACGGTCGGGGGTGAGTGGAAAAGTCAGCGGCGGAGATGTGTTGATTGTGCAATGGAATTAGGAAATTGAATGTGGACCGTCGATCTGTAAATATCGATGGCGAAGATGGATTCTCGGTTGCGCCGGGGGCCGACGAAATCGCGCACAACTTTGTTAAAGGGCGGGTGATTAAAACAGATGAGAGCCGTCGGATGCGTGGGGCCAGATCGGACGGCTATCGTCCATTCCGCTGGGCGGCCTTCGTTCGATGGATAATGCACGGGGAAATGGATTTAGGCGGTGGTTTTTGGAATAGTACAGAGGACGTGTGGCAGCCAGCGTATGGAATCGCTGGCTGTCGAGTTAAAACCACCCTTCGCACGAAGGCGGTGCGGAAAAACCGGGCGGTTTTGAGAGGTGACGTATGGTTGGGGGGGGGGGGGGGGGGCACACGACAAGTCGCGTGGGCCGCGCCGCCGTCCGGACCCCAGAGCGCATCGATTGGCCAAGATTATTCCATCGATTTATATGGGTGGAGACTTTGGAAATTTATTTAAACCCAAATTTCATGAATTGCAAAGGTTGTTGGTGCTTCGGGCAGAGAAAAATGGATAAGTGCCCGAGGGTTATAGCATTTGGTTCAGGCGCTCGGGCGCATGGAGGAAAAAGGGGTAGAGGGCTTAGCCTGGGGGGCTTAAGTCCAACGCATAGAAAAATGTGTTTTCTATGGTTTTTGAAGGGAAATGAAGGCTTCTGATAAGGTCAAGAAGGGGTCTTAGACATTTAGGAATTGGATTTAAATGAAGGAAAAGGAAAAATCATAAAGTTGAGGGGTTTCCAAGGGGGAATGGAGAGATAGAAGAGGAGGTTAGTATTTGAGGAAAAAGAAGGGAAAAAGGGTCCTTTGCAGCAGCGTCTGACTTGGAAATCAGCAGGATTTCTGAGGTTTTTGGACATAAACAACAGTATGGGATATGGACAGAGGGAAAAGGCAGGAGGCCTTATTGAGACTTCAAGAGCCAACAACTTCTAGTGATAAAATTTGTTCCTTGGAGGCTCCCAAAGCTTTTAGCCACCTTTTGGTATAACAAAATATTATAGGTGGCTAACAGTGGCTCCACTTGGGGATGGTGCCTTCTTGAAGGCATCAAGAATTCAGACTTGATTTCTCTGGGATGCTGACTTGTGCCTCATCCTTTGGATTGCTCTTCCTTTCGCTGGATGATCTAGCTTTGCTCTAGAAAGTGATATTAGTCATGAAAAAGAATGAACCTCATCAATACAATTCTCTACCTACCCAATCCTACTGATCTAACATTTTTTATTCATCAGAGTGCACTTGGATTGGCAAACTCTTGTACAAAATTTTATTCTTTTGAAAGCATAAAAACTAATTTAATTCTACTCCTTATTTCTCCCTGAACTCAGATTAAACGGTTGAGATCAAATTCTTCTCTACCTAATCTACTGCCTGTTGGGATTAAACTGTCCAACAGAATTTCATTCTCTAAATTCTACAACAAAAATTTAAAAACAGTCAAGTCAAGATTAAGCTGTTTGACTTGCTGTGATCTATGGCATAAAAACAAGTACGGAAAGCTTAAGATCTGAAAATTTTTGGAGTACTGCCTTCTCTCTTTACAGCTCTGTCTCTGACTTTGTTTGAGTTGTTGCTTCTTTTTCTCTGGTTCAGATTTTAAGTTTGTTTGAACCTTCAATTTATATCCTAATCTATATACTCATAAGCCAAGATTAAACAGTTTGGAAAATCAATTACACTATCCTATCAGCAGAAAAATTTAAATCTAATTGATCGAGATTAAATAGTTTGATTAACTAGGAGTGTGTTTTCAAGGAGTGGCATTTGAGCTTGCACACTTTCAGATTTTTTTCTCTTTTTTGACATGGGGCCTTGCCTTTCTTGTTTTTTGTTCTGCCCTCTTTTCATTTTTTCTTTGTTTTTGTATTTTTGTATTTTTCGTAACTTTGAATGTAATGGTGGATGGAATATTCGCAATGGAAAAAGATAAAATAATTTAAAACAAAAGGATCAAGAGAAGTAATGCTTAAGCATCCTGCCATTGACAGGACCCCCAAACAATTCTATTCCATGCAGCTCCTATAAGAAAAAATCATTATGACCAGCGACTGAATGAATAGAGTAAGGGCCAAGCCAAAGGCTGTCAAATTTTCCATTCTTTCCCTTTTCTTCTTTTCTTGAGTCCCACTTCAAAACTTTGTCCCCAATCTTGAAATTTCTAGCCTTTGTTCTTCTATCAAATATCTTCTTGATACTGTCTTGTTTCTGCAATGCTTTGTTATACACTTCTTCTCTGATTTGCTGAAGATGAATGGTCTAATTTATTCTTCTGGTCATGTCATTTTCTTCAATTTGCAGCTCTTGGATCAACTTTGTAACTGGTACCCCAAGACTGTTAGGAAAAATTGCATCTGTACCATACACAAGCTGGAAAGGCGACATACCAATAGATTTCTTCAAAGTTAATCTGTCAGCCCAAAGTGCATGGACCAGCCTTGTGTGCCAAGACTTTTTGTTGTCCTCCAATAGTTTCTTGATTATGTTCACTAAGCTTTTGTTGGAAGATTCTGCAAGTCCATTACCTTGAGGGTAATAGGCTGTGGAGTGTCCCAATGTTATTTGATACTTGTGACAGAATTCAACCATTCTCTTTGATCCAAATGCTGCTGCATTATCAGTGATAATTTTGGTAGGACAGCCAAATCTGGAGAGGATGTTAGTCTCCATAAATTTTATGATAACTGAATCATTGGCCTGCCTACAAGGAATGGCTTCTATCCACTTAGTGAAGTAGTCTGTGGCGGTAAGAATCCACCTATGCTGGGCAGAAGATGGAGGGTGAATTTCACCTATGAAGTCGAGTCCCCACTGTTGAAAAGGGGCTTCAATAGTGATTGAGTGTAGAGGAAGGTGTAGCAGTTTTCTTTTTCCCTCGAATAGTTGGCATTTATGGCAAGTAGTGGTAATCTTGTGTACATCAGAAAAAAGAGTAGGCCTATAGAAACTAGGCCTCAAAATTTTGTTGGCTGTTGCCTTCCAGTATAAATGACCTCCACACTCTCCTTCATGGAATTCCTGCTTAACCCTTTCTGCATCAAACTCAGGCAAACATTTAAGGAATATACCACTTGCATTTTTCCAATAAAGACATTTATCAATAATGCAATAGTTTACAACTTTTAACTTTAGGAATCTTGCCTTTGTTTTCGATAAACCAGGAGGTGTGTTCAGATTAAGCAAAACATAAATAATATTAGCATACCAAGGAGAATTCATAAAATGGTCTTCAACAATGGGAGTTGAGAATTCTTCTTTGTTATCCAAAGAATTAATCATGTTAATATCAAGGACTTCACAATTTTATTTAGCCATTAATCTAGCTAGACCTTGGCCTTTGATGAGTTTAGTGGGTTTTATCTCTAAATCATATTCAAGGATAACAACAATCCACTTACCTCTCTTACCATCTGGGTCCTGTGTTATAATGTCTTTAACAACTGAATTTGGGACAAAGGAAATAATGTGTGAGTGAAGGATGTATACTCTGAAGTCTTTTAAAGCCTTTACCAAAGAAAAAGCTTGCTTCTCCATAATGTTATACTTCAAAGGGGCATCCCTCAATGCCTTGCTAAAGAATGCAATAGGCTGCTCTTGTCCTTGTGGATTTTTCTGTAAAAGGACAGCAGCTATGGTATGTTCTGATGCAAATGAGAAGATATAAAAATCTTTTGAAAAATCAGGACTTATGAGAACCGGTGTTATGGTTAACGCTTGTTTCACCAGTTCAAAGGATGTCTTTGCTTCCAAGGTCCATTTTATCCCTTGCTCCTTCTTCAACATGTTTGTGATATTCCTAAGGAGCTCAGCTAAGTTAGGGATGAACCTTCTCAAAAAGTTTATCTTTCCAATGAAAGACTGCAACTCTTTTATGTTTCAAGGATGAGAGATTTGCAATATGGCCTCAATCCTCTTTGGATCTATCTTTATACCCTCTTCTGAAATAATGTTCCCAAGAAGTTTACCTTCTTGGAGACCAAATAGAGTCTTCTTAGGGTTTAAAGATATTCCAAACTTTCTGCATTTCTCAAAAAATTTCCTCAAATGTTCTAAGTGCTCTTCATCTGTTTTTGAAAACATAGTGACATCATCAAGATAGATAATGATGAAGAAGCCCAATTCTTCCGAGAATGCTATATCCATGGCTCTCTGAAAGGTTGCTTCAGCATTCATTAGACCAAAAGGAATTTTCACATACATGAAGGTGCCCCATGGTGTAGTAAAGGCTGTCTTTAATTGATCAGTAGGGTGGACTAAGATTTGATTATACCCCGAATAGCCATCCAACAAAGAAATTCTTCTAGACCCTACCACCCTTTGTAAAATATAATCCATTTTTGGTAAAGGGTAGTTGTCCTTTAATGAAGCTTTGTTTAAATCTCTAAAGTCTATACAAAGCCCGATTTCTCCAGTTTTCTTCCTAACAGACACCATATTAGATACCCACTCAGACTATCTAATAGGGACAATAATGCCAACTTCATACATCTTCTTAATCTCCTTCTCAACCAAAGGCAGTTGTACAGGGTTTATTCTGCGCAGTTTCTGCTTGAATGGTTTTTGGTTTTCTTTGAGAGGGATTTTGTGCTGTATTATTTCAGTGTTATAGGATTTGAGATCTTCGTAACTCCATGCAAAAACATCAGAAAATTCTTTGAACAGCTCTATGTATTTGAGTTTAATATGAGCTGGTAAAGTTTTAGACAGTTTAACCATCTTTGGTTTTTCCTCACTGCCTATGTTGGAATCCTCTACCTCAGTCTCTATAGGTTCCAGTTTTGGTTTATTTGCCACATCATTAAAATCGAACAACTCTTCTAAAGGGGCCAGACCCTTGGGAAAATTTTCGTCTTTGGAATGCAGAGTTTCCAATTCTTATGTTTCTGATCCTGCACTTAATTCTGTTTTGTTTCTGAGTTTGCTAGTTTGAAGGTTAATATTGGCAGGCTTAGGAGATGGTTCTTCTTTACCAAGAACTTTTTCTTCGCTGCAGTTTGTATCATAATCTGAGTCCGAACTATGCAGTTCGAATTCATTTCTGAATTGCATGAAGTCTTCTATTTGTTTGTCATTGTCAAACACTTGCCAATATTTTTTGTTATCAGGTACTGCTGGTCTAAATTTTATCGGAGTTGTGTTGTCTCCAGTTTCATATGGCGTTAGACATGTCCTGGCCGCAAAAGCTAAATTGTGGGCTGCAATGTTTCTTTTCCTTGGGACAAAACTCAGGCTGGCCTCCTCAAATGTTTTCAAAAGGTCCATGACATCATTCTGATAGGCTCTAAGTCTGGGATGATTTGCATTATACTCCCCATTGACTTGCCTAATGATTAACTCAGAATCCCCATATACGTTAATTCTTCTGGCTCCTAATTTCTTCAAGAGATGCAAGCCTAAGAGAAGGGATTTGTATTCTGCTATGTTGTTGGAACACTGAAAGTTTAATTTACATGAAATACATTCTGTATGATTTTTTTCAGTGTTAGTAATCCAGACCCCTGCACCAGCATTAGTTTTAGTGCATGACCCATCAAAATACATACTCCAAAGAGGATCATTTTTAGTTTTATCAGTTTGGTGAACGTCTTCTGTATGATTTGATTCCTCCAGTTTTTCAATATGTTGAGGGGTATTTTCTTTGCTGTCAAAATTTGACAGCAATGGACCAACGACTTGTAAATTAAGACCTGCGTTTTGTTTGCCAATGTTTTCCAGTGCAGCAAACTGTTTTGACACTTGAGTGCCGTGTTCATCTCCCTCTGTATCAGCCATTAATTCTATTGAAGTGATTTCCTCGGTAAGTGTTTCATCATTAAACATGATAAAAGAATCAAGGCTCATGCTTACGGCATATAGAGGAGAGTTTTGAGGCCTGTCTTGACTTGTCACTGTGTATTGCATGTGGGACTCCCTATAAAGTCTTCTAGTCTGATTGAAAACAGGGATAGTCGCATAGGTCATGTCCATTTGCATGGTCCCCTGTAATTTAGCCCCCCAAGATCTTGATAAAAGCATTCCATACTTTGGGGGCACATAAGCCACAAAAACATCCATAACTAAAGACTTGGCTGGGATCTGGGCTAAGTTAACACAGAGGTCTTTTATCAACCCTAGACATTTTACTATGCTTGAGTCAAAGGAGTAAAGGTCTTTATAAGGTCTGGTAATTTCTAGACCCAGGCTCTCCATTACTGCTTTTGGAATTAAATTATGAGAAGCCCCTGAGTTGTGCATAGCGTTGTGTAGAATTTTGTCATGAATGTTTAAGCTCACGTAAAAAGGAGGGACAGGACCCTCTTGAAACTTACCTTCAATCTTTGGACCAAAAATAAGATCTGGTTAGTCATCATTAAGATTGAGTGTGTCCTCATTCTCTTCTATGCTTAAGGCCTTCAAAATTTGATTCCTATATATATGTTGGGAAGCTAACTTGGTTAAGGGAACAGAGATTTTGATTTTTGAGATTTCCTGTTCCAGGCTGAACAGAGTTTGATTCTTTAAGGTGCTGGTTTCAGCCCTATTAGCTGTCATTTTATCAGCAACATCAGTTTGTTGATTTTATTTATTTACATTTGATACAATTGTTTTAACAGGAGTACTAGCCGAGGCGTTAGTACTGCTAATGTCCGCACTCTGTTTTTCAAGATTTTGGGTGCTTTTCTCTTTACCTTTATCAGAATTTACAACCACTATTTTATCCTTTTGTTTGACTGTTTTAGGCTTGGTTGCAGTGCTGTTTTGAGAAGGTTTGTCAGAGGTTTTGGTGTTGGGGGTTTGTTGACTCGATCTACTTCTGAGTTCATATTCTTTTGAAGGTTCTGTCATGGAATTTTCCATGTCTTGACAACAAATTTCATTATCGTCCCTTTTGTCATCATAAGGTGTGTAAAGACCCTCTTTTCTATCATAATGAACCTCGAAGCTATCATCATCTACCCCAAATAAGTTCATATCATCCTCCTCTATTATTTGATCCGTTTCCTCAACCTCACTCACAAAGTTTTGATGAAAGGGAGGAGTGATCTGTTGATCATCTTCCCTGGGTCTGTTTGGAGGTTGGTTTCTTCTAACATTCTGATTCTGGTTTTGGTTTCTATTTTGAGGAGCCTTTTTTGATTTATGCTTGCTTGCGCTCTCTCAAGAATGCTCATTTTCTTCATCATATCTTCCATCATTCTTTCCATCTTTGAGTTTGAAGTGGAAGGTGTGGATTCCTCCCCAAAGGATACTCTCTTCTCTTTCTTCATCCTTGCTCTTTTCTCCATTAAGTTTACTTCCACAGAGAGAGCACATCTTTTCATATCTTCAAGGGTTGCAAAATATCTTTCTCTTAATGAATAGGTCATATCAGCATCAAACCCTTTAGGAAACTTGTTTAAAGCTGAACCTTGTGGAGGCTTTAATTCTGGGGAAAGTGCATTATACACACTGTTAAATCTGGTACAATAAGCCTGTACACTTTCCCCTGGGTTCCTATGGAGATTGTTATAGTCAGCAATAACTTGGAGAGGGTTCTTGTTTACCTCCAATTTGTTTAATAACGTTTGATGGAAACCTTGGAGATCATTAATACTATGGGGGGCTAAGCCTTTAAACCATTTTCTTGCTTCTCCCCCCAGACTTTGAGCAAATAGTCTAAGTTTGACAGAATCATCATCAATTTCATTTTTGTCAAAGTAGTCATTCATCTTATCTACATGTTGTGATGCAGTTGTAGCATTTCTAGCATCATACAATGGGATTTTGGACTGATAGTCCTGTGGAAGATTGACTAACGGTATAGGAAGGACTAAGGGGGCATACCATGCTGCCATGATAGGTGGTGGGGGTGGATTTACAAGAGGTGGAGTGGGCTAAAGTGGGGTGGTTTGAACAGTGGATGTAGGGTGAGCAGATGCGGATGGAATAGTAGTAGATTGCTGAGTTGATCTTGGATGAGGGACACCTAAATTCAACAGAAAGTGTAAATCAGGAGGTGTTGTTTCTCTGTTACCAAGAAGTTCACTTGTTTCAGGAGATGATAGTGAAGACTCAGAATCTAGTTGGTCTAAATCAACAAACGACCTAGTCCTGAATGGATTAAATAAGTCAGCTTGTGATTGTTGTAGAGCTGAAAGTTTTTCAGGAACTGATTTGGCTCTTGGGGGTGATCTGAAAATAGTTGATAATTTAATCTTAGGAGACTTCCAAAGGATACTTTCTGGGTCATCAACTATCTCAGGTGGGTTGGGGTCAGGGTGGGCTCTAGTGTGGATCTTTCTAGAAGCCACTATGCTATGTTCTTAGACCCAAATAAACCAGAAAAGTTCAACCAGATATGACAATATTTGAGAGGTTAACTAATCTGCTTTCACAATTTTAATCCTACAGTCCTCTAACTGGATTTGAATGATGTTATAATGATAAGGGTTCTTCCCAGTGGAGTCTTAAGGTCTGTTCAGGATTGTGGAGTCGCTAGATGGAAAATTTAGAGTGTGTTCAAAGAAGTACACTGTCCACCATAGTGCTTGTGAGACATCACTTTTCAAGGATATTTCGAAACACAACAAACTCTAACCAGAGATTGACTGGGAGGGCATTCACCAGATATTTCACCACTAAAAGAGGATGAGATCTGAAGGCTACCTGGCCCTTTCCAGACTCTGTCTAAGAGTATAAGGTAAAACACATCAAAGGTAAGTGATATGTAGGAGCAAGTGTTTTACCACCAATCTGAAATATTTTGGTATTTTCTGAGTTATTTTTTATTTGTGGTTTCTAAGAATGACCTAACTTTGTTTCAAAACTTAGCTACAGTTGGGAGACAAAGGCAGTCCACTCTTATGGCTAAGCTAGCTGATTTTCCAAGGTTAGATAAAGTCTTAAGCGAACCCTAGGATTGACCTAGATTGTCACTGATTCAAACAAGTTTCATCATGATTACCATTTCTTGGTAGTGATTGGAAAGGCTGCTTTTTACTCTCAAAGATTGTGTGAATATAAAAGGGAAATAAGGTGAAAACTCAACTCAAGTCCCCAGCGGAGTCGCCAGAAATGTTAGGTCTCTGTAATAAGCAAGATTGGCAAAAGTCCAATCACAGAGTTAACATCATTTCAACCAACTTTGGGATTCTAGGATCTAGCCCTCCTGAATCTAGAGAGGGATCTCTCCAATATGTACAAAGATGGATTTGTATTTGAAAGTCCAAGGGTTTTGTTTTTGGATGGTTGGGCATGATTTTTTATTTGAGGCGGAAAGATCTATATGCAAAGAGTTTCAAAAGTGAGAAGTTGCAAGCAACTAGGACAGCTTAGGGTAACAGATAGATATAACGCTGGTTTTTAATCCATTGGGCTATGGAGTCATATCTAGGCTTTAATTGAGTAACAACATCAAGTGTGATCCAAGGGGCAAGTCATCTATACCACAAGATTATTGAGATTAAAATGATGGAATGGAAACATTAAAGTGTTGGAGGGGTGGAAACTGATAATAATTTCTCAGAGGATTTATAGTCAGTCCAAATAAGGAAAGCCTCTTAAGTAACTGTTTGAAACCAACCAAGGACAGGGCTAACCATAGAATTCTTGGGCAAGTTTGTATTAAAGCAGCTTAATTGAAAAACAATCCAGTAATCCACATAATTACTTTCAGAAAATATGAAAACACATAAGAGAAACACAATGCAACCTAAGATCAGATAAGGTACTTTTAAACCTAGCCTGCTTTTAGTCAACGCTAAGGGAAACTTTTAGAATCTGCTTTTGGAGAAAAGAATCTAGGAATCAGGGCAAACCATATCTTCTCTAGTCTAACTTTAATAGCAAATAATGGAAATCACATGCAAGAACAATGTTTAAGCGAACAAAAGGACGAGGGAACGCCAACATTCCTAACTGTTTAAATCGTATTGAATCATTCTTAAATAAACAAGTCTAAGGAAAACATTAATATAAATATTTCTCAGCCAGAGAAGGTTATCGATATACAACAGATCCTAACCCTGTTTAAACTGTTCTTTACAGAGGAAATAAGGACAATATGGCATACATAGAAAGAAAACAATTAACAAAGAAAGAAGCGCTTTACCAGTAATATAGACCAGGATCTCAAGAAACAACTTTTATATTGATGTCAAACCAGTTACAATCTTTAAGTCCAATGTTTCAGTTCAGAAATAATCTTCACTATTCAGCCTAAATCATTCATCACAAGCAGAGCTCCAAGGGCCAGTGAACACTATTTACAAACAGAAGTCTCCAGCTCAATTACAATACGATGCTTAGAAAATACATAGCAACCAACCAACCCCTCACTCATCTTCTACTGAAGTATTTATAGAAGAATGAGGAGGTGAGATCTGATAAAAGATCTCAAAATCAATTAATACAGGCATTAATGTCTTCTTGGCCTTTGAGGGGCTCAACGAAGAAACTGTACAGGTGTTCTGCTGTATTAACTGATTTACACTTATGATTTTAGCTTGGTGGGAGCTTTGTTGACCTTTTGAGGATCTGTGTATAATTAGGGTTACTCTGCGGATATCTGTCAATAAATTCCATGGCAGAAGTAACTTCTTTGGCTGTTTCGAGGCAAAATATCTGATCCCGCTCCATAAATTCAGCTCCTGATTGAGTGTTTTGAGGCAATAGGTGGCACTGTTGTGGTTGAGGAATCAATTTGCCTTAGATATGGCGGTGGAGGCATTCTATCTGATAAACACTTTTTAGGTTTTCCTTTCAAACTATGTTTTAGGCTGGGGATTAGGCTTTTGATAACTGTCTTAACCATAATCCCCGCCGGTTTGTCCACTAAATCTCTGCTATGATCCATTTCTGCTCTCTGCAATCTGATACTCGTTTATTGCGATTTCTTCATATTTTCCGAGTTTTAGAGGGGCGCATGGTAACAAAGGCTCATGAAACCTTGTTGACAACATAGTTCTACACCATCCAGTCAATCTCCTTTGACAAATCGAAAGAACGAGAATCGTCACCCTCGTCCTTCGAGTCTTCTTCAAACATGGCGGAAAAAACCTTAAACCTGCAAAATACAAACGAAATTATAAAATCCTGCATTTATATGGAAATCTGCATTGGAAGGTGCACGGAGGAGTGGGACGATCGGAGCCATCGATTGCGCAGAGATCAACGGTCGGGGGTGAGTGGAAAAGTCAGCGGCGGAGATGTGTTGACTGTGCAATGGAATCAGGAAATTGAATGTCGACCGTCGATCGACAAAGATCGACAATGGAGATGGATTCTCGGTTGCGCCGAGGGCCGGCTAAATCGCGCACAGATTCGTTAAAGGGCGGGTGATTAAAACAGATGAGAGCCGTCGGATGCGTGGGGCCATATCGGACGACTATCGTCGATTCCGCTGGGCGGTCTTCGTCCGACGGATAATGCGCGGGGAAATGGCTTTAGGCGGTGGTTTTTGGAATAGTACAGAGGACGCGTGGCAGCCAGCGTATGGAATCACTGGCTATCGGGTTAAAACCACCCTTCGCACGAAGGCGGTGCGGAAAAACCGAGTGGTTTTGAGAGGTGACATATGGTTGGGGGGGGCCACACGACAAGTCGCGTGCCGCACCGTCCGATCTGTGGAGCAGATCGACGGTCAAGATTATTCCATCGATTTATATAGGTGGAGACTTTGGAAATTGATTTAAACCCAAATTTCATGAATTACAAAGGTTGTTGGTGCTCCGGGCGGAGAAAAATGGATAAGCGCCCGAGGGTTATAGCATTTTCTTCAGGCGCTCGGGCGCATGGAGGAAAAAGGGGTAGAGGGCTTAGCCTGAGGGGCTTAAGTCCAACGCATAGAAAAATGTGTTTTCTATGGTTTTTGAAGGGAAATGAAGGCTTCCGATAAGGTCAATAAGGGGTCTTAGACCTTTAGGAATTGGATTTAACTGAAGGAAAAGGAAAAATTATGAAGTTGAGGGGTTTCCAAGGGGGAATGGAGAGATAGAAGAGGAGGTTAGTATTTGAGGAAAAAGAAGGGAAAAAGGGTCCTTTGCAGCAGCGTCTGACTTGGAAATCAACAGGATTTCTGAGGTTTTTGGACATAAACAATAGTATGGGATATGGACAGAGGGAAAAGGCAGGAGGCCTTATTGAGACTTCAAGAGCCAACAACTTTTAGTGATAAAATTTGTTCCTTGGAGGCTCCCAAAGCTTTTAGCCACCTTTTGGTATAACAAAATATTATAGGTGGCTAACAGTGGCTCCACTTGGGGATGGTGCCTTCTTGAAGGCATCAAGAATTCAGACTTGATTTCTCTGTGATCGAAATTTTTCCAATCTTGCTTATTACAAAGACCTAACAGGTGGGTCAGTGTGCTTGAGTAAAGGTTGCTTACGCCCATAAGGAACTTTTATCGATGAGGGTCATTGGATCCATGCCCTACTAACCAAGGTCGAATCTGTTGCCACGTCATAATTCAAATCAATGGGTGAGCATAATCTAATTGTCTAACAAAAAAATCAACAACATAGACAAATGACAAAAGGGGAGCAGGGGAGTTGTTTTCAAAAGGGGACAAAGGGGGACGCCTTATGACATAAAAATCATAAAACTAACTAAAGTATAGCTCTATTTTATTATTATTATTAATTATAAAAATAATTAATATATAAGTTAAACAAAAAAATTATGGAAGGAGATTCTAATCCATGGATATTTACCCCACTTTACAATGAAGATTCTTAATTTGTAAATAGATTTTGTTACAATACCATGGTTTCTCAATCCCACATGTCCAGAAAACCATAACTCATTTCATATGACACTTGTTCATATGATTTTTTTTAATTAATCAATTTAATTGAAAAATAAAGAATGAACACATAACTACTTTAGAGATAAATGGCAACCTCTCATTTATGTATATTATTAAGAATATTCTAGAATATTCCATGGAGATTAAATCTCCACCATCCATCAAATAATTATTGATAGTTAAATTAAAATTATGAAAAATCTATTCCAAAATAGATATGCCAATAGAAATTATTCTTATTACAAATAAAAAATAAAATAAAAAAATAAATATATAAGTTAAAACATACATAGATTTAAAAAGACATGGAATAGGATTCTTATTCATGAAATATTCAATAATTTAACCATGGAGATTTATCCCTATTTTATTATGGAGATTATTAATTTGTAAATATATTTATTATGATACTATGGGCCAATACCATGTCTATTATAATACTATTGGCCCATAGTATTAAAATATTGTAAAGAAATTTCAACTTTTTATTTGTATATACTATTATCTTTAAAATAATAGTGAAAATTAAATCTTTATTATTACAGTTATCTCTACTTTATTGGTTGTTATTAGGCTCTGTTATTTTTGTGATAATGATGCAAGCATCTCATCCTTGTAAATTGACATGTGAAATTTGGTGATGCCTGTCATGGTGTGATCAAATACAGCTAAAATATTTGTAAAAATTACTTTGGAACAGTAAATATGGGTTGGGAAGTGTAAATTTGACCAATGAGCTTCTTTTGAAATTGTGTAAAAACCATTAAATATAACCAATGAATTTGAAATTCAAACATGAGGGGTTAGCATTTATCCCTTATAACTAGATGGATAGATTAGAAAGTCATGTGTTTTGAAATTCCAACATGACTAGTTAGCATTTCGCCCTTATATCTAAATGGATAGATTAGAAAGTCAGGTGCTTTGAAATTCCAACCTGAGTGTTTAGCATTTCGCCCTTATGACTAGATGGATGGATTAGAAAGTCAGGTTTGGTAAGGCAGGTTTGGTACCTTTCGTAATAATGATGCATGCGTCTGGCTCGTGCATCATTATTTCGTCCTTTTGGTTAGATGGATTAGAAAGTTGGGTATGGTATTTTTCGTGATGATGATGCAACACGTTGAGTAGATGGATTCAGAAATTTGCAATGCAAGATGGAAAATGAAATTGAAAGTGGATGCAGGGTGATTTGTAAAAATAAAATAAAAAATCCCATGCCAGTAAGCATTTTTGCTAAGTTGTAGAAATTGACCGGGTGGGTGTTTCAAATTTGAAATTCCTCACCTTTAATATAGGTGGAGTACGTTTTGGTGAAGCTACTAAACTATCTGTTTGGGAGCACCCAACCTATCGTTCTCTTTCTGTTTGTATAATCGTACTTCTGCGTCGACCATCAGAGCTTCACAGCACCCAATTTGTCCTTCTCTTTATGTTTGTATAATCTTATAACAATTGGAAATGGCATACCCAACACCTGCATCCTTTATTCCCCAAACCCACCCTGAAATAGAAATTGAAATGGAAACTCAGAGATCTCCTCTTGCAACTTCGGATGGCGCTTCCTCTTCTTCCACTCCTGCTGATCGCTGCTACAGCAGCGATATTGCGTACGATGTGTGTATTAACCATCGTGGGGAAGTGAAGAAGACCTTTGCTAGCCATCTGTACCATGTCCTTATTTCACGTGGATTAAAACCCTTTTTAGACCACCAGGAATTGCAAGAGGGACTCCCTTTTCCTTCTCAACTATAAAGCGCTATTCGAAATGCCTCGGTCCATGTGGCTATCTTTTCTCCTAAATATGCAGAGTCGCAATGGTGTTTAGATGAGCTGCTCCTCATGCGGGACTCTGGGGCTCTGATTATTCCGATTTTTTATCATGTCAAGCCAGCCGAGGTTAGGTGGACAGATGAAAATAAAAGTGGAGTCTATGCTCGTTCTTTGGCCCAACTCCAAATGAAGAAAACGTTCGATTCTCAAATACATGGAGAGAAGTCAAGGTATGACACCACCACTATCCAAAATTGGAGCGATGCTCTTTCCAGTGTTGCAGACAGAAGTGAGTTTGACCTAGACGGCGCGTTTAACAGGTGAGACCTCCAAGTTCCTTAATTCTATATTGTATATATTCTATGATGTATATGATGATCTGCCCTGTGGTTTCAATTATTTATTTATTTTATATTGGTGCTTTGCTCCCTGGTTTTAATTATTTATTTAATTTCTATTGATGCTTTGCCCTCTAATTTAAATTATTTATTTATTTTATATTGGTTTTTCTAGTGACGAGGGGCACATGTTAGTGAAGATCATTGAATGTGTGATGAAATTGAGTAAAAATCCAAAGTTGTATGTGGAAAGATATCCCACGGGTTTAAATGACAAAGTGGCAGATTTTAAAGCTACAGTTTTAAAGCAGTGGCAGGACACAGGAAAAGTCCAGGTGGCGGGCATAGTCGGCCTTGGTGGAGTGGGGAAGACAACATTGGCTCTAGAACTCTTCAATAGAAAGCGTTCGAAGTACAATAAATCTTGCTTTTTATCAGATGTCAGAGAAAATGCTAATAAAAGCTCCTTACATTCCTTGCAAAGGGAACTTCTGAGACGCCTTACTCAACTAGATCTGCATATAAATAACATTTATGAAGGCATAGGAATGTTTGAAAGGCATCTTAAATCCTCTCATGTTTTACTAATTTTTGGATGACATAGATCATTAGGATCAGCTAGAGGCTCTTTTACCAGTTAAAGATGTATTCCATAAGAATAGCTTGATTTTGATCACATCACAGGACAAAGATGTCCTCGCACGGTCAGGAGTGGAAGAGTCATGCATTTATCAGTTATCAGGCCTTACTCCACAACAATCACAAGAACTGTTTTGCTCATATGCCTTCAATCAGGCCGATCCACTCCATGGATATGAAGGTTTGGTAGATGAGTTTCTAAAGGTATGCGAGGGACTACTGTTATCTTTAAAGGTGTTTGGGGCACTTCTCTTCGGAAAAAATGACAAATCTGATTGTGTTGGAATATTGAGAATTCCAAATGGAGATAGTAAGCTCCTCTCCTCTAAACACAGAGAAATTAAAAAAATTCTTTTGACAATGGACAGAGTTTTCAGACTTTTAAAACAACTTCTATTTCAAAAAAAGCTTATACAAGTCTTCCTCTTAACATAGGGATAACAAAAATGGTGACTGCTATAGACGCAGTGCACAAAATGACTCTCTGTCTCTCAAGAAAAACACTGCTGTGTATTTCTGTTCTTCTCTGCTCTTCCGCGCTGCTGTGCGAAAACTAAACAATGCAATTACAATTACACAGGCTCGCAGGCCTTTTGGCTTTTTTATATGCCACATATAAAAAAAATTACATAAAACCTTTGCCGAATTAAAAAAAAAACAAATGCACGATGTGCGAGTGGGGACCACATCGCAGTCGGCGGATCAGAGGTGTCAAACAAAAACTTGCGATTGCGATTGAGGACCTGGATGCGATGGCGCATATAAAATCCAGCCTATAATATGGATCGGGTCCGCCACTCCAATCACAACATATTACAAAAAGGTGCGATCAATCGAAAGTTTCGATTGCGATTACACAACGGACGCGATGGCCCGATATAAAACATGGCACATAAAGTGATCGGGTCCGAAACTTCAATCGGGGCATATTGCAAAAGGTGTGCGATCATACAGAAGGTTCCGATTGCAATTCAGATCCCAGACGCGATGGACTTATTAACTCCATCGTATAACGCCATCGGGTTCGCCAATTTCAACGGTGCAATCGAGCCCAACACTTAAGAGCTTCCGATGCGATTGCCCATTCAACTATGGTATATTGTATGATCAGGCCCGGCCTTTGATCGGAGCACAAAACAAAGGACCGCCGATTGAACCTTGCGATTTGGACTTGCGATTCCATTGAGTTTCCGCCACGTGGTCAAGTGGACCCACGGGCCTCTGCTGCTGTGGGGGGGCGATTATAATATATGTTTTGGCTGTATTGTGTACAACCGTTCCACTGCGGAACATTACCACATCTGCAAGACATTTGTTTCATGTAAAATGTTTGTATTGCAATTGGATCGCATCGCATCGCAGAACTCCATATCGACAAGACACTGTTTCAAAATAACTTTGGTTGTTGAGGGCTTTAAAGCCCGAAATGACTGTTTAAATAAAACTGCTCCTCCGTAGAACAGATCTACAAAAAATATTCGTCCTTCCACTGTGAAGAACGGCTCTGCCCATCACCTGTTAATTCTCCTATGCAATCTGTGGCTGCGGCCCATCACAATTTAATTTCATTCATATGGATTTCTCCATGCTTCTTCAATACGGAGTGCTGTGCACTCAAATCTTTATTGCTGCCTCTGTGTACTCGTTTTCTTTCTGCCCAAAGGCATGGCAGGTGACTTTAATATTTCAACACTCCCCCTTAAAGTCAGCTGCTGGGTTATCAATAATACCCAAACATTTCCTTAAAAATTCAAAGGTCTTCTGTCCTAATGGTTTAGTTAAAATATCTGCATATTGTTCCTCTGTTTTACAATGCTGTAAAGCAACTTCTCTATTGTTTACCAATTCTCTGATATAATGAAATTTTGTGTCTATGTGATTTGCTCTTTTATGAAATACTGAGTTCTTTGACAATTCAATAGCTGAGTTATTGTCACAATAAATCACTGTCCCTTTTACCTGTTCTTGACATAGACTTCTCAACATTCTTCTCATCCAAACTGCTTGACACGCTGCTGCTGTAGCTACCACATATTCTGCCTCTGCTGTAGATAATGCTACAATCAGCTGTTTCTTAGAAGCCCATGAAATGGCTCCTAAACCTATATGAAAAACATAACCGGAAGTGCTCTTCCGATCATCTACACTTCCAGCCCAATCACTGTCAGTGTATCCAACTAATTCTGAATTTTCTGAAGTAGTATATAAAATACTAAATCTTTTAGTTCCTTTAACATACCTCAGAATTCTCTTTGCTGCTTGCCAATGTGCTTCCTTTGGCTTCTCCATAAATCTGGAAATTAAAGTAACAGCATGCATAATATCTGGCCTAGTTGCAGTCAAATACATGAGGCTGCCAACTATGCTTTTATACAAACTTGGATCAAAATCCTTACTGCCGTCATCTTTACTCAACTTCAATCCCATTACTGTGGGACTAATTGCAGCTTTGCACTCCTGCATATTAAATCTTTCTAAAAATTGATTCACATACTTTGCTTGAGATATAAAAATCCCTTTCTCACCTTGCTCTACTTCTATTCCCAAGAAGTATCTTAACAAACCCATGTCAGTCATTTCAAATTCATCTTTCATGACTATTTTAAATTTTTCAACAAGGTAATCATAATTACCTGTAAAAATTAAATCATCAACATACAAAACAACAATCAACAGCTTACCATCCTTTTCCTTGATGTAGAGGGTGGGTTCTCCCTCACATTTTTCAAATCCATTCTCCAATAGATAGGAGTCTATTCTGCTGTACCACGCTCTTGGTGCTTGCTTCAGCCCATAAAGAGCTTTCTTCAATTTGCAGACCTTATGCTCTTGGCCTTTCTTCTCATATCCAAGAGGTTGTTCCACATATACCTCTTCCATTAAAACTCCATTTAAAAATGCGGATTTTACATCCATTTGATATACTTTCCATTTGTTTTGTGCTGCTATGGACAGCACTGCTCTTACTGTCTCCATTCTTGCAACTGGTGCAAAAGTTTCTTCATAATCAATCCCTTGCTTCTGCTTATATCCCTTGACAACAAGTCTGGCCTTGTGTCTTTCTATTTTTCCTTCAGCATTGCTTTTGGTCTTATAGACCCATTTAACACCAATAACTTCTTTACCTTCTGGGAGATCAACTAACTCCCATGTTTTGTTCTTCTCTATGGCTTTAATTTCTTCGTCCATAGCTTCTATCCATTTTCTATCTTTAATTGCTTCTTCAAAATGAATAGGATCATCAACTTGACAATACAAAGAAAATAAGGAATTCATACCTTCATTTGCTGCTCCTTGCTCATAGATTTCTCTAATACTTCTGAACTTTGTTCCTCTTTCACTTGGCGTAGCTGTGCTTGATGAAGCACTGAATTCTGCTCCATGTGGTGTGCTCGACGAACCACTACCACTTCTTCTCAAGGGTGTCCTCGCTGCTGCTTGAGGCGTCCCTTTCTGTCCTTGCGCTGCTGGAGGTTGTGCTACGGATGGGTTTTTGATTTCAACCACATCTCCCTCATCTTCATCATGAGATAAACAGTTTTTAACATTGACTGTTTTATCAATGCTTCCATCCCACGCTTCCTCTTCAATAAATTGCACATCTCTGCTTATTACAAACTTCTTTGTGGATGGGTTATACAGTCTGTATCCTTTGGAATCTTCACAATATCCAAGGAAAATGCACTTCTCCCCCTTACTATCCAATTTCTTTCTCAATTTGTCTGGAATGTGTGCATATGCAACACATCCAAAAACTCTCATGTGGGTGACTCCCTGTTTTCTGCCACTCCACGCTTCTTCTGGAACTTTGTTCATCACTGCTTTTGTAGGGCATCTATTCAAAATATATACAACACAGTTTGCTGCTTCTGCCCAATACTCATTCGGCAAGTGCTTTGCCTTTAGCATACTTCTCACCATCTCCATTATGGTTCGATTCTTCCTTTCAGCCACTCCATTCTGTTGCGGCGTGTACCTGGTGGTAAATTGCTTGTGTATGTCGTTCTCTCTGCAAAAACGCAGAAATTCTTTTGATATATATTCTCTTCCTCTGTCAGTTCTGAGGACTTTAATGTGAAGTCCGCTCTGTTTTTCTACAAGAGCTTTAAAATGACGAAATTTCTGAAAGACTTCACTCTTATATTTTAGAAAATAAACCCACACTTTTCGTGTGAAATCATCAATGAAGGTCAGCATGTAATTGCTGCCCGAAACAGATATGCTGTTTGCATCGGCCCACATAAATCTGAGTGGATTATCTCCAAAGGTGCTTTCGCCCTTATGCTTTTCCCTGAAGGAAAATTTTCTCTGTGTTGCTTTCCCAAGATGCAGCCTTCACATAGGCTGTCAGGCTTCTCAATCAATGGAAAACCTCTTACCATTCCTTTTCTGTGCAGCAAATTTAATCCTCCAAAATTGAGATGTCCAAATCTCAGGTGCCATAACCAATTTTCATCTTTTTCTTCCTTTTGAAAGGCTTCTTGTGTTACAGCTGCAATGCTTTTTCCTTTTCCCTTCAAGTCAGTGTTGAGCTTGAGTGGAAACATTCTATTGCTGGTCATTTGAATTTCAGCAATGATTTTCTTGCTTGGAGGTATGTCTTTAATTGTGCACACATCATCTTTAAAAACTACATTGTAACCTTTGTCTATGAGCTGCCCAACGCTCAAAAGATTACACTTCAAACCTGGAACATAATACACATCTTGAACAAATTTTTGCTCACCATTTCTTGCTCGAATTGTAACTCTGCCTTTCCCTTTGACAGAGATCTTAGTATCAGTCCCTGTGGTTACTTCAGATTTAACATCTTCATCTAGATTGGAAAACATTGCTATGTTCCCAGTCATGTGATTACTACATTCTGAATCTAAGAACCAAACATCATCTTCTCTATCTTGTGCTACGTTACAAGCTAGCAGCAAATTACTTGGGTTCTTTTCTTCTTTTGCTACATTAGCATTCTACCTATTTTTCATGTCATTTTGCTTCTTTATACATTCATTGGCATAGTGCCCATATTTCTTGCAATAATGACATTGGACATTGGATTTGTCATACCTTTGTCCATGAGTATGTTGGTGTTGATGTCCACCTTGCTAGTTGTTGCATTGGCCTTGGCTTTGACCTTGACTGTTGCTCCTTCCATGTGAATGTGAAGGGTTTTTCCTTCCACCTCTGTTCTAACTTCTGCCTCTTCCTCTTCCTTTTCCTTGACCTCTTCCTCTTCCTGTAGGTATCTGTGTCTTGAAGGCGTGCTCTAGAGATGAGTGTTCATCTCTACTCAATCTCTGTTCATGAGTTATCAGCGAGGCATGAAGTTCATCCACTGTGAACTGTGAGAGATCTTTGGTCTCTTCTATGGTGGTAACAATAACATCAAAATTTGAGGGTAAGCATCTGAAGAGTTTCTCCACAATCCTTCTTTCTTCAAGAGTTTCTCCATGGGATCTTATCTGATTTACAATCCCAATCACATGTGTAAAGAATGTGTCTACACTGTCTGACTCTTTCATGCAAAGAGTTTCAAAATCTCTTCTCAGCAACTGAATTTTTGCTGTCTTAACTTTCTCCATACCTTGATAGGCTACTTTCAGAGTTTCCCATGCCTCCTTGGATTTCTTAGCTGCTGCTATCCTTGGAAACAAACTCTCATTCACAGCTTGATACAAATAGAAGAGGGCCTTAGCATCTTTCTTCCTATTGTTCTTCAACAAGTCCTTCTCTTCTTGAGTTAAGGCATTAAAATCCTGCTCATCAGCCGGTTCAGTAAAACCATCTTCTACAAACTCCCATAAGTCTCGTGAAACAAACAGGGCTTTCATGGTAATGGCCCAATAATCATAGTTCTTTCCATTAAATTGTGGAAGCTGAACATTTCCAATGTTCATTCCTGTGCTTGGTCCAACCATTGCTATTAAAATGAACTCTACACTTAAAAAAATTGTCCTTCTCTTGAAAGAACAAACACTATTAGACAATAAACAACAGCTTTGTTATCTTTGAGAAATACCTGATCTTTTGACTTCTGTTGAGCTTTCACTCTGCTGGAGAAAGCGCTGCAACAAGTCTTCTTCTTCTTCAGCTTCTTTGAGAACTTCAAAGAGCCTAAACTAGCTCTGATACCATGTTGGAATATTGAGAATTCCAAATGGAGAGAGTAAGCTCCTCTCCTCTAAACACAGAGAAATTAAAAAACTTCTTTTGACAATGGACAGAGTTTTCAGACTTTTAAAACAACTTCTATTTCAAAAAAAACTTATACAAGTCTTCCTCTTAACAGAGGGATAACAACAATGGTGACTGCTACAGACGCAGTGCACAAAATGAATCTTTGTCTCTCAAGAACAACACTGTTGTGTATTTATGTTCTTCTCTGCTCTTCCGCGCTGCTGTGCGAAAACTAAACAATGCACTTACAATTACACAGGCTCGCAGGCCTTTTGGATTTTTTACATGCCGCATATAAAAAAAATTACATAAAACCTTTGCGGAATTTAAAAAAAAACAAATGCACGACGTGCGAGTGGGGACCACATCGCAGTCGGTGGATCTGAGGTGTCACACAAAAAATTGCGATTGCGAATGAGGACCCGGATGCGATGGCGCATATAAATTCCATCCTATAATATGGATCGGGTCTACCATCCAATCGCAACATATTACAAAAAGGTGCGATTAATCGAAAGTTCCGATTTTGATTACACAACGGACGCGATGGCCCGATATAAAACATGGTACATAAAACGATTGGGTCCGAAACTTCAATCGGGGCATATTACAAAAGGTGTGCGATCACACAGAAGGTTCCGATTGCGATTCAGATCCCGGACGCGATGGGCTTATTAACTCCATCGTATAACGCCATTGGGTCCGCCAATTTCAACGGTGCAATCGAGCCCAACACTTAAGAGCTTCCGATGCGATTGGGAACTCGGATGCGATTGCCCATTCAACTGTGGTATATTGTATGATCGGGTCCGGCCTTTGATCGGAGCACAAAACAAAGGACCGTCGATTGAACCTTGCGATTTGGACTTGCGATTCCATTGAGTTTCCTCCACGTGGTCAAGTGGACCCACGGGTCTCTGCTGCTGTGGGGGGGCGATTATAATATATGTTTCGGTTGTATTGTGTACAACCGTTCCACTGCGGAACATTACCACATTTGCAAGACATTTGTTTCATGTAAAATGTTTGTATTGCGATTTGCGATTGCGATTGGATCGCATCGCATCATAGAACTCCATATCGACAAGACACTGTTTCAAAATAACTTTGGTTGTTGAGGGCTTTAAAGCTCGAAATGACTGTTTAAATAAAATTGCTCCTCCGTAGAACAGATCTATGAAAAATCTTCGTCCTTCCACTGTGAAGAACGGCTCCGCCCATCACCTGTTAATTCTCCTCTGCAATCTGTGGCTGCAGCCCATCACAATTTAATTTCATTCATACAGATTTCTCCATGCTTCTTCAATACAGAGTGTTGTGCACTCAAATATTTACTGCTGCCTCTGTGTACTCGTTTTCTTCCTGCCCAAAGGCATGGCAGGTGACTTTAATATTTCAACAGATTGGAAAAATGTACTTCACAAGTTAGAAGTTCCAGCTGATATACTGAAGAGATTGAAAATTAGTTATGATGCATTAAGTGAAGAGGAACAACAAATTTTTTTAGATATTGCCTATTTTTTCATTGGAGAAAAGAAGAGTGGTGCCATAATAGTATGGAACAGATCAGGCTGGAAAGGAAGCTTGGGGTTTAAAAATTTAGAAGGCAAATGCCTTGTAGAAGTAGACAATGAGAATGTTATACATATGCATGATCACCTTAGAGATTTGGGAAGAAACGTTGCAGAGGATAACTGGCCAGGTCGTTTTTGGCATCCCACCCGAAACATTGATGATTGGTTACACAAGCCATGTTATGTAAGTTTGAAAATAATTACATTATCCATAGAAATCTAGATACATTTTTTAACTTCTCCATAGTTTTTTAGTTAAAAATATTTAAATTCTTAATTCTCCATCCGAATGTATAGGAAGTACGAGGAATGAGGATGCTTAGTGAAGGTCACAGTACCAAACAAGTGAGGAGCTTACAAAAGTTGTCATGGTACCAAAGGAGAAGTCACGCGAGGATGGGGAACTGCTTCATGAATCTTCACAATAAAGTGAACAAAATACGTTATGGTTCTCTTGGTACTGGTGTCACGAATTTGACACTTGTTGAGACAGAAGGACATCTCTTGGAGTGCATTTTGAGGGTGCACTTGCCAAATCTCATGTGGCTTTCTTGGTGTGTTTGTCCATACACTTATTTACCTTCCTGGATTCCAGTTGAGAATTTAAGGGTTTTGAAGGTGGAGAGCACCGTATTGGAAACATTGTGGCAAACCAAATCACAGGTATATTAAGGTTTGTGTGGTCAATAGCTATTAATGGATCTCTAATGATTTTAATCGGTTCTCTCCAGAAAAATTTATATACAAGTATATGTCTCTAGTTTATAGTATATATATATATATATATATTATAGTGTATATATCCCTTTCTTACAGTCGAAACACTTGATCTTCCAGATACCTTTGTAGTTGCAGGAATTAGAAATTAATTAGTACTTGCTGTCGAGAATTCCAAACTCCATAGGGAAATTCAAGCACCACGAATGGATCGTCATCTTTTCTTCGTTTCTCCCAGAGGAATTCGGTCATCTGGAGTCACTGAGAGCATTTGTGCTTAAGGCGAACCAATAAAAAGATTACCAAATTCTCTTGGTAAATTGAGGAACCTTCATCACATGGACTTATGTGGGTGCTCTCAATTGGAGAGGGTGCCAGATTCATTAGGTAGCTTGACAAACCTCCACCACATGGGCCTGTCTTGGTGTGTGAGATTGGAAAGGCTCCCAGACTCCTTGGGTAGTTTGACAAACCTCCACCACATGGACCTGTCCGGATGCTATAGATTGGAAATGCTACTAGATTCCTTCTATAGCATGATGAACCTCCACCACGTGGACCTGTCTGGGTGCAAGAAATTTGGGAAACTACCAAATTCGTTCGGTAGCCTGAGGAACCTTCACCACATCTCTTTGGCTAGGTGCTATAAATTGGAGAGGTTACCAAATTCCTTCGGTGGCTTGACGAAACTCCACCACATGGACCTATCCTAGTGCTATCAATTGGAGAGGTTGTTCGATTCGTTCAGTGGTTTGACTAACCTCTACCACATTGATCTGTCTGGGTGCTGGAAATTAGACAGACTGCCAAATTTTTTCAGGAGTTTAAGTAGCCTTAAATATCTTGATTTTTCTGGTTGCTCTAATTTAACCATAACAAGCGATACACTGGGAAATCTAAGGACGCTTGAGCATGTAGATATTTCCGGCTGTGAAAAAATTGAAGAATGGCCCTACCAACTGGCACATCAAAGGTCACTAAAAGTATTAAACTTGGCTGCCAAAAATATTGGTGAATATTTTTTTGGATATTTTTCTAAGATTTTTACTATGCTATTTCAATTACGGTTTTTTATCATTATATTTAATTTATAATAAAGTTTTTAGTATATTATTTTTGGCATTGATGTAAATATTTTATTAACCTAAAAATTTATGCCAAAAAATTATCATAAATGAAACAAATTCAAATGAGTTATTTTTATTTTTATTGCAATATTTTATAGTTTTAATTAGCAACATTAATATAAAAAGCTTCTTGAAATTATGCATATCCCCATTTACCCATGTGCTAGTAATATATCACTAAAAGAAAATGGAAACTGTGATTTAATTTGTATAGACATTGAGATGATTGTTACTTGTTTATGTAATTTCAATATTTTTGTTTTTTTTGTTTTTTTAAGCTATTGAAATTATTTATGTATTTAAAAATTTATTGTGGATAATTAAAAATTTCAATCTCACTCAAAATATAATAAAAAACATAAAATAGTTATTCATTGATTACAATGTTTTCCAATTTAAATAAAAACTCATGTCAATATATGATAATTTAATTCCCTTAAAAGTGATTTCTGTCCTCAATTCTTTCATATCAAATTTAAAAACCTAAAACCCTAATAAACTAAACCCACATCATCTAATTAATTTTAGCCTAAAAATTGTTATATTTCATATTTCATGAAAAACACATTTTATCGAATTATTGAGGCCTTTGCACTGTGCTTTTATCCCTAAAATTAAAATTATTGAGTGGCCTGCATTTGTTGGAAACTCTAGTACGCTGTTATACCATGTTGGAAAATGGAAATAAAACAATAGAGGGATGCGTTTCCCCATTTCACACAGAGAATGCAATATATGCGGAAATAAAATTCACACAGACAGAGAGCGAGAACAAACAGGAGAGGAACTGAATTTTTCTTTTCATTCATGTCAATAAACATATGAAAAATACATTCCTTTAATACAAAATGGTTGGAGCCTATAAGTTTAATGCAATTCAATGTTAGACGAGACGGATAACCATATAATTGTCCTTCTGCTGTGAAAGCCCGATTCTTCAAAAAATAACGCACAAAACACATAATGTCGGACTTGAAATGTTATAGGTTTCGGCTTTGAAACCACATCACATCCATGCCCTCACCGCAAATCACATTTTAGCGATTTTAACTTTTAACTGGGCACTGATCCAGGTGGATATTGGTGGCCACCCACCTATTTCACTTGGGCCCCACCATTGTCTCTTTCAGTTTTTCAGTTTTGGCATAACTTACTATTTTTAGCAGTTTTTCGGGTCCCGAACTTCCGGAGCCGTTTTGAGGCCCTAAACGATGTTTTTTGGGCATCGCACCTCCAGAAAATATCATTCCATTTCAAAATGATATTCGTGACGAAGGTTGTATTCCTCGGATAGAGTTTTCTAATGATGTATCATGTGCGTCAAACGGAGATAGTATGCCAAAGTTACGTCCCTGGGAAGTCGAAACACCAATTTACCCAAACGGGGCCCATAGTTTTGGTGCTTCATCTCCTAGCGTTAGGTTTTTGGATGTTTAGGGTTCTCCATTGTTTCTCAATAATAAATAGGCCCTCGAGCCTCATTGTAACTCAGTTCAGAGGCCTGTAGCCGCCACATCTCTTCTCAGAGATAGCTTTCAGCGCCCTAGCTAGTTTTCCATTCTGTTTGTAAGCAAATTTCAGTTCTTGATATTAATGAAATGAAGTGTTATTTATGCTGCATCTCTGTATTTATGGTTATATGTTTATTCTGTTGCATTCCTGCATAAATCCGGATTAGTGGTATTAGAGCGGTCTGATTTTTCTCGATCCTTCTTTGCATGTCCCCAACGAGGTCGGGGTATAAGGAGTTAGGGCTCGATCTGGTGGAACCTTTGCAAGATCAGCCTCGCAAACCCCGACGGATGCCCATGGGGGACGAAAATAAAGATGAGGGAGCAAGAGATCCTATCAAAATATTGCTCGAGGAGGCCCTCGAAAAAAAAAGGAACGCGATGACAGATAAATTTGCCCAGATCCTTCAATGACTTCGCACCAGCGGCACATCTGCATCCAACAGCCACTCTGGAAGCGCGACTCCCTTTAAGGTACAAGTAAAATTTGAAATTCCCATATTTGAGGGTCAAATAGACGCAGATGCCATAGATAGATGGTTGAATCTGTTAGAAGGATATTTCTTATTTCATGACTTTTCAAACTGGGAGAAGATTATTTTTGCACTCCTCAAAGCAACCCCCCATGTTAAGGACTGGTGGGAAACCTACTGTGAGAACAAGGACTAAACAGAACCCTCTCTGTTCTCGGCCGTACCAACTTGGAATTATTTCCAAGACGCCATCAAGGAACAATACTATCCCGTGGGGAGCTATGAGGACAAGTACATACAATGGACCACGTTGTGACAACAAAGGGATGTAATAGTAGGGCAAGTGACGAATGCATTTCCAGACCCTACGCACGAAGTTGGGTATCGAGATTCGAGAGAAACATTCCCAATTGCTAAAGTATCGCGAGCTGTACGCACAAATACATTCGGCGGGGAAATGGAATTCCTCAACATCTCCTCGCTTGGTACGGCATACCGATATGCTGCCAAGATTGAGCAGAAATTCAAACAGAAGAAGCGAGACTTTGGATCTGCGAATCAAAAGCAAGGAAAAGGTGCTTCCAAACCGCAGAACAAGGGACAGAGCCAAGGCATGGTGGCTAAAGACAACCCATCAAAGCCACAAGAAAAGAACAACACCGTAAAGCCAAAGAAGGACACGGGAAAGTGGTGTGAGTTCCATAAGAGCTCCACTCACAACACAAGTGAGTGTCGGGCCAAGCAGTCGCTAGTGGCGGAGATGAGGGCTTATGAGTCAGATGCATGCTCCGACTCCGAATCAGAACCTGAAAAGGGGAATGGAAAAGGGAAACAGATTATTGATGCGGAGCCCAACGCCACTGTTGCCACTACAAAGGTCCAGAAGGAGGAACCGGAAGATCCAGAGGAGGAGGAACGTCTCTTCCACTCCCAGATGTGGGTAAAGGGCTCCCCTGTACGGTTCATTGTCGACAATGGGAGCCAAAAGAACCTCATTTCAGCAGACGCCGTGAAGCGGTTGGGCTTGCCGACCACAGCTCACCCACATCCATACACCATCGGGTGGCTTCACCAAGGACGAGATCTCCGCGTCAGCCAGCAGTGTCGCCTTCCCTATAGCATCAAACCCTTCACGGATGAGGTATTATGTGATGTTGCTCCTATTGATGTTTCTGATGTATTATTAGGACAACCATACTTGTGGAAGCGTCATGCTGTGTATGAGTCTCGACCTCGTGCTGTTATTATTACTTTGGGAAATAAGTTGTACAGGATACCAGAGGTACCACCTCCTACGACTATCTCTTTGGTTACTACAAAACAATGTAGTAAGCTCATTTCCCAAACCCGGAAATTCGTTTTCCTGATGATCCGCCCCCAGGGCAAGAAGAAGACTGTGGCCACGACCTCCAGACAGGGCCCCTCTGCACGACAACAACAAATGGATAAGGTCGTGGAGAAGTACGGGGACATCTTCACCTCACCCACAGGGGTTCCTCTGCACTGCCAGGTCAAGCACCCGATTGATCTGACCCCAGGTGCGCCGCTACCCAATAGACCGATCTATCGACGCTCTGTTCTGGAAAATGATGAAATCAAGAGGCAGATTCAGGAGCTGTTGCAGAAAGGTCACATCAGACCAAGTTCATCGCCTTGTGGGAGCCCGATCGTGTTGGTACAGAAGAAGGATGGGACGTGGAGACTCTGTATGGACTATCGGGCGCTGAACAAGATCACTGTCCGGAATAGGTACCCAATCCCATGGATTGATGACCTTCTGGACCAACTCAAAGGTGAAAAATATTTCGGCAAGATCGACCTGAAGTCTGGGTATCACCAGGTACCAATTGAACCCTCTGATGTGTGGAAGACTGCCTTCAAAGCCAAGGAAGGCCTTTTTGAATGGCTAGTCATGCCTTTTGGGTTGACGAATGCTCCCGCAACCTTCATGAGGATGATGGACGACATCTTGCGGCCATTCACCAACTCATTTGTAGTGGTGTACTTGGATGGCATTCTGATCTTCAGCAAGACTTGGGAAGAGCACCTTCACCACATCCGACAAGTCCTCCAAACATTGCGGCAACACAAGTTGTGTGCCAATTTGGAGAAGTGCACGTTTGGCATGACCCAGGTTCAATATCTGGGATACATTATTGATGAAAGGGGGGTGCATGTGGATCCAACCAAGATCCAAGTCATTCGAGATTGGCCATCCACAACCACTATAACGGAGCTTCGTAGCTTTCTGGGTCTTGCCAATTTCTACCGTAGATTCGTGTTGGGATTCTCTCATATCACTTGGCCCTTGAGTCAAGTCACCAAGGGAGGAGCGAGAGAAAAATTCTTTTGGTCAGAACCTCAACAGAAGGCATTCAAAGAATTGAAAAATCGCCTCTGTTCTGCCCCAGTGCTCACATTACCAGACTTGCAACAGCGATTTGAGATCAAGACAGATGCCTCTAACTATGCTATTGGGGCAGTTCTTACTCAACAAGGACATCCAGTGGCATATCACAGTGAGACATTGTCTGAGACAGTGTGCAAGTACCCCACCTATGACAAAGAAATGTATTCCATTGTGCAAGTCTGTCGACAATGGAAACATTACATTTTGGGGAAGGAAACAATCATCCACACAGACCACCGGCCCCTGCAGTTCATACAGACACAAGGGAAGTTGCAGAATGATCGCCATCAGAAGTGGTCCACATATCTGCAACAGTTTCATTTGAATATCAAGTACAAGAAGGGTAGCACCAATAATGTAGCAGACTACCTCAGCCGACCACCAATCGTGGCTCTCACCACCGTGCTCAACTCTTGTGGGCACAAGACTTCTGATTGGCCGCTTCTCTATGCGAGTGACCCAAAATTTGGCCACACTTACAAGGCACTCTTAGGGGGTACGCAAATTCCAAATTTTCACCTCCAAGATGCATTTTTATGTCACTTGGGACACCTTTGTGTTCCTTCAAGTGAGCGTGCCAAGATGATATGGGAAGCACACTACAGTCGAGTTGCTGGGCATTTCGGGGTCGAGAAAATAGTAGCAATACTACATAAATATTTCTATTGGCCGAACCTTCGAAAGGATGTAAAGAAGCACATCAGATCCTGCACTGCTTGTGCCATTGCTAAACCAACCATCAAGAAGCAAGGCCTATATACTCCATTGCCTACCCCTAGTCGACCTTGGGAATCCATCTCCATGGATTACATGTCGGGCGTGCCTTCTACTAAGAATGAAAATGACCGTGTTTTCGTGGTCGTTGATAGATTCTCGAAGATGGCCATTATGGCGGCCTGTAAGAAGAATATAACAGCAGAAGCCACTGCTAAACTCTTCTTTGAATGAGTGTGGGTACACTTTTGGATCCCACAGTCTATCATATCAGATCGAGATAGCAGGTTCCTTAGCACATTTTGGGCCAGCCTCTGGTCAATGTTGGACACAAAGCTCACCAAGTCCACAAATTTCCATCCCCAAACAGATGGCCAGACAGAGGTCGTGAATAGAATGATTGTACACATTCTGCGCATGTACAATTTAAAGCATCCACGCACATGGGACGAGAGCCTCCCCTATGTACAACATAGTTATAACAGGGCTCTCCACAGTTCAATTGGCCATAGCCCCTTTCAGGTGGGCTTGGGATTCCAGCCACTATGTCCCATTGACGTAGCCATGCCATTTGCAGCTGCTCAAGCCGATTCAGCTCATGTCCAGTCTGAAGTTGACAAAGCAAGTAGCTTCATCGAGCGCATTCAACACATCCGCCAACAGGTTCATGATATATTGGATAGAGCCAATGTGAAGTACAAGCAGCGCCATGATCAACACCGGGTGCCACACCACTTCCAGGTGGGCGACAAAGTATGGCTACATTTGCAGAAGGAGCGCCTCACTGGACCTCACCGCAAGCTTCGCCCACTCCGATACGGGCCGTACACCATCACCAAGGCTGTAGGTAACAATGCCATCGAGCTTAGTATTCCACCATTCCTTGGTCTGCACCCAGTCTTCAATGTGGATCGCCTTCGTCCTTACTTTCCACCTCTACTGGACACCTCGGACATTGCAGAACAACTCACACCAACAGAGTTAAACCCAGACTGCATGGAACAGGCCACCACATATTGTATCATGGACATGCAAATCAAGAACACTCGTCAACAGCAGATCCAACTGTATCGGGTTGTCAAAGCTGGCCAACTCCTGCACCAAGGAAAGTGGTTCACCAGGGACCAAGTTCAGCAGAAATTTCCTCATCTCATGGAGGAACTTAACGCAATGGGGACCATTGCTTCCTAAGGGGGGAGGAATGATCCAGGTGGATATTGGTGGCCACCCACCTATTCCACTTGTGCCCCCACCATTGTCTCTTTCAGTTTTTCAGTTTTGGCATAACTTACTATTTTTAGCAGTTTTTCGGGTCCTGAACTTCCGGAGCCGTTTTGAGGCCCTAAACGACGTTTTTTGGGCATCACACCTCCGACCAATATCATTCGTTTCGGAATAATATTCGATGGCGAAAATTCTTAGTCCTCGAATAGAGCTTTCTAATGATGTATCATGTGCATCAAATGGAGATAGTATACCAAAGTTACGTCCCTGGGAAGTTGAAACACCAATTTACCCAAACGGGGCCCATAGTTTTGGCGCTTCATCTCCTAGGGTTAGGTTTTTGGGATTTTTAGGGTTCTCCATTGTTTCTCAATAATAAATAGGCCCTCGAGCCTCATTGTAACTCAGTTCAGAGGCCTGTAGCCGCCACATCTCTTCTCAGAGATAGCTACCAGTGCCCTAGCTAGTTTTCCATTCTCTTTGTAAGCAAATTTCAGATCTTGATATTAATGAAATGAAGTGTTATTTCTGCTGCATCTCTGTATTTATGGTTATATGTTTATTCTGTTACGTTCCTGCATAAATCCAGATCAGGCACGATATGGGAAAAATTAAAAACTTGCGATTACCATGTGCAATGACACGATCAGATCGAAACTTAAATCTTTTAACTTGCGGACGCTATCCGTTGAGCTTTGCGATATGCGATTGTGATCGCATCACAACTTATAACATTTACTTTGTGGGCGCTTGATTTCGAACGCATCGCAACTTAAAAAAAACAACTTGCGGGCGCTTAAAGGTAAGTCATAAAATATGCAAAGTGCGAAATGTGGGCAGCAAAAAAGGTAAATCATAAAAAGTGTGAAGTGCGAACTACGAGCACTAAAAAGGTAAACGATAAATCATGTGAAGTGCGATATTTAATATTTGCGATGTGCGATGCTGATGTCGCATCACAACATTGCAAGTTTTGGTATGAGGCTTAAACAATAAATGTTAAGATATGTTAAGTGCGGTATGCAGGCACTTAAATGTCGGGAAGTGTCAAATGGTGTAAGGTAAGGAATAAGGTAGAAACAAAGGTTTGTGCACAGATTTGGTAATGTGTTAAGGTTTGATGGGTCCCACCAAATTACATCGGCGAAGATTTACGTTTTGGCTAAGTGTTAAGAGGAAAAAGGTAAAAATTGCGGGCTGCGATATGCGGGCAAAAGGTAAGTGAATGCGGTGGGTAAGGAATTAAACGCAGAGTGTGGCTCGAGTACTCTGTTTTTGAACATTGTGGAGATTGCATGAAGCAAAACAAAAACCTACAGATCTGGATCCTGTGCTTGTCCTTCACTACAACAAAATTCAATGTAAGTGTGGGTTGCTTCCAGTTTTATTCATGGCGGTGGTTGGGAGTATTTCCAACACCCCCCCTTAATCACAACTGTCGCCATCAACCCTTCCCAAACATTTTATGAGGTAAACAAAACTTTTTTGTCCCAATGGCTTTGTGAGGATATATGCAAATTGTTCCTCTGAACTGCAATGCTGCAATACAATTTCACCATTCTTAACTAATTCTCTTATGAAATGGTATTTGGCATCAATATTCTTTGTTCTCTTGTGGAAAACAAAATTCTTTGACAATGCAATTGCTGAACTGTTATCACAAAAAATTGTGGTTCCTTTGTCTTGTTCATGACATAAATCCCTCAGCATCCTTCTCATCCAAACTGCTTGACATGCTGCTACATATTCAACTTCTGTTGTTGATAATGGATACTTCTTGGAAGCCCATGAAATGGCTCCCGATCCCAAATGAAAAACATACCCTCATATGCTCTTTCTGTCATCAACACTTCCACCCCAATCACTGTCAGTGTAACCAATCAGCTTAAAATCATCAGTTGCAGAGTATATAATACCATACTCCTTCGTTCCATTTACATACCTCAATATTCTCTTGGCTGCTTGCCAATGTGTCTCCTTGGGTGTCTATGAATCTAGATATCAAATTTATTGCATACATTATATCAGGCCTAGTTGCAGTCAAACACATTAGACTACCAACCATGCTTTTGTACAATGTCTGATTGACATTCTTGCTGCAATATTCCTTGCTCAACTTAAACCCCATGACATTTGGAATTAATTATGGCTTATTGTTGTACATATTAAACCTTTTTCAAGTCTCTGCAACATACTTTGCTTGCGAGATAAAAATTCCCTTTTCTGTTTGTTTTACTTCTATGCCCAAAAAATATCTTAATAACTCGAAGTCAATAATTTGAAACTCACTTTTCATGACTCCTTTGAAATCAAAAATGAGAGAAACATCACTGTCTGTAAAAATCAAATCATCTACATACAAAACAACAATAAGAATCTTACCGTCATTTTATTTGATGTAGAGTGTGGGTTCACCATCACACTTGTCGAACCCATTTTCCTTCAGGTAAGCATCAATGTTGTTGTACCATTCTCATGGTGCTTGCTTCAACCCATAAAGAGCTTTCCTTAGCTTACAAGCTTTCCTTAGCTTACACACCTTGTGTTCTTGGCCTTCTATTTCATAGCCAGGAGGTTGTTCAACATACACCTCAAATTTCAACACTCCATTCATGAATGCTGACTTCACATCCATTTGATAAACTGTCCATTTTTGTTGTGTTGCTATAGACAACACTGTCTACATTGTCTCCATCCTTGCAACCGGTGCAAAGGTTTCCTCATAGTCTCGTCCTTGGTGCCACTGCTTTTAGCCTTTAAAAACTAGCATTGCTTTGTGCATTTCTATCTCGCCTCCAATGTTGCTCTTGGTCTTATAGACCCATTTCACTCCAATAACTTATTTTCCTTGTCAGAGGTCCACTAACTCCCATGTGTCATTCCTTTCTATTGCTCCTATTCCTTCATTCATTACTTCAATACACTTTTCTTCTTTGACTGCATCTTCAAAATGGGTTGGGTCATCAACATGACAAAATAATGAAAATAAAGAATTCAGAGAAGCACTATTATCAACTTCTTCTTGCTCATAAATTTCACCTAAATTTTTGAATCTTGGTCTTCTTGTATTTGCTGTAGATGTGCTTGGAATTGCAATTGAACTCGAGGGAGTTGCAGATCCCTGTGGTGTGCTTAGAGAAGCACTTCCTTGGTTTCTCAATGATGTTACATTGCTTGCTTGTGGTGTGCTCTGTTGAGCTTGTGTAGGTGGAGGAGGAGCCACCGTTGAGGAGTTTCTTGCTACAGTCCATTCCTCTTTCTCTTCATGAGACATACATGTCTTCACATTTACTGTCTTCTCTAAAATTCAATCCCATGCTTCTTCTTCTATGAATTGAACATCTCTGTTGATTATTACTTTCTTGGTTGATGGATTATAGTGCTAGAAAGCCTTGGATTCATCACTGTACCCAAGAAATATACATTTCGCCCCCTTTTTGTCCAACTTATTCCTTAACTAATCCAGGACATGTGCATATGCCACACATCCAAACACTCTCATGTGAGTGAAAAATTTCTTTGTTCCACTCCATGCTTCTTCTGGAACGTTGTTCATCACACTTTTGGTTGGAAATCTATTAATAATATAAGCTGCGAAAGATGTCTTCTTCCCAATAATAATTTGGAAAATTCTTTGCCTTCAACATACTTCTTGCCATGTCCATGATGGTACTATTATTTCTTTCTGCTACACCATTTTTTTGAGGTGTATTCCTTGTGGTAAACGGCTTGTGTATTCCATGCTCCCTGCAGAAACGTAGGAAGTATTTGGAGATATAGTCTCCACCTCTGTCAGTTCTCAACACTTTTATGTAGTGTCCACTTTGCTTCTCAATAAGAGATTTGTAATGGTATAACTGTTCAAACACTTCACTTTTCTGTTTTAGAAGATAGACCCATGTCTTCCTTGTGTAATCATCTATAAATTTCAAAATATAATGACTGTCACCTAATGATGGCATTTGCAATGGTCCACATAAATCTGAGTGGAAAATCTCCAAAGGTGCCTTTTCCCTTATACTCTTTCCTGCTGGAAATGATTCTTTGTGTTGTTTGCCAAAGATGTAGCCTTCACATTGGCTGTCTGGTTTCTCTATGAGTGGTAATCCCTATACCATGCCTTTTCTATGCAACAAATTCAAACCTCCAAAATTGAGATGACCAAATCTCCAATTTTATAACCAGTTCTCTTCTTTCACTTATTCTTGAAGGATTTCTTGTGTAAAAATTGCTACAACACCTCCTTCCTTCAAGTCTGATCTCATATTGAGAGGAAAAATTTTATTGCTTGTCATATGCACTTTTGCAATGAGCTGTCTACTTGGAGGTTTATCCATGATTGTGCACAAACCATATTTAAAAAACACATTGTAGCCCTTTTGCATTAACTGTCTAATGCTTAGAAGGTTACATTTCAAGCTAGGGATATAATAGACATCTGTCATGAACTTAATTTATCCCTTCTTTGTCAGAACATTTACTCTCCCTTTTCCCATGACAGAGACTTTGCTATCAGTCCCCAATGTCACTTCATATTTTATACTTTCATCTAGATTGGAAAACATTGCTATGTTTCTAGTCATATGGTTACTACACCCTGAATCTAAGAACCATATATCTTCTTGTTTTTCTTATGCTACATTACAAGCTAAAAAAAAATATTCATGGTTTTGTTTTTCTTTTGTAAAATTTACAGTTGGTTTACTACCCATGTCATTTTGCTTCTTTCTACATTCATTTGCATAATGACCATACTTTTTGCAATAATGACATTGGAGATGAGATTTATCATACCTCTGTCCTTGTGCTTGATTCTGGCTTGAGCCTTGGCTTGGATTCTGATTGCTGCCCCTTCCACTTGTGCATGCAGGGTTGCTTCTTCCACCTCTGTGTGGGCTTCTTCCTCTTCCTTGGTAGTTTGATCTTCCTCAACCTCTACCTTGACCAAAAGGCATTTGTGTCTTAAATGCATGTTACAATGAGGAGTTTTTTGCTCTGTTCAGTCTGTTCTCATGAGAGATCAGTGATGCATGAAGCTCATCCACTAAAAACTGTGAGAGATCCTTTGTCTCTTCTATGGCCACAACTATGCCATCAAACCTTGATGGTAGACTTCTTAAGAATTTATCAAATATTCTCATTTCTTCAAGTGTCTCACCATGAGACCTGATTTGGTTAACCAACCCAATCACATATGTAAAGAATGAGTCTATATTATTAGACTCTTTCATATAAAGAGTTTCAAAATCTCTTTTTAGCATTTGAAGTTTTTCTGTCTTCACCTTTGCCATGTCTTGATAGGCTATCTGGAGGGTATCCCATGCTCCTTGGACTTTGTTGCTACTGCAACCCTTGGGAAAATAATTTCATGTACTACTTGGAAAATATAGAAGAGGGATTTGGAGTCCTTCTTATTATCCCTCAACAAATCTCTTTTTTCTTATGTCAAA
This sequence comes from Pinus albicaulis, assembly GCA_034641835.2. Taxonomy (NCBI): domain Eukaryota; kingdom Viridiplantae; phylum Streptophyta; class Pinopsida; order Pinales; family Pinaceae; genus Pinus; species Pinus albicaulis. Next base: position 1,270,999,435 of record CM076572.1, on the reverse strand, counting down.
GCATTATATGCTACTGCATCTGCTGGTTCTTGGAAACCATTTTCGACCAGCTCCCAAATATCTTGTGAAGCAAATAGGGCCTTCATTGTAATGGCCCAATAATCATAATTCTTCCCATTGAACTGTGTTAGTTGAGGATTAGTTAGGTTTGTGCATACTGCTGCCATCTTGACTATGTAAACAAAACCTTCTCACTGATGGAGAATCCGCTTCTCAAAACAAACCTTTCAGCTGCTTCAGTAAAGAGCTCGTTTTTTCACTGAGAGCTTAGACCTATGCTGATACCATGTTGGAAATTCTGGTATGTTGCTATACCATGTTGGAAAATGGAAATAAAACAATAGAGGGACGTGTTTCCCCCCTTTCACACAAAGAAAGCAATATATGTGGAAATAAAATTCACACAAACAGAGAGCGAGAACACACAAGAGAGGAACTGAATTCTTCTTTTCATTCATCTCAATAAACATATGGAAAATACATTCTTTTAATACAAAATGGCCGGAGCCTATAAGTTTAATGCAATTCAATGCTAGACGGGACGGATAATCACATAATCGTCCTTCTGCTGCGAAAGACCAATTCTTCACAAATCAACACACATAACACATAATGTCGGACTTGAAATGTTATAGGTTTTGGATTTGAAACCACATCACATTCGTGCCCTCATCACAAATCAAATTTCGGCAATTTTAAATCTTAACTGGGTGTGATATGGGAAAACTTAAAAACTTGCAATTGCGATGTGTATGGCACGATCGCATCGCAACTTAAATATTTTGACTTTTGAGCGCTATCCGTTGAGCTTTGCAATATGTGATTGCGATTGCATCACAACTTATAACATTTACTTTGTGGGCACTGTCCTCTTGAGCTTGGGATGTGCAATTGCGATCACATCACAACTTAAACAAAACAACTTGTGGGTGCTTAAAGGTAAGTCATAACATATGCGAAGTGCGAAATGCGGGTGAAAAAAAGGGTAAATCATAAAAAGTGCAAAGTGCGAACAACGAGCGCCAAAAACGTAAACGGTAAATCATGCGAAGTGCGATATTTAAAATTTCCGATGTGCGATGACGATGTCGTATCACAACATCGCAAGTTTTGGTGCGGGGCTTAAACGGTAAATGTTAAGATGTGCGAAGTGCGGTATGTGAGCACTTAAACGTCAAGAAGTGTGAAATGGAGAAAGGTAAGGAATAAGGCGGAAACAAAGGTTTGTGCGCAGATTTGGTAATGCGTCAAGGTTTGATGGGTCCCACCAAATCGCATCGGCGGAGCTTTAAGTTTCGGCTAAGCGTTAAGAGGAAAAAGATAAAACTTGCGGGCTGCGATATGCAGGCAAAAGGTAAGTGAATTCGGCGAGTAAGGAATTAAACGAAGAGTGTGGCTTGGGTACTCTATTTCTGAACATTGTGGAGATTGCATGAAGCAAAACAAAAGCCTGCGGATTTGGAACCTGTTCTTGTCCTTCCCTGCAAAAAAATTCAATGTAAGTGTGGGCTGCTGCCGTTTTATTCATGGCGGTGGTTGGGAGTATTTCCAACAACATTGGGCTCTCGTGATGGCCGTTTTGCTCACTTCGTTATTTTCGGATGATGCATAAATCTGGCTCATGCACGTGAAGAAGATATGTGCTTTCCAGATTTCCCATTTTGTCTGCGTCAGTTTTCTACGGTTCTTGTCCATTCACGCACAATTAAGAACATGTGGGAGGTGGGCAAGCTCTATCCACCAAGCTGGCTGCACATTCTTAAAATACTTTGTCGACTAGTTTTTCGTCCATGTGTCCTCGATGCCATCCATAAATCAATTAAAAAATTCGTTGCTATTTTTTCCTTCAAATTATTTTAATTTTAAAATACTAAAATTTTATAGATATTATATAAAATTAATAAAAATTCGAATATTAAAAGAAATATTAGAAAATATTTTAAATTTTGTATATTAAAATAAAAAAATTAGCCAAACTTTTAAAGTTTAAAATAAAATCTTTAATGTTTTTATAATCTTCAAATTCAAAATTTAAATCTAGTAAAAGCACTTTAAATGTGATTTTTTGGAAATTTTTTCTAAGTTTGACAAGTGAACTCTTCATAATAAAAGAGTCTTTTAGAGTTTTTGAGAGTGTTAAATCCATATATACAATAAAAAAACAATTTAAACAACAATTAAAATTTAACCATAAAACTCTCAAAAATCACACTTAGAAACTACTGCATAAATTTCCATCCTTGATGATCCTTGTGAACTTCAAATTCAAATAAGTCCCTCAGCCCATTTAAAAACAAATTGTTTAATTTGAAGTGAAGCAAGGCTATGGCATAGCCTTGCAAAGGGAGAGCAGGACCTTGGGACAGCAGGCCGGGGATAAGAATGCAAAATAATTCATGATTAGCATCCATAATGAACATGTATTGTAGCATAAGTTGTGTGTTTTATTTCCTCACTGTTGAAAGCGATGTTGGAGTAATCTTTTTGAGCATTCAATTCACATTTTTTATTCATTCTAATGGTCTTTGCATTTTCTACGAGGCATTTGTCCTGCGCTGCTCCCTCAAGTCTGAACAACAATCTTTGTAGCTTACGCATGTGCATGCCATACAACATAACAGAATTATAGAATGCACCAAAAAAGAAAATACAAATTAAACAAGGTTCTAAATTACTGCTTTTCTAATGCAATCTTTTAGTTCAATAGAAGTACTGATTGATTGTTGGGATTTCGGCGTTTCTTGGTTTGATTTTGACTATAGGACTTGGGTCTGGTCATTGTAGCCAGGATGCCAAACGCATTTCTAACCAACAGGGCGGCCATAGCAGTATTATAAATGATAAAGTCAAGGGACGAATACTTCTTCATTATCAAGAACCATCTACAGCTACAATCTTCTTCACATGCCAGTTTGTAAAAAGTTGGAAGCTGTGATACCATATTTATTTATTTGCTTTAAGCTTCTTCACATGCCAGATTGCCGGAATGTAAAATGTTGGAAGCTGGTAATATGATATTTATTTATTTATTTAAATTAATTCTCTCCACATGCCGGATTGTAAAAGATTGGAAGCTGGTAATACCATATTTGTTTATTTATTTATTAATTTAAATCCTCTTTACATGCCAGATTGTAAAAAAGTTGGAAGATGGTATTCACGTAAGTTGGTAATCCAATATTTACTTTTTTATTTATTTTAATCCTATATTCACATATCAGAATGTGAAATGTTTGGACTATATATATATATATATATATATATATAATATGGCTTATATTGATTATGTTTTTATTTTCGGATTTTTAATATTTTTGAATTAAATCTCTTGAGGGTGGGTGTATAAAGTTAGCTGAAGCTTCTACACGCCGATATAAATGAAAATCATTTCTTTTAACATTGAGGCTAATGTGTTTTCTTTGATGGCAACTTATTGGACAAAAATGCATGACTGTATAAATAATCCAGATAACAAATGGTACAGACACTTGCATACAGAAGATAAGGAAAAGAAATGGTTTTTCAGTTACAGATGGATGACAAATGTGAAATTTAAGAGAAAGTAGACACGCAGTATGGTACAAACATTACAAAAGATATAGAAAAGAAATAGTTTTTCAGTTAAAGATGGATGACAAATTGAAATTTGAGAAAGTATACAGAACCACTGTGAAGAAGAGCCGCATAGATAGGTAGGTTCTGTGAAAAAAAGTCGCATACATAATCCAAACCATGGAAAACTAGCTATCGAGGGTCATTACCATTGTAATTTCCCATAGTATTATGTCAACCACGTCTATTTGATCCCATCAACGAATACTTACAACAGTACCAAGGGATTTACCGAAGGTATTGGCAAAAGAAAAACCTATATCACGAGAAAGATGTCAAGGAGTTGAGTGTGCAATGTAATGAGTTATTTTAATATGTGATCTGATCTGAAATAGGTGTGCACTAGGGAGCAAGGAGAAGAGTCAGGTCTCATAAATCTGAAAGTGCATTAACAATTATATTTGACTCATTTGAATATCTAATGATGCAATATCGGTTTGAATATGTTTGAAGTAATCTATGATTTGATAGAAAGGTACGTGGAATATGTACGGTGTGTTATCACTCAAAAGATTCAAAACATCATTTTGACAAGATTACTTATGTTCATGGGTCAAAATAGGGTTTTAGGAGTCATTTTAAGTTTGACCAAGCGAAGCATTAGATTTTTTATAGTTTAAAGCTAATCTTAAGGTTTAAATAAAGCCTTTTTTAAAGTCCTTCATGTCAAATCATTCATAATTTTAGGATTCATTCCATTTCCCGAAGTTTTTGTGCCAAAACTGCCTAACAAGCCAAGAATCCCTGTTTTCGTAGCACATTCAGTGTGAAAAAGGCAGAAAGCGCTACGAAACTGCTTAAAGTTTTGTAGCGAAATATGAAGCAAAACTCAGTTTTTTGGTTTTGAGTAGTCAACTTCAAAGGAGGTTTCTGAGCAAACAAAAAGGTATTTTAAGAAACTGAGAGAGGCTATTTTGAAAAACATATCAAATAACAATAACCTCTCTCACTTTTCTCACATGTGTTATCAGTTGGGAGATACAAGGCTTTCTTTGAAGCTCGATTTAAAAAAAAAAAGAGTTTTCCTATTTTACACATTTTTTTCAAAAGCAGTTTCTGAACAACAGGAGATGTGTTTCAGAAAACCAAGAGAGGTTTTTATTCAAGACATGATGGCCTACAAAATCCTCCTTTAGTTTTCAAAATACATCATGGATTAGGAGATATAGGCTCTGTCCCAAGACCTACTTTTCAAGAAAAAGAAAGGAGAAATCTGCAATAAATGCCTCAAGGAAGCTAAATTGAAGTTGGTTTATGGTTGTTATGGTTTGTAAATGTTGAAGGCAACTTATGTTTTGAGTCTTTTGGCATAACTATTGTTTACATTTTGAATTTTTTCACAAAACTTCATACTCAGCAGTTTCGTAACACATTCAGTATAAAAATGCAGAAAAGCACTATGAAATTGCTGTAGCGGCTTTTCTTGCTCATTTTGATCAGTTTTTGAAGGGTTGAAGAATGAATCAAGAACTAAAATTGCTATGGAGGATGTATTAAAGGGTAATTAAAACAATCTTGGAGGAAATAAGTCAAAAATTTGAAGAATAAAGGTTGAAATAGCAGCATTACGAAAGGCGCTACGAAACTACTGTGTTTTTGTAGTGTTTTTGTAGCGCAACATTTTGAGCAGGGTTTAAAGTGGTTTTATACAACTGGAGGCTAGGGAGGAGTTATGAGACATGTTATGACAACTTCCAACAACCAAGGACCACGAAATGAAGGGTACATGATGGTCATAATGTTCAAAGAATGCAAAAGATCTTATGCCTAAAAAATAGGGCTCTGTTTCCTATTTTGATGGAGGTCAGCAATATGGTCATGAAGAAATGAAGCTCATCATCCAGATTCAACCATGTGATGATTTACTTGGAAATGGTGTAAATTTAAATAGATAAGGTTGTTATAGATAGCATTAAAGCAGTTTATGTCCTTTTTGGAACAAGACTATTTAAGTAGATTAGGTGTCTTGTTGTAATAAATTCCATGTCTGATGGTTATGCAAGGTGTCAGTAGTTAGAAATTCGATGTATCTAGCCTAGAGGAAGTTCATCTCATGTTTTAAAAGGTCTATTAAATGCCAAGAGGTCGAATTGGTAAAGGGTTGGAAATTTTTGGCAAAACTGTGCTTGTTGTGAATTGACTGTTTTCAGCTAATATAAAGATTTTCTATTTGACCAACTTGAGATTCAGAAGGGGTTTTTAGTTTTTTCCTATTCTATCTGATTTCTTACATATCTCACTTGCAATGATGTTCATCTATATTACTCAGAACTCATATTTAAGATGCTCCGACTTCCTTTATAAGTGAACTGACTGTGTTTTTACATGTTTCATGTGTGTGTGCTTTATGACTAAAAACCCTGATATGCCTCAACTTCCATGTCAATTAGATTCATTGATTTAATGAATTAATTTGACTCCATAAGTCCAATGTGTACATGTTGATGTGATTCTCAACCTACATTTATCATTTATCTGTTTATTACCTAAATAGAGTTAGCCATCTATATTTTTATCCAAATTGTTAACCTTTGAGAGAGCCTTCTCACGCTCAAGAGGCTAAGCCTCAGTCAAAAGATTAGGTTTGAAATAGTTACATGAAGTTGAATGATAAAATAGTCTATCAGTTCTAATTTTGTGATAACATTTTTGGTGCGTTGGCCGGGAGCGTAGGTGTAATTTTTCCGTGGGAAGAACGACAAAGTTTCAATTCTAACATCTAAGAGCAGCAGACACTTAAACACATATTGGATGTATTTCTGCTCTGGTGACTCCACACATCAAATAATCAATTAGAAGGTGACTCCACTTCTTGAAGATCAGTAGCTTGATGAAGTTTCAAGATGAGTTCCATTGCAAGAATAAATTCCAGGTATGTCCCTATGTATCGGTCTCATATCCCCGGTTTTCCAAATCCTATGCCAAAGGTCGAATGGTTAATTGATCTTCCTATATTTAAAGATGAAAAGAAAGACAATGCCGCTCTTCATTTGGTTGGATTCCATATGCATTTACACAGTCTTAAGGTTCAGTTCCCTAAGGATTGTCTCATGAAGATGTTTATGGCCACTTTGGAAGGAAAAGCACGGTCTTGGTATGAAAGCTTGCCAAATGGTTCATTATATTTTCTTGCTGATTTCCATGTTACATTTTATGAGATGTATGAAGAGTGTCATCCCTCCTTATTGCTGGTCAAAGACTGTTGTAAACATTATGTGAGCATTAGGAGAATTTTGAGGTCTAAAATGGGCCTCCTAAGAAAATAATAAAATAATAGCTAAACCAATAAAATAATATTTATGAATTTGCATTTTACTTTTTGCACCACAATTCATGTAACTATGGTTAAATCCAATTGAAAAGGTGTACCCAAAAAAGAAGAAAAGAAAATTATATTGATGTGACTATAAATAGGAATGAACTTTTCAATAAAATGTCATTATCATTGAACAACTAATGCATTTTTCATTTGTACTTAAATAACTTAAAATAAATTATAAATATAAATTCATAAACTCTTAATTGTATAATATATTATTAATTACAATTTATATTATTTAAATTATGTAATAATATATAATTAATATACTATATAAAAATAAAATAAAATAATATAATAAATGTAATATATTATTTTATGTATTTTTTTATATATTACATATTGAATTGATTTGATTTATAACATACAAAAAATAATATATAATGTAAATAGGGATATAATATATATTATATAGCATTTATATTATTTTTCATAATATTATGTATAATAATATATAATATTAATATAATCATAATGAAACTAATTTAGTTGTATTTAAAATTAAAGAAAAAAATATATCGAAATAGATTTAATTTATATTTATAAGTATAATACAAGATTTATATACATTGAAATTTTATACTTTTTTTCCCCAAACTATGTTGAATCTAACATACCTTTTTTTAACATATAAAACTAATGTGCATTTTTTCATCATACAAAACTAATATATCATTTTTCTTTAATTTTAATATGTTTGTATTGTTATTAATATTATAATAATAGTATTCATAGATTGGATTTATCATAAAATTACAATGTTACATTTTTATTTATTTTGATTCCATATGTATAGATATTAAATTATAATGAATTTGAAATTATAATATTAAATAAAATGAGATGAATATGTAATTTAAAAATAAACATATGAAAATTTACAAATATCATATTTATTGAAAAATGTGTAAAGACATGAAGATTGTGTAAAGATATGCATTGTTTCTTTAAAAAAATATGAAATGACAAAAAATAATATTTTATTCAAAAAGTGTGAAATGAGATTTATTATTAGTACTTTACTTTATGACTTTAAAAGTACTTAGAGTACTACCATGGTTAACCATGAGTTTTTATCCACCATTGAGAATGCAACAAGTAAGTACCTTTAACTCAAACAATGCCACCTCAACCATTGGGGGTGATGTTATCCCCTAAAATGTGATTGGTTCTCATCAAGTGAATTTTGATTGTACATTTTCCTTAGGAGGCCCATTTTAGACCTCAAAATTCCCTAATGGTTTCATTGAATATTTGGAGAATTGTTATGAAGCTGATGAGTTCATGGATGAGGAAATTTTAGAAGCCCTTCATGATAATCTCTTTCATCACTAAGAAGAAAGGATGGCCTCTTTTTTAGATGAAAATGAAACCCAACAGGAGTTTATTTATGAAAATTATGATACATCCTTTGATTTTGATGAAAAGTTGCAACAGACTTGTCAGTCTTTTGATCATTAGGAGTATGAGAATCATTGCAACAACAAGAGGAAATACTGGAAGATAGTTTCTATAACCCTCAAGTTAAGGAAAGTGTTTATTTTTCATGTCTTTCCTTATAACAACCTACATCAAATAATGATCACACTGAGGAAGAAGTTGTTGAAAATTTTTCTTTATCCTTGTCTTCTACTCTGAAATCATCTGAGTGCAAGACAGAAGTTAAGATTCAATTTCTGGATGAAGTTGCTAAGAATATTGAAAAGGACATTGAAGTTTTAGAAGATCAAATTCAACCTTATGGGCTTCATGATCAAGATCAGTCTTTTCTAAACTTGTTAATGCCAGAAAAGAAAGAGAGTGTTGCTACCTTTCTTCTTTGAGATTGAGGAAGAATACACTGTTTTTGAAAATTAGTTTGAACAACAGTTTGATAGCATACAATTGAAATCTTGTGTGGCTGAGCAAGGCATGCATGAGTGGTCCAAAGTTGCAGAATGTCATGAGAAGCTTCAAACAAATTATGTCTTCTATGATCCTATAGCTGACTACATGGAAAAGTTTTACAGTTTAGATTTTGAGTTATATTTTCATTTTGAAGATCAGATATATTTTATGTTGCATTGGTAATCTCAATAACATGTTTATTTTTGGTTCAAGTGCAGTCAAGAGGCTCAAATGTCAGATAAGATAAATAACTGGCTTCATTGGAAGTTTCATCTTTCTTGAGTTAAAATGGAGATTGTAGCTGATAGGGTAGGTAGAAGTGTGTGAATAAGCTCAAAGGTGAATGAGCATATTTTCAGTAGGTACAAAGTTGGTTTTTCAATAGTAATCATCAAGATGAGCCCGAGGTGAAGGCCATTAGAGTTTGAGGAGAAAGCTTGCTAATTTCAAAGTTTTTTCCGTTTTTCAAGAAGATGGATAACAACATTGGAACTACTGGTTCTTCAGTGTACCACAGGGGCACACTATCCCAAGTGGAGCTACTGTTACCACTCAAAAAACTCAAAACATGATTTTGACAAGATTACTTATGTTCATGGGTCAAAATAGGGTTTTAGGAGTCATTTTAAGTTTGACCAACGAAAGCATTAGATTTTTTATAGTCCAAAGCTCATCCTAAAGTTCAAATAAAGCCTTTTTTAAATTCCTTCATGTCAAATCATTCATCATTTTAGGATTCATTCCATTTCCCGAAGTTTTTGTGCCAAACTTCCTAATAAGCTAAGAATCCCTATTTTTGTAGCGCATTCAGTGAAAAAAGGCAGAAAGCACTACGAAAATGCTGAAAATTTTGTAGCGAAATATGAAGCAAAACTCTATTTTCTGGTTTTGGGCAGTTAACTTCAAAGGAGGTTTCTGAGCAAACATAAAGGTATTTTAAGAAACCAAGAGAGGTTATTTTCAAAAAATTATCAACTAAAAATAACCTCTCTCACGTTTCTCACAAGTGTTATCAGTTAGGAGATTAGGCTTTCTTTGAAGCCCTATTTTCAGAAAACAGAGTTTTCCTATTTTACACATTTTTTTCAAAGGTAGTTTTTGAAAAATAGGATGTGTGTTTCAAAAAACCAAGAGATTTTTTTATTCAATACATAATGAGCTACAAAAAAAATCCTTCATTTTCTCAAAATACAGCATGGATTAGAAGATATAAGCTCTGTCCCAAGACCTATTTTTTAGAAAAAAAAGGAGAAATCTACAAGAAATGCCTCAAGGAAGCTAAACTGAAGTTGGTTTATGGTTGTTATGGTTTGTAAATGCTGAAGACAGGTTATGTTTTGAGTTATTTGGCATAACTACAGTTTACACTTTGAATTTTTTTGACAAAACTGCATATTTAGCAGTTTCGTAGCGCATTCAGTGTAAAAAGTAGAAAAGCGCTACGAAATTGTTGTAGTAGCTTTTCTTACTCATTTTGGATCATTGTTTGAAGGGTTGAATAATGAATCAAGAACTAAAATTTCTATGGAGGATGTATTAAAGGTTAATTAAAACAATCTTGGAGGAAACAAGTTAAAAATTTGAAGAATAAAGGTTGAAATAACAGCGCTACAAAAGGCGCTACGAAACTGTTGTGTTTTCGTAGCGCATAACAGTACAACATTTTGAGCAGGGTTTAAAGTGGTTTTATACAATTGGAGGCTAGGGAGGAGTTATGGGACATGTTATGACAACTTCCAACAACCAAGGAACATGAAATGAAGGGTACATGATGGTTAGAATGTTCAAAGAATGCAAAAGATCTTATGCCTAAAAAACAGGGTTCTGTTTCCTATTTTGATGGAGGTCAGCAATATGGTCATGAATAAATGAAGCTCATGATCCAGATTCGAACATGTAATGATACACTTGGAAATGATGTAAATTTAAATAGATAAGGTTGTTATAGATATCATTAAATCAGTTTGAGTCCTTTTTGGAACAAGATTGTTTAAGTAGATTAGGTGTCTTGTTGTAATAAATTCCATGTCTGATGGTTATGTAAGGTGTGAGTAGTTAGAAATTCGACGTATCTAGCCTAGAGGCAGATTATATCATGTTGTAAAAGGTCTATTAAAGGCCAAGAGGTCGAATTGGTAAAGGGTTGGACATTTTTGGAAAAACTGTGCTTGTTGTGAATTGACTGCTTTCAACTAATACGAAGATTTTCTATTTGACCAACTTGAGATTCAGAAGGGGTTTCTAGTGTTTTCCTATTCTATCTGATTTCTTACATATCTCACTTGCAATGGTGTTCATACATATTACTCATAACTCATCTTTAAGATGCTTTGACTTCATTTATAAGTGAATTGACTGTGTTTTTACATGTTTCATGTGTGTGTGCTTTATGACTAAAAACCATGATATGCCTCAACTTCCATGTCAATTAGATTCACTGATCTACTGAATTACTTTGACTCCATAAGCCCAATTTGTACATGTTGATGTGATTCTCAACCTACATCTATCATTTATCTATTTATTACCTAAATAGAGTTAGCCATCTATATTTTTATCCAAATCGTTAACCCTTGAGAGAGCCCTCTCATGCTAAGGAGGCTAAGCCTCAGTCAAAAGATTAGGTTTGAAATAGTTACATGAAGTTTATGCCCATTGCCAAGAAGCGATCCATCCAAGATGAATCTTGGTTGGTGGATAACCTAAAACCATCACAGGTAGTAGACCTCCCTTCTTTTAGGTTATCCACCAACCAAAGATGATGGTTTAAGGTTGTCCACCAACCAAGGCATGCTCATGGGAATCCATGTCTCTGGCTACATCTCTGAATCTGGAATGAATAATTGTGGCTCAGGCTCGCTTGAACTGCTGTGTCTCTGGCTACAACTCTGAACATGGAATGAGAGATTGTGGCTCAGGCTCGCTTGATCTGACGTTGAAGCTTGTACATGACCACCATTTTCCCCCCTGTCAGGGACAAGGTGAGATGATGGCGAAAACTCAACTGCAAGTTTGCTCAATATTCTAGAACATGTTCTGACATGTGACTTAAACATCTTCTTGGCTGTTGATTCCCATTTCCAAGAAGCAATCCATCCAAGGGGGGAAAAGGGAGAGCACAGAAGTGGGCGGATAGGGTTGAGCCGTAGGGCAAGGTCGAGGAGGGAGGGTGGAATAGGTAGGGAGGGGTGTGTTGCTGTGTGAGAGCCGTGGATTTGTAGCAAGGGTTTAGGATTCGGGTGAGTGGGGTGAGATGGAAAGGAGCGCTGGTGAAATAGAGAAAGAGTGTATGGAGAGGGGGTGTATAGTGGATAGGAAGTGGGTTGTAGAGCAGGGGGGTGTATAGTGGATAGGCCAAGAGATGTGGGTTGAGGAATGAGAACAAGGAGGCCGTGAGGGCCGAGGGGCCAAGTTGCCTGGAAAATATTTTTTATTTTTTATTTTTTATTTTTAAAGCAGTAGAGAACATGGAAATGCAAGAAATTTCAGCAGGAATTTCAACTTTAAAACAGCAGCAGATTTTTCTTCTAAATACACAGCAGAATTGGACAAATAGTAGAACAACTTGTAGAGATTGTTCCACCATAAATTTGCAGAATTTTCAAGATATTTTAGCAGTAAACTCAGAAATATTTCTCAGGAAATGTGGCATAATTTCGCCAGTAAAAACACACAAATTTTTCTAATAAAAACCAGAAACTTCTTCAGAAAACCTCTTTAAACTATTTTCTAGCAGCTCTTCAAAATGGTGCATAATTTAAAATGCAGAGATTGTAGGAAAAATGAGCAGTGAGAAAACCTTCAGATGCACAATGCTACTTCTCTTCAAAACCAATGCTGCCAATTTCTGAATGCTGCAAAATCACTGCTACAAAAACTCTGAGTGCTGTAAAAATGCCAAGAATTTTTGCAGATATGCACAGGCCATAAACACAAATGGCTCACTCAATGTGGAGCAGGGCCAACAATCGCCCGCTTTGATACCATGTTAAACACCATGTTAAGCACACACATGGTGTATGAGGAAGATAAACACACACAAAGAGAGACTCAACACACATTGAAGGATAAGCATGAGGCTTTCTTATTTTTCCATTACACATGATGTACATTTATAATACAATGGTGTGACTCTTGGTTTCATATTCCAAGGTCACTTGGACTCCATTGTGACTTTTCGCATTCCACACATACCCATGTAGGATTAGGTGTTCCAACATGATCAAGAAACCTATTAGGTCTAATTTTGTGATAACACAGTGTTTGTAGCGAAGGTTTGATTATGTGATTTAATATCTGTACGTGTGTTTCCTTAAGTAAGGTTGCATACATAAACGAATCTTGTTTAATACTATCACGTATAAATTCTGTGATAATTTATTTAGTATGTTGAAATATATACGTGGATGTTATGCATGATTCTTTCATATATACACACATATGTTTTATGGAAGTCATGCAAATGTACTATGGTTTTCAATTACTTCCTAATGATTATAGTTGATGATATATGTTCTATTTGTTGTTGTTTTTTCAACGTTTTCTTGATCATGATAATCTATGTCTAACAGTGTCGATTTGATTGATTTAGTTGTGGATTGGAATATTGGTTAGTGATGATGCTACAAAGTGATGATCTATGATTAGTTGCTACTATGACTCAATATGTGAGTAAATCAGTGGGTGACGTAGTGATTCTGTTTCAACATTCAGTGAATTGTAATATGTACACAGGTGTTATACAAGTGTGTATATATGGAGGTATACTTCAGAACATGTGCACATATATTCTGAAGTTAATATTAATTAGGGTTTGCAGTGACTACTCATTGTTTCTATGACGTTTGTCTGTTATCCAATAGTGTGATTAATCAATGAATGGTTAAATGGTGGAGGTGTGACAATATTAGTTAGTTTTACATTGATTTGATCTATTTTATTGATTAAGATTCAATTCACTTATTGGATTGCTTTAGTATTCAGTGGTTTGATACTTCAGTGATTCAGTTGGTTGACAATTCTTTAATGATTCAGATTTTGAGATTTATTATTTCAACTTAGCATATTGGTTTGGGATTATTGTTGGTGTGGGTCCAGTGTGAAAATTTGATGAAAGTTGGTTTGCATGTTTTGATGGTTGATTGACAGGTGGATCCAATGTGAAATATATTGAAACAAGGTCCACAAGGTGTTGAGGGTTACACCCTTCAGTGACGGGGGGTAGGATCTCCCTTCCGGTAGGAGACGGTAGACGAGATTAGGGAGTTATAGCTCCCTTCTAATGGGCATTAGAGAATGAGTGGAGGTTGTACCCTCTTGCAGGCGGGTTCCAATGTGTTGGTAAGAGTCTGCACCAATACAAAATGTAATTAATATTTTCTTTATATAATAAGAAAGAAGACATACATGACACAAGCAGTGGTTTTCTCCCACACTGGGTTTCCATCTAAAATATTGGTGTTCATATGTGTTGATGTGTTGTGATTGATCTAACCTTTACTGCATACTGAATGGATAGTGATCTAATAAAAAAATTATTAAGTTAATCATCTGATGAAAATTCTAGAAAATTAAGTAATCTAAACATACATGGTTTGCATTTACTACATTCGTGTACACATGCAGATCACATAAATAATAGTAGCATACATATTTATGAATTTGAAATTGGAAATTAAAGTTACTTAAAAGTAATGATTCACCCCCCCTCTTAGTATTTTTCCTAATAATTGGAATCTGAGCAGGTCTCTCAAAAGAAGCTTAATCATTTAAAGGGAGATCTATCAATATGAGCGGTCAAGATGGAGTATCTTCTATCAAGCCACCTTTATTTAGTGGAACAAGTTTATGTTTTTGAAAATAAGAATGAGAGCATATTTGGAGGCACTAGGAGTTGATGTATAGGCAATTGTTGAAGGTGGATATCAATACCCAACATCGATTCCTACAGATGATGTAGGGAAGAAATATCATGAGGTCAATGAAAAGGCTGTAAATGCTATCTTGGGAAGTTTCGCGGAATATGAGTTTGTGAAACTCATGCAGCTAAACACCGAAAAGGAAATATGGGATAAGCTTGACGAGAGCTACAGAGGTGACACTAAAGTAAAAAATGTTAAACTTCAAACATATAGATTTCAGTATGAGACTCTTAGAATGCATGATGATGAAAGAATTGCAAGATTTTTCATTAGAATTGATGGAATTATTAACTCAATGAAACATCTTGGTAATGAAATAAAGGATACTATTGTTGTCGAAAATATTTTGATATGACTAACCCCAAAGTTTGATTCCAAAGTCTCTTCCATTGAATAAATGTAGGATTTGAAGAATCTCACTATTGAACAACTCCATGGGATCTTGACAACTTATGAGATGAGAAAAGGGATATGGTATTAGAGAAGAAACATTCAAAGCTACAAACAAAGGGAAAGAAAAAGAAGATCTTAAGAAAACAAGTTACATTTTAGATGAAGAAGCTCCAAGTAGGAACTGACAGGTTCAAAGATAAGCTTCTATTCAAATTTTTTCCCTATGGAAGAGTAGGTCAGTATGCCGCTAAGTGTTCTTATAAATAAAATCATGAAAAAGAAAAGAATATTTCAAAGAAGAATGTTAAAATAGGTTTTACTAGGAAGAAAAGTTTTTATACTCATGAAGATAGTGAATATTCTTCCAATAATGAGGATGATGAATCAGGCCAAGATTTTCAATTAATTATCGCATTTGAAAAAAACATGTAGATGAGTCTAATGATGTCTTTATGGATATTCCAGAAGAAACTAATTGAATCATGGTGATAAACAAGAATCAAGAAAAGGAAATCAATATGTATAAAGAAAACGCCCTTGTTGAAGAAATAACTCATCTAAAGATCTATATAGAAGAAACTAAATTAGTAGAAGAAGCTTTGAAGAAAAAGTTCCGATAAAGAGAATGAAACTTTGAAAACTTAGAGCTTGAAATTGTGAGTCTAAGAAAGGAATTTGAGAAAACAAAGACTCTAACTCTTAGATTTTCTAAGGGATCTGAAACTTTAGAATAAATCATTAAATTTAAGCCTTCCCCTCTAATCAATATAGGTCTTGGATACAATCCAAATCGAAATGGTGAAACATCATAACCTAAGAAATATTTTGAAACAAGTACAAAAAACTACATCAATGCTGTAAAAGGAAGAAATCAACAGAATTATAGGACTGATCAGGAGTTCATAATTTTTTCTCAAAATTCAAAATTATAGGATTGGTTTGAAATGAGGATGATTGCATAGAGCTTGTCTTCTTGATTTTGACACCATGAATGGTTCGAAAAATTTATTTCGTATGAGGAAGATATCACGTTCTGATCAAGATGACAAACATGTATATTGCGACAGTTTGACCAGGTTTGACTGGGATGCACAGTCAACAAATGGGTGGAGGTACAGTCAGCAAAATGGAATATTCCTTCCTCAGAACCAACTGCAGGTTGACAAGTGTCGAAATTATATTGGTTGTATGCTTTTGGCAGGCAAATCAGGAGCTGCCACGTGGCCTTGCAACCACATTAAAAATTTTTGTTGGAGGCCGCAGTATTCGAACCCTGGACCTCAGACCAAGCACGTGCACATCTAACCACTCAAGTTGCGCATTGATACTTAACTCTATAAAATTGTGGGTTTATGTTAAAGTTTAATGAAATTGCAGTTTGGGGTTGGGAACTATTGGCGGTCCCAACCCGCCAGTGATTCCCGGAGGTTTGTTCACATGGAAATAAAAAAATGTTATGTCACATCGTTTCAACAACCCACCAGCGTTCCACATTACTTGTCACATGGTAACGTTTAATTTAACCACTGCAACCATTGCCTCGCGGGTTAATGCTAAACCAACACTTCAACCTGGAGTTCTGACCTTTGTAATTAGAGTTTAAGCCTTTGGTTCTGCCAACTTTCACGGTAACCGCGGATTGGGATTGGCATGTGGCCACCCCAACCACTACATTTAATTACACATTCAGATTCAGCGAAAGTTTGGCAAGCACACCATTTTGGGCGGAGATTGCTATTTTAACTCTAGTTAAGTGGATTTCTCCACTTTTAGTGGAGTTTTTCTAGGTGAAAATGGGCAAAAGTGTAGGAGGCCCAAGTTTCGACCATTCTGAGTGAATGAAGAGTCATTTTTGACTAATTGGAGCATTATGGAGCCATTGGTGCAGAGAAAACAACCATTAGAGCACTGTAACTACATGCAATATCAAATTTTTGAGCATAATTAAATATGGAAATGCCATTGGGAGTTGGACCGATAGATGTAGCCCAGGAGGGGTGAATTGCTTCATCATGCCTGCTGTGTAAATTTAATGTGGTGACTTATTTCTATGTTTTACACTACTGTTTAGTGTTATTTAAGCTAGTTTTAGGCTTCTAATTCACTAAAAATAATCTACAATTCATGGACAAACACCCCATTCCCTATGCAAACTAATGAACTGATTATGCACATGTTTATAAACTGAAAATACACTTAGCACAAAAAAAATAATACAGTCATTTCATATAAGATTGGTATCAGAGCTAGAGTTTATTCTCTGGTGTTGTTTAGTGCAAAGAATTGTTTAACTTTTTGCAAGTTTTAGATGCTTACAAGGCTCAAGCTCAAGAGAGGAGAAGGAAAATTGGTGGAAGCAGAAGGGTCTCAAAAAGAGCCAAAGAAAAGCAGAGCAAGATTTCCACAATATCCAACACCTAGTTCACCTCCTAAAGAAGTAGAAGCTCTATTAAGCCTGCCTCATGAGGAAGGAGAAATCCATGAAGAAGTTGATCCCAAGGAGGAAGAAAGAGTGTTCAGGAAATAATTTCTTGACATGACTGAGATGGTTAGAATCCTTTATCAAGAAAGGAATGAGAGAATAGAAGGAGAAGGATATAAACTTCACAAGGAAGGACAAGGATCTTTAGGAGGTCACCATGATGAAGATAAGTCAAAGAAGGGAAATGGAGGAAATGGAGGCAATGGAGAACCATCATCCCCACCCTCATCATCATCATCCTCTACTTCTTCTTCAGTACATCAGCCACACAAGTCAAAGAACACTGGTAAAAGTCCTTTTTTAAAAATCAATGTTAAGTTCGAATTGCCTATGTTTAATGGTGAAGCCAATTTAGAAAATCTTGATAATTGGATTAGACAATTGGACGTCTGTTTGAGAGTCCAGAACCTTCAAGATAATGATACCAAAATTCAATTAGCTTCATTGAGAATGGAAGGTGCAACACTTGTTTGGTGGGAAGCCAAGAAAAAGGAGGAAATCAAGAAACATGGTAAGATTATTATATCAGGGTCAGATTTCATTACTGCTATTAATCAACAATTTTATCCATTAGATCATATGCAGAAAGTCATCATGAACTGGCAGAACTTTAGGCAATTAAAGGGACAAAATGTGCAAGAATACACCCAATAATTTAGGAGAAGAGCTCTATTATTAGGGGTGGATTTGCAGAGCCAAGATAATTTGTTAAAGTACATAGGAGGCTTACATATTTACCTAAAACATACTATTCTCATGTTTAACCCCACTAGTCTAGATGAAGTATGTGTTCAGGCCACACATCTAAAAGCTAGAGGGAAGAGCATTTCTAAAGAAGGTAGAAAGAAACCTTTTAAGGGTGAAGCCAAGGAAAAGACCTCAAAAGGTAAAAACAAAAATAATGCATCTGTTAAGATAGAGAGAGAAAAAGTGGTTTGTAAACATTGTTCAAAAGAAGTCCATGATGAAACTCATTATTGGAAATTAGATCCTGAAATGAGGCCAAAGAACCCAATAACAAAGGGAAACAAAAAACTGTTGCTACAACTCAACGTGATTTAGGATCTGATTCATGTGATCAATCTAAGATTACAACCATGGGATTGAAGGACATGAAGGGAAAAGAAATTGAAACTAAACCTAGTACCAATACATCAAACTGTCACATAAACACTCCAAATGAAGAAGAAATAATAAAATTGTTTCATGTGAGGGTCATATCCAAACATACCAAGATTGACACATCGCTTGATAGTGGGTCACAAGCAAACTTAATCTCTAAATATTTTTCAAGAAACTTAAACTTGAGACCATACTACATCCAAAACCATATCCATTAGGTTTGATTTGTAAGGATGCAAATCTATGGGTTTCAAAGAAATGTATATTCATGTGGTTTGCAATCACTGCAAATTTTGTTGACACAGTTGAATTAGATGTGGTTCCGCTTGACATAACTGGTATTGTATTAGGGAGTCGTTACTTGTATGATAGAAAAGTGATCTTCCATTTCCATGAGAACATGTATCATTTACTAAAATATGTCGAGTTCATTGTAAGAGCACATCGCAAGAAGACAAACATTGCTATGGTAAATGTTGGACAGGTAAAGAGCCTGGTAAATTCAAGTAAGAATTTTTTTCTTCTTATGATTAATCCTAAAGATGATGTTAATCATGAATCATTTGAGGGATGTGATCCTAAGTTGAAATCAGATTTATATGATGTAGTTAATGTGCATCATGAGATGTTTCAAGAGCCAATAGGATTGCCTCCAAAAAGGGAAATTCAACATGAGATTCAGTTGCAGCAGGATTTTCCTCTTCTAAACATCGGTATGTATCGCATGTCGATAATGGAGAATGCTTAAATAATGAGGCAAATCAAAGAGATGTTGGATAAATGAATCATAAGGTCAAGCACCTCACCATGTGGTTCACCCATAGTCTTGATACCAAAGAAAGATGGGACTTGGCGCATGTGTGTAGATTTTCAACCTTTGAACAAGATTACGGTAAAAAATTGTTACCCACTCCCAAGAATAGATGATTTTATTGATCAGCTGAAAGAATCAAATTTTTTCACTAAGTCAGATTTACGAAGTGGATATCATCAACTAAGAATTGCAGAAAGTGATATATGGAAAACTGCATTCAAAACCAAACAAGGACTGTTTGAGTGGCTAACATGCCTTTTGGTTTGTGTAATGCACCGACAAATTTCATGCGTGTTATGGATAGTGTTTTGCGACCATTCCTTGGTGACTTTGTTATTTTCTATTTAGATGACATTTTAATTTTCAGCAAAACAAGAGAAGATCATGTCTTGCATGTGAATAGAGTGCTTGATATTTTGAAGAAAGAGAAATTATTTCTTAAGATGTTAAAGTGTGAGTTTGGAAAGAATGCTTTGGTCTATTTGTGACATATTGTGTTGAACCCTTAGTTAAAATAAGAGGGGGGGGGGGGGGGGGTGAACCAAATTAATGCATTAATGGTCTTTTAAACTTTCTTTTACACTTATTTACACCTTTATTTCATGATCAACTTAATGTATAATGGAACAACAATATTAATAAGTGAGCAATAGGTATTAAGCAGATTAAATACAGAATATCAACACATAATTATCATGCACATAGGAAACAGATATAAGTGGAAACCCATACGGGAGAAAACCACATATTATTATTGTTGTGATTCAAAGACAAGCTCCAACTCCCTCTCACCACTCATTTTCTGTACGCTCCAACCTATAGGAGGCCACTACCTCAAATTCTGCAAGCTAAAACTTGCAAAGAAGCTCCAACTCCCATATGTTTTTTGTAGGCTACAACCCACAGGAGGCTCCTACCTCAACCAACTACAACTGGACATCTATCAAGCTACAACTTGAAATGAAAGCACCAAATCCCATGTATTTTCTATAGGCTACAACCCTCAAGAGGCTCCTAACTCGACCAACTACAAATGGACATCTATCAAGGTACAAATTGATATGGAAGCACCAACTCCCTTACACTACAATAAAATCATATGTTGATTTACCTTGATATCAGCTCTATTCTATTCTTTCTTCACTGTTGTCCTCCAGCCTTCATATTTTCCTTATATCATCTCTCGATCTACATGAATTCTCTATCTTCCCTATCTTCTTCTTATTCTTCCACTCTCTAACCTCTCTATGCATATTCCAATAACATCATTTATAGAGATCACCTCATAGCTGTTTGCATTCCATATGGGAATATGAAATGAACAGGTATGACTCTTTGCCTTCCACCTTCTCATTTTATTGCTCATCATTTCAAGAGGTTACAACGTTGTCTACTCATTTCAGAATTAAAGTGGAGTTTTGCATTGCCTTCAAAGAATTGCCTTTGCATCACAAACAATTAAAAATAATCAATGAATTTATATTTACATTTACAATAATATTTCAATTCAGCCCTTTCAGCTTCTTGCTTTTCTGTTCATCTTGTTTTCTTTGCCTGTTGTCCCTTTGTCTTCTCTGCCTGCTATTATATTTCCAACTGTGCTGCAGAATTATTATCTTAGCCTGACTTAACCCATGCCTTTATGTTTTACACGACCTCTACCTATTGCATATCTTTCCTACAATGTTCTATGCTCTTCTCTACTCCTTTTCTCTGTGTCAAGTTACTTACCTGAGTCTCCTTCTTGTTGTGTTAAGCCTTTCCTTTGTTACCAAAGTCGTCCTTTGCTTCCAATGTTTTCTTCATAAAATCACATAGCCCTGGACTTCGAATACATCAGATCTTGACTTCGAACGTTATCGCATCCAGTCTCATGTCGTATCTCGGATTATCAAAGGTTTAATGTAATAATTCCCTTTTCAACCTCTGATGCGATTTAACACTAGAAAGGCCCGACATACATGCTTAACTTTGGTTGAAGGGTCCCACAACGTGGTGACCAATCATAATGCATCACATTTTTCTTGCCCACAAGTTTTAACATTTTTCAATAAACATATCTCCTATTTTCTGCGATACGCGATCGGATCGCATCGCATCTAACTTACCTTACCATGCGAACCTTAAGCACAAAACCATAAACTTTGCGATGTGCACTAATTCGCAGTGTCGACATGCAAATCCTCCCTTTCGCCGCATCAAAATTTTTTAACCTTACCGCATTGCAAAAAAATTAAAATTTCCTAACACTATTTGCTAACATTTGGGATCTGAAAGCTCACGATTCGCCGACCGCTGTTGATCTTCCCCCAGATCTAACAGTCCTCATCTGATTGTACTTTGCACTTTATAATATTTACTTTGTGGTTATACTCTATTTCTTGCAATCTGCGATGTTGCATCGTGCCAACACGTGTCTTCTCCATTTCGCATCGCAGATACTTTAACTTACCATGTGACGCTTTAATGCTAAACTCTTAAATGTTGCGATTTGTGAAATCACTCCTGATGTGATTCGATCACCACCGTCCATATCTTGCCTTTACTTTGGCAATATAATCCTGATCGTCCATTCAAATCCCTTGGAATTATTCAAATAATTCTCTGCCTTAGTCGATTTTTCATTTGTTTACACTGTCCCTCTCTCTAACTTTATCGCTTGCTACTCTCACCTCTTCCTCTTGGCTCTCACCGCTCTCACCTCTTCCTGTTTCTGCTATGTGCAGGATCTCTGGTACTTGCTGTGTCTAGTAAATCTGATTGGCTTCAACTATATATGCCTTTTTGTTGTCTCTGCTCCATTCACTGCATGTGCTTCATTCGTTGCCTCTATTGTCTCTGCCTCTTTGTCGTCTCTACTCCATTCGCTGCCTGTGCTGCATTCATTGCCTCTGCTATCTCTCACGAATTGATTCGCTTCGCTACCTTTCGCTGCCTTAACTTCCTTTGTTCTTTTTCTGCTTCTTTGCCTTAAGTAATCATGCTAAAGCTTCTCCATCCTAATCCTTTGCCTCTTTGTCGCTTCTCTCTGCTTCTTTGTACATTGTTTCTTGATTTTCTCCTTTGTCTTATGGCTAGTTCTCTACTCTTTTTCCATCAATGATGATTCTGGTGTTGCTTCTTTCTTTACCTTTTCCATCAATGACAATATTTCCAACAGTCTCCCCCTTTGGCATTGATGGAAATACTCCAATACTTCCTCCATGACTTCCTCCCCATCTCATTCTGAGAGGTGTATTTTCTTCCCCTTTGACATCAATGGCAAAGGCTTGCACATTTCCCAGTGTGATTTATATAATTTCATAAGAATTTTATCTTGAGGACCTATACGATGCACTGCTCCATTGCTCTAGCTCTTCTGTGACAACTTTTATTGACTGCTCTCCCCCTGGAATGATGCTTACTTGTCTAATACTGACTATCACTTGTTTACTTCACTGATCCCGTTCCTTGTATTGCAACCTTTGCTGGTGTATTTCCAACATTATATATATATATATATATATATATATATATATATATATATATATATATATATTTCTGATCATATCAAAGAGTAACATCTACAGACACTACGCCTAGTTTGTCTCTTAGATATTCGAATGGTTCTTTAGCAAGAGGTTTTGTGAATATGTATGTTGTTTGTTCCTTCGTTGGTACATACTCCAGCTTCACTATTTGCTATGCTACTTGTTCTCTGAGGAAGTGGTACTTTATTGGAATGTGCTTTTTTTTCGAATGAAGTACATGATTTTTCGATATACTTATAGCACTAGTATTGTCACATTTGATAGAAATGGGTTCATTGATGCTTACCTTCATGTCTTGGACAATTTGTTTCATCCACATTACTTGTGTGCACATTGGGGGATTTTTGAGGTCTAAAATAGGCCTCCTAAAAAAAATGTACAACCAAAATAAACTTTATAAGAACCAATAGGATTCTAGATGATGATGTCAACCATGGGGGATGATTCACCATTTTTCAGTAAAACGGTAAAAAGATTAAAAAATAATAAAAATTCTTTTTCAACTCGTATTTTGAACTTATCTCCCAAAGTTTTTACTCAAATTTTGAGCGGGATTACTCACTGGATGAAAAATTTAATTCCTCGTCCAAGGAGTACCCATGTTTCATACTTTTGATGGACCCTGCTACACGAAAAATGAGAAATACATGAAAAAATGTGATTGCAATCATGTTTTTCATGTATCTCTCATTTTTTGTGTAGCAGGATCCATCGAAAATATGCAACATGGGTACTCTTTGGATGAGGAATTAAATTTTTCATCCAACAAGTACTCCCACTAGAAATTTGAGTAAAAACATTTGGGAGATAAATTGAAAATACGAGTTTAAAAAGTAGTTTTTTCTTTTTTCCCTCTAAAATTTGATGATGTAATCCAATTTATTATTATTATTTCCACTATTATTTTATAATTTCCTTAGGAGACCCATTTTAGACCTCAAAATTCCCCTAATGACAAGCTACTGCTGCTATGTATTTTTCTTCTACTATAGATAGAGAAACAAAAGTTTACTTCTTACTTAGCATGCCACCAGACTTTCTCCCAAATAAGATGCACCTCCACTTGTGCTTTTCCTTTCATCCACATAGATGGCCCAATATGCATCTGTGTATGTTGTCAATGTGTAGTCTTTTCCGTTTGGATACCATAGGCCATAATGTGCAGTTCCTTGTAGATATATGAATATCCTCTTGATTTCTAGCAAGTGATTTTGTTTTGGTGCTACTTTATATACCCTTCCTCTAAATCTCCATTCAAGAAGGCAGACTTCACATCCATTTGATATACCCTGAAATCATGATAGCATGCAAAGGCTAAAAATATTTTGATTGTTTCCATTATTTCTATAGGGGAAAAGGTTCCATCATAATCAAGTCTTTCGATTCGATAATATCCATTGCATACAAGTCTGGCTTTATTTCTGATTACCTGACCTTGTTCATTCATCTTATTCTTGAAAATACATTTTGTGCCAGTGACATTTTTCCTAGTGGGTCTTGGATTTAACTCCTAGGTCTTGTTCTTCTTTATTTGGTCTAGTTCTTCATTCATATCATTTACCCAATTTTTGTCCTTGTTGGCTTCATCGAAATTCTTTGGTTCTATTTGTGACAACATGGCTAGGTACACTTCCTCGGTCTGTTTAGCTAGCTATCTTGTAGTCTGGACTCCTGCACTCTTGTCTCCAATGATTTGATCTTCTGGATGGTTCTTCTGAGTGTGTCTTGAGGGAACTATTGAGTTTAATTTAGTTTCTTCTGTTGTCTTACTCTACTCTTCATTTTCTTGATTCTCATTTTCATGATCATTTGGAGGATTGGCACAACTTGTGCTTCTGGTTCTGTTTGGTAGATCTTCATCGAATCTCACGTCAATGCTTTCCACTATTTTATGTAGTATTTTGCTGTAGCACCTATATCCCTTACTCTTGGCTGCATATCCCAGGAACATTCCTTCATTAGCTCTTGCATCATACTTCCCCAATTTTTCATCATTATTCTTTATGAAACATTTGCTGCCAAAGAGTCTAAAGTGCTTGATTGATTCTGGTTTCCCATGCCATAATTCATATGGAGTCTTGTCACAGTCTAGTCTAAGATGAGCTTTGTTAAGAATATGAACAGTTGTGTGTACTGCTTCTGCCCAGTAGGTTTGGGGAATGTTGCTTTCTTGCATCATTGCTCTGGCAATCTGTTGTACTGACCTATTTTGCTTCTCTACCACTCCATTCTATTGAGGTGTACCTGCAATTGTAAACTCTTTCTTTATCCCACATTCATTGCATAGGTCTGCAAAGTCATCGTCTGTGAATTCACCTACTCTATCTAATCTGATGCATTTTAGCTTACATCTAGTATGATTTTCTACCAGTGCTTTGAAGGTCTTGAATTTCTCAAGTGCTTCGGATTTATATTTGAGAAATGCCACCCACGTTAATCTGGAAAAATCATCTATTATCAACATGAAATATGATTCTCCACCTAGTGCATTAGTTCTTGAAGGTCCGCACAAGTCCATAACCCACAAGGATTTGAGTTTTGAATATTTTGTTTTACATATGACTTGATAACAAGGTGATCAACAATTGAGCTACGCTTTTATTTATTTTATTTTATTGTTTGTAACTTGTTTTTTTTTTAATTTTTAATTTTTAATTTTAATGTTTTTTTTTCAAATTAAAAAAAAAGGTTTTATTTATTTTTATTTTTAATTTAATAAATATTTCTAATGTTGTTATTATTTTAATGTATTAATTATTTATTTTAATGTTTTTTTAATATCTTGTTTTGTATTATATATATTTTTTATATTTAATTTTTTTTATGTTTTTTAATTCTATTTTATGTGTTAATATATATTTTTATTTACTTGTTATTATTTATTTATTTTTGTTTGGTTTTAGTTATTTTTTGTGAATGTTATATATATATATATATATATATATATATATATATATATATATATATATATATATATATATAATGTGCTAATTTGATAGTTTATTTTTTAAGTTTTCATTATAATGAGTGTAGTTACCGTCAATGATTGATTTACAATGGGTGGAGTTAAGGTCAATGGTTGATTTTAAAATTTTTGTTGCAAGTTAAATTATGGTAACTTGAGATTTTAAAATTGCTATACTTTTAGTATTTAAAAAAAATTTACTATTGGTGTAATGACTCATTTATTCTGGTATTCATTTTTAAAGTTTTTCTAGTGATAATTTTTTTCCATAACATCATGGTTCAAATATGTTGAAAAATTAAAATTTCTTATATTCATGATTTTTGGTTTAATTAAATACTTGAAATTTTTTTATCAGAATTTGAAGGTTTTCAAAACTTGATATTTTAAGGTTTTCAAACTTTTATTTTATCTTTTGTTTTCATTTTTTTTTTCACATTTTTATTATTAATCTTATTGAGTTTTATTAATGTTTTCAAAAAATAAATTGAAATTTTACCTAAAATTAAATAAATTTGTTTTGAGTTTAGAGTTCCTTTGTTACTGGCTTATATGATAACTTTTAATTAATCAAACTCATTAAAAAATAACATAAACGTAACTACTTCCAAAGCGAATCTCAGTATTTAAAAAAAAAATTAATGTCAGATTTATATTATAACTTTTAATTAATCAAAATCATTAAAAAATAATATAAACATAATATTTAAAAAAAATAATGTTTAATTTATTACCGCTATTTACTAATATAATACAATTGATATTAAATTTTTACCATTTACCTCATTAAAACATATAGCTAAATTAAAATCTTGAAAACCCTTTAGCAAAATATCAACATAATTATTATGTATGATAAAAAAATATAATTAAACTTTCACAAATTACGTGAAACTATTGAACTACCCAAATTATTGAGATGACAATATAAATAATAGTCAACTCTTTACTTGTGGAAAGAAATCCATTCAAAACTCCGTCACCAAATTACTAAAACCCAATTGAATCTAAACACCACGCTAAGCAATCCTTCAAATATTGAAATAGCAAGCACAACCTAAAAATCACACTGCTGGACAACCCAATTTATTGAAATAGCAATGGTCACTCTTTTAAATGATGTTAAAATCACAACGATGAGCTTCAGGGATTGCTGATGTCAAGTTTGGCAAAGTCTGCAAGGGGTCGTTTCCCTTTGAGTTGCTTTGAGAAGCGATAGATAATATAGTCTTTGTGTATGAACTTCCTGTACAAGCATGGATGGTGTTCATTCACTAGCTTTGACGATGGAGCCACCTCTGCATCCAGACTTGCACTATAGAAATTAGCAATAGAAAACCTCCCTCTCTCCTGGTTTGTGACTGCCCGATGTTCAGTGTTTTTGTATTTCCCATTTGTCATCACCTGGGTGAAGAAGAATAGATATTGTGTTAAAAGTACTTTACTTCAAATGGCAGCGAGTATAAATATCAAATGTCATCCACCAATATAATTAAAATCATCAAAACTGAGCAGTATCACAATATCTGAACTTAAATTTAAAATTTATTAAGGATTTCAGAATATTTTGGAAATTTAAGGCACAAATATGTAGATCAATATAGAAAATATTTAAAAATATGTTAATTAACTTCTAATTTTTTTTTTTATATCTACAATAAAAATGAGATACACAAGCCTCAAGGAAATCAACATTGAAGGAACAATTAATAATAACACAAATGCTAATCATGCAATCAGTGAAAAGATGTACTGCCTATTGGAATTCTTTCATTGCTTATTGGAAAGCAACCCTGATGCATGAGCATAGACTTTCAATTTTTACTGCAACAATTGATGGTGAGTTGCAAAACTTTTTATTAAAGGAGTTGGTTTCTTACTGTTAAATATAGAATCACTTCTACATTAAAAACCCCACTGTCTTCTATTATGTATTATATCATGGATCATGAAACAATTACATACAAAGCTTTAATCCAAGAGCTCTCAGTACAAGAGCGAACTGTCTCACACTGTCATACAAAAATTGACAAGTTTCTTAGCCAATTTACTGCCTTGAGATAGCCTGCCTCCATTGCGCAATCCCTGCTGATAGAAATCCCTAAATGAGTGCAATCCTTCTTGCCTTGACTACGCAATCCTCATGGGTACATTCAATGTGTGTGTGGTTGCATGTGTGCAACCGATAATGTTACAACTGATAGTCAACTTCCCTTTCACCTAGAACTCAACTAGGTCTCCACTGGATCTGACATGCATGCAATTAGTAGTAGTAAATCTTCAGTTTCATGTAAGACTACTGATTGTGAATTAATTGATAATTTATTCACTTGATCTCTCACTAGTGTATCTTCAGTTACAACTAGTACAACTGAGTTTAACTCACTTAAGTGAGTTAAATTATTTTACAGCTTTCATAACTGCACTTCCAACTCTATTACAACTTCAAATCACCCAGTTACAACTAAGTAAACCTGCATGTCCCACCAACCAACCTCTTTACTTGAAATTCCTATAGCTAACTGATTTTCACTTCAGTTAATTATTTCCAAGTGCTCATTGAGAATAGATTATTGTTTATTTTCCAACTATTATTAAGGGATAATAATAGTCGACATGCATCTATAAATAGACATGCAATCGATAAATAGAACTTGCACATACATCTATACATAGACATCATCTATAGATAGAATTTTTTCATATATCTATAAATAGACATCCACCTAAAAATAACCTGAGGCTCCATCCTAGTGTAGGTGCTTAATTTTCACTAGGGTCTTCTTGTTGAATCTCAACACTCCCTCTCAAACAAAAGAGGGATTATCCTTCACTCCGATCCTGTCTCTATGGTATTCTAATTTGCTCCTCGTGAGCGCCTTCGTCAGAATGTCTACATCCTGATCTTTGATAGGAATGTACTAAAGCAACATGATTCTCCTCTGCACACAATCTCTGAGATGATGGTACCAGATATCTATATGCTTAGATCAATCATGAAACACAAGATTAATCGAGAGTTTAATGCAACTCTGATTATCACAATGAATCATTGTTGGATCTAAATGAGAACCAAACAAACCAACCAAGATCTTTCTCATCTAGATAGCCTCACATGCAGCTTGACTCACCGCCATGTATTCTGCTTCTGCTGAACTAAGTTCCATGGATCTTTGTTTCCTATTGTACTTAGAAACCGTTGTAGATCCGATACTAAAGATTCCCCCTAATGTGCTCTTTCTCTCCGTTGGGCTGCCCGTCCAATCTCCATCCATGAAGCCATGCAACTTCACTTCATCCGTCTACCTGTACCATAGACCATAATCTGATGCGCCCCTCAGGTATATCAGGACATGCTTACTTGCCTTCCAAAAGAGCTTGGTAGTCTTAACCATAGCTTGACTCAGCTCGTTAACTGCGTATCAAATGTCTGGTCTCCTGTCGTAGCATCTACTACCTCTCCAGAAGTAGCATCCTCTTTCCTCCAATTTCCTGGAAGAGGAGTATCCAGTAACTCCCTTGCATGCCTTGGGACACAAAAATTTCACCATCTCGCTTCCATATTTCCAATCCAAGGAAATAATGAAGGAGGCCCATATCTTTGATTTCAAACTCCCTTGCAAGTTCCTCCTTGCATGAGTGTATCAGCTGCTCATCACCAGTCAATATAAAATCATCAACATAAAGAATAATGATTAAAAGCTTACCCTCCACTAAATTTTGGTATAGGTTTGCATTTGCTTCACTTTTGGTGAAGCCCAGTCTAGTGAAATAGCTATCTATCCAAGTGTACCAAGCACGTGATGCTTTCTTTAACCCATACAATGCTCTTTTGAGTTGGCACACATGCGACTCGCTGTTGAAGATCTTGAAACCTTCGGGCTGCTTTATGTACACCTCTTCCTCAATGATCCAATAGAGAAATGTAGTTTTCACATCCATCTGATGAATGCGCCAAGCCATCTATGTAGAGAGAGCAAGGATGGTCCTTATGGATGAATACTTTGCAACAGGTGCAAATGCCTCTTCATAATTTGTCCCCTCGATCTGTGAGAAGCCTCGAGCCACGAATCGACCTTCTATTTCTCAACACTCCAATCAATAGATTGCTTTACCTTGTAGATCCATCTTGAACCTACCACTAATTTATCAACCGGCCTTCGAACAATTTCCCAAGAACTTTTTTTGACAATGGAGTCATACTCCTCCACCATTGCATCTACCCATGTGGGCTCCTACACTGCTTCCTGAAAGGAAGATAGTTCAATCACAATAATTTTGCTCATGAGAGCCATGTATCTAGTAAATCGGTTAGGAGACTGTGTTTGTCTGCACTGTGATGTAGGGGCTCCTACATTCTGTGCAGCATCAAGTCTCAGCCTATCAGCTTTTATGGTACACCTTGTGCTAGTTTTGATGGTTTGCTTTGCATGAGTGGACTCTTCCACTCCATGAACCTCCTCCTGTGATTGATCCACATCTAGAGACTCATCTTTGGGAACCAACAGTTCCTCCTCCACATGCAAGTCCAACTCCCTCTCAAGCGACAACTGCATGGCTTTCCCCTCATTGAATTTTATATCCTGTCGCACCACAGTCATTCGACTGTTTGGAAAATACACATGATAATTATGGGGTGCTTTTGTGTACCCCACAAAAATCCCAACTTCAGCAGTTGGCTCCAGCTTCTTCCTGGCATCCTTTGTCACATGCACATAAACGGATGAGCCAAAAATCTTAAAGTGTGAAACATCTGGTTTCTTACCAATGAAAGCTTCTTCAGGTGTACTCATGGCAAGTACTCTATAAGGACAACGGTTTTGAACATAAACTACATTGTTGCATGCTTCTGCCCACAAATGCATTAGTAGGCCTCGATCATGCAACATCGTTCGTGTTTCACCCACGATCGTTCTGTTCTTCCTCTCCGCGACCCCATTTTTTTGTGGGTTATAAGGCGCTATGAGTTCTCTTCGAAATCCTTCTTTGCTGCAGAAGTTCTTGAATTAATTAGAGATGTATTCTCCACCATTATCGCTCCTAAGAGCCTTCAGTTGCTTCCCCAACTCTTTCTCCACTAATGCATTAAACTCACTTAAATTTGAGAATGTTTGATCTTTCTTCTGCATGAAGAAGATCCAACATTTATGAGAAAAGTCATCAACAAAAATAATATAGTACTTACGTTTTGTTTTTGAAGCAACCGAGAATGGTCCACACACGTTTGTGTGAACTCTATCAAGGATCCATGAAGCACGGTTCTCCTTCTCATTAAAGGTGGACTTTACATACTTCCCCATGGTGCAACACTTGCACTGATCTAACTAAGCAAGTGTTCCCATTGGAAGTCCAGTGGATATTTGCTGCATGATTTTCAAGGCTCCATGATGAAGATGGCCCAATCGCCTATCCCATAATTCGCCCTCATCCTGGATCACCACTTTTTTTTCCTTGCCCATCATGGCAGCGCAGCCATCTACCTCTAGCTTGTAGACATTCTTAAC
Source organism: Pinus albicaulis (assembly GCA_034641835.2). Taxonomy (NCBI): domain Eukaryota; kingdom Viridiplantae; phylum Streptophyta; class Pinopsida; order Pinales; family Pinaceae; genus Pinus; species Pinus albicaulis. The sequence continues at coordinate 1,270,967,886 of CM076572.1, read as the reverse complement.
TCGAATCCCTATCCTCTTGGCTTGACCTGCTATTTTATGTCGCAGGAAATATTTTCCATCACTAAAAATAACGTCATGGTCTCTGTCCTCCAACATTACGACTAAGACTAAGTTTTTCTTCAGACCTAGAACATGCATCACATCTTTTAATTGAAATGGTTTACCTGACTCCCTATGAAAGGTAATGGTACCAATGCCAGACGCACTATACCATCCATCGTCACCTATCTCAATGTGAATATGGAGATATTTCTCCTCCAAGTCATTGAAAAGCTCCTTATCTCCCGTCATGTGGAAAGAAGCACCATTATCTAAATATCACACCAATCCCAATGCACTTGACACCATGCATGCGATCAAGGAGAAGTGAAGCTCAAATTGTGAGGTAAAGGCCTCACCAACTGCACCTCTAGCAACCTTCTTTTTCTTCTTATTTTGCGGAAAGTTAGTAACAAGATGCGCATGTTCTTGATAGTGAAAAAAATTCACCTTGGACATATCCAACTTCTTGCCTTTAGACTCAGATTTATAATGAAGATTCTTCCCCTTCCCCTTCTTCGCCTTGGCAGCCAAAGCATAATCCTCTTCATCAATATGCTTTGATGAAGAGCCATATCTGTTGTTCTGCCGAACCCTTCCTGCACCAGATCCGACCACATTTGTTCCCAATCTCGCAAATTTTCCCATTCATTGACAGAGTCTTCATAACTATGCCAACTCTTAGGAAGTCCCAAGAGTGCCAAGCTCACCAAATCATCATCAGGAAAAGTTATTCTCAAACTCCCCAGTTCATCTCGACATTGGAAAAAGTTCGTGAGATACTTTGGAATGGTGTCGCCCTTTTCCATCTTGTTCTTTTTGAGTTTATCTTTGAGCGCCAATTTCCTATGGTCGCTATTGCTTTGGAATAGATCCATCAAAGCCTTCCACATATCATATCATGTGGCTTTCCCATAAAGGCTTGAGACAATATGGTTTCGTACTCCTTCCAACAGAATCCTTCTCCCCTTTGCCACTTTATTTTACCATGCATCAAGATTGGCAGCATCTGACGAAGCAGGCTTAGGAACATCATTGTCAATGAATTCCTTCAGGCCATTATCTTCGAGCACAGTCTCCATCTTGTCCTACCAAGAAATGTAGCTCGAGCTGCCCTCGAGTGCATACTCTAGCCGCAAGCCATTGAAAGCCATTTCGATTTTGAATTAGTTGTAGCACCAAGAAAGTCTTTCTACAAATTTGAATTCTTTCCACCAACAAACTCAACTCCTCTTCACTACTGCAGTCTCCTCTACTCTGATACCATGTATAAATTCTAATACAAAATATATGTATAGCTTGTATTCTCCCGATCTAACAATAATACGCTACTGTTAAATACAGAATTGCTTCTACTTATCTTTGCGGAAATTTAAAACACAATCGCCAATTACAATATCATGAAGAGAGATCAATCACATATAACACACATAATTTTACCGAGGAAGCTTATAGCTAAAAACTCCACTATCTTATATTATGTATTATATCATGGATCATGAAACAATTACATATAAAGCTCTAATCCAAGAGCTCTTAGTATAATATCTAACTATCTCACACTGTCATACAAAAATTGTCAAGTTTCTTAGCCAATTTACTGCCTCCAGACAACCTGCCTCCATTGGGCAATCCCTGCTGCTAGAAATCCCTGAATGAGTGCAATCCTGCTTTCCTTGATTGCACAATCCTCATGGGAAAATCCAATGTGTGTGTAGTTGCTTGTGTGCAACTGATAATGTCACAACTGATAATCAACTTCCCTTTCACCTAGAACTCAATTGAGTCTCCACTGGATCTCACATGCATGCAGTTAATAGTAATAAATATTCAGTTGCATGTGAGACCACTCATTGTGAATTAATTAATAATTTATTCAATTGATCTCTCACTAGCATATCTTCAATTACAACTAGCACAACTGAGTTTAACTCACTTAACTGAGTTAAACTACTTTACAAATTTCATAACCGTACTTCCAACTTTGTTACAACTTCGAATCACTCAGTTATAGCTAAGTCAATGTGCACGTCCCACCAACCAACCTAGTGTTTTATAGTCTGGGTAAAGGATATCTTGTTATTTGTTGATATATTCAGAGAATTTGATATATGTATTATATTATTGTACATGGCACACTTCATAAATCCATTTACATCTTTAATTCTAATTATAGATAAAATTAATCATATGCCCATCCATGTTTATCAGAAGCATTAGGTTTGTGAATATCAGTAGATTCATATAGTGTATTATTTTTCACAGATTGTGAACCATGAGATTCCTCACTCTTTAATAGATGAGATAAAGGTTGTTGCTAAGGATTTCTTCAACCTTCCATTAGAAGAAAAAAAGAAATCCGCTCCCCAAGGAGGAAACCCTTAGGGCTATGGTCAGTGATTCCTGACAGCTGAGGATCAAACGTTGGACTGGGGTGACTTGTTAGTTTTATTTCTCAGGCCCAACCAGATTAAAAATCTCTCCCTTTGGCCAACCTTCCCCACAAATTTTAGGTAACCAAAATTACGACTGTGTTGTATTATAATATTGTATAGATGAAAGAGGGTATTGTTCATGACATTAATTGATTAATTGTACAGATACAGTTGAGAGGTATGCAATTGAGGTAGAAAGAGTTGCTCAACAGTTGTTGAGTCTGTTCGCTGAAAACCTGCATCTAGAAGATGCTGATTATTTCAAGAATGCATTTGGATCAGAGCCCATGAATTCAATGTGCATGAACTTGTACCCTCCCTGCCCTAGAGAAGACCTTGTTCTCAGATTGAGTCCTCACGCAGATGGAGGGGGAGTAACATTGCTTCTGCAAGATGATGAAACAGTAGGCTTGCATGTCCGGAAGAACAATCAACGGATTCCTGTGGAGCCCATTCCACATGCCTTGGTTATAAACATTGGGGACATTGTAGAGGTAATCATGTCACGCTGCTTTCTATTTCAAATATTTCATTTATTAGAATTTTTCTTACTGTATTTGATAGAAAATCATCTTATGATTGGCAATTTTCCCATAAAATTCTATCCGTGATGGGGCGGCTTTCCTATAAACAGTACAAAGAATATGCTACCTCATAGTTCCTTGGGTTTTCATTTATGGGGACTGGGATAGGTATTTCAAATATGAATCACTCAAATTTGAAATTTTTTACAAGTCTAATGCTCATTTTAATATTTTTGTTAGAAAATGTTGACAGGGGTTTTCATTTATGGGGACTGGGATAGGAATTTCAAATATGAATCACTCTAATTTAAAATTTTTTACAAGTCTAATGCTCATTTTAATCATTTTTTTAGAAAATGTTGACAAGGGTTTTCATTTATTCTAATTTGAAAGTTTTTACAAGTCTAATGCTCATTTTAATCATTCTGTTAGAAAATGTTGAGGGGTTTTCATTTATTAGGACTAGGATAGGAATTTCAAATATAAATCACCCAAATTTGAAAGTTTTTACAACTATAATGTTATTTCAGTTTTTTTATCAGAAAATGTTGACAGGTGAGAAAAATTTTCACTGTATTTGATCCTCAAATTTTCCCTCAAATTCCATTCCTGGTAAGTTTAATCTTTTTATCAGAAAATGTTGATAAGGGAGAAAAATGTTAACGTCCCTCAAATCCCATCCGTGATAAGAATAAGAAGTTTAATTCTTACGAAATTGCTGGTTGGTAATTTATTAACACTACATCAATCTTCCATTTTTAAAACTTACAAATTGTTGGAATATGTAATTCCTACTTGTCTTCAGTTGTGGTTTTCTCTATGTATAGAGTATGTTCCTATTTGATAAGTTAGTTCCTAGTTTAGTGTGAGGTTGAGATATTCTCTTTACCAAATTATTGTGCGTCTAAGATAGTTTCTCTATCTTGAGACTGTCTCTCATGTATATATGTAACTTGATTTGAGTAATGAAATATAGATTGTATGCTCAATTTCTAAGTTGGTGTCAGAGTCCGTTTGGGCCTGGGCCGAGGGAAATAAGAGAGAAATTATTTTTTATGTTTGTCCATTCTAGAACGCCAGAAAAATTCACTGTGCGACTGCAAAAAAAAAAAATTGGCTAGGTGAAAGACTCTACGTGTCTGTGTTGAAGGGATAACATGACAAATGCTTGAGGATATAGGTGGCTAGCTTTGTTTTCTGATTCAATATGGATCGGTTATCTTCTGCAAATCTCCTTCTATAGTCATTTATGAGCAATGACATGACCGAACAACTTGCATTGATATAGAGGCAAATGAGAGCGCCCAGTATTGCTCCGTTGCTGAGATTTGCTCTTGGTATTTGTTTGATAATGTCTTTGATGTTTTTTGTTTGAGAGGTTCCTATTGTTTTTTTAATGTGATCGATTAATGCTTACTGAAAAGGCTGCTGCCTAGATCATATGAAGAATCGAATTTAATTCCTGTGAGAGTCACTAGGATCCGATCTCGACTTGATCGGCAAAGGTGGCACTGGCATAGAGGCCAAGCTGAATTGTGACATTCATGATAACCGCCGATAGGCTCACATGAATCTATTTTTTAGTGGTTTCCTTCCCTTAAAATAACCTTTTAGAATTCAAAAGAGCCCGTGAGCAATGTTTCAGGCGTTGTGAAGGCCATGTTTGGTGGCCGATTGCGTTAAAGGAGCAGCCTTTGGATTTCGTTCGTGGATCGTGCTCTGATGTCTCAAGGAATTCGTGAATTCACTCGTACCACTGCAAGGATCCTTTGCCTCTGTTGTATGAATGATTACTTCCATTGTATTTATTTTTGGGAAGTTTGGCATATCTGGTGAGGATTTATTTCTTTTCTCTCTGTGTTTAATGAGCACATCGGAGCTTTGATTTTTTTTGAACTCATGAGGGCTCAGTCATGTGAAGGGCATGTGGAAGTTTGCCCTATTCTCATACTCTGTTATGTTGCTATTGCAGTTGACCGGGTTCAACACATAGAACTTTCGGTCTTTGTTCTCTATAGAGCTGCCCTCGATAGATTCACCGGCACTTTCCGACTATTGTTGCTACCATTTTCTCATTTACCACGAAATCTTCCTGGAGACCGCCCTGAGACGGGGTGTTTGAGAGTGCTTGCTGGAAATGGTCATTTCTCTTTTGTTGCAGAGGAGCCGTAAGCAATATCTGGCTGCTTGAGGATTGCAGCTAGATAGGAATAAACATCAAATATGAGATGAGAGACAACGAGAATTGTTACAAGGTGGGTGCTCTGAAAGAAGGAATGAAACACAACTATGTGAAGGACTGTGACTATGTAGCCATCTTCGATGCAGATTTCCGGTTAAAACTAGACTACCTATGGCGAATGATTCCATTCCTGATGCACAATACAGAAGTAGCATTACGTTGTGATTCCAAGGGAATTGGATACTGAAATGAGAACTTTTTTGTGTATAAAATTGTTGAATTTTATGCATGTCAACAATGAATTTGTGGACAACACAGGATTGGACCATGGAGTTGTGGCTATGTTAAGCTTTCGTGGCTGTGATAAGCCTTCATGGTTGTGTTGAGCCTTTGTGTCTGTGGTGAGTCTTCGTGGCTGTGTTGAGCCTTTGTGGCTGTGGTGAGCCTTCGTGTCTGTGTTGAGCCTTTGTGGCTGTGGTGAGCCTTCGTGGCTGTGTTTAGCATTCGTCGTTGTGATGAGCCTTTGTGGCTATGGTGAGCTGTTGTGGCTGTGTTGAGCCTTTGTGGCTGTGGTGAGCCTTCATGGCTGTGTTGAGCCTTCATGACTGTGGTGAGCCTTCGTGGCTGTGTTGAGCCTTCGTGGCTGTGATAAGCCTTCGTGGCTGAGTTGAGCCTTGGTGGCTACATTGCATCTCCTCAAGGTTGAGTGCCTGAGCAGTGGAGGTGAATTACTGCTTGTCGAAATATGAACTAGCAAGCAGGTGAAAGGGTGTTGCTCGTGCATGTTCATGAAGCAACGTGGAGTGATCAGTTGTTAGTGTTCTGATAGGGATCATACTGAAGACAACGTGCAGTGTATGATCTTGGATCTGCTCACAAAAACAATGTGGGTAGTGTTCTGGTGAACTGAAATTTGGGGCAGTTTGTCCGTAGCAGTAAATGGCATGGCCATGTGTTCAACATTTGCATGCCGTTTTTTTTTTCTTCATGGATATTGTATTATTGTCATGGTTATCGCTTGTGCTTATAGTGTCAGTTGGTATTACTTTTGTTTAGTATGGGTAAATGTGGACAAGTCTTGGAAGTTTGTATACATATTGAGATTCGTGACCTTAATGTGAAGTCATTTTGTTAGAATTCGTGACTCTAACTAATGACAGGTATAGCATGGAGATTCAAGACTAGTATATCCAAAATTCAAAAGTACAAAATCTATGACAGAAATATTCAAGCGAGAAAGCTCTAGCATATGAATGGTATGGCGAGCGCAAAGGATGATGGACAATCAAGTTTGTGAGATTTTGTTTTGTGTGATTTTCTTGGAATAGACTCATGACCATGAGTATGAGTTGCAGTTTGTAATTAGAAGCAAATCTACATGTCATTTATTGTTTGTACGTGCTGTAAGACCTAGAGAGGCATGCATACCCCTTTGTTATATGTTCCCTCTATCAGAGAGTTTTCACACCTTGGAAGAGTGTGTCATGGGGGATGGATACACTTGGGTGGACTGTATTGGTTTTAGACTCCATAAGGTGAAATTTTATATCAAGGGGGAGTTAATCGAGAGGTTGCATGAACCATGTATGTGAAGGACTTCCTAATAGACTAGCGGTTGCAGCGGTTCGAACCCATGCATTTTAGTAGATGGTTGTTCCTTTATATGGACATTGACAACAACATGAACAAGATACAAATTGTAATTAACAAACATAACCAATGTAGTTACCAAACAAGATCAGTTGTAGATTTTGCAGATAAATATTAAGACAAGTAGCCATTAAGAGGGAGTGTTGGAATATGTAATTACTACTTGTCTTCAATTGTGGTTTTCTCTATGTATAGAGTCTGTTCCTATTTGATAGGTTAGTTCCTAGACTAGTGTGAGATTGAGATATTCTCTCAACCAAATTATTGTGCGTCTAAAATAGCTTCTCTATCTTGAGACTGTAATGAAAAGTTTGATGCCTACGAAACTGCTAGTAAGCTAATAATGCTATCAGCAGTCTTCCATCAAAATTTACCAATTGATTCTCCACAAAATTTATTAATTATCAAAAAATTAATTTCTACAACAAATTCACTCATCTTTACCATAAGAATCCTCAAATTAAAAATTAAAACCTCTCCATGCTTAACCCATTGATATTCCAATACCAAATCTAACACAGGGTATAAATACCATCCATGGTTTCTTAGGACCCACGATCGATTTCTTATGTTATATGATCTTCATTTGCATGATCTTCAGAACAAATCCAAAACCAAATCAAACATTTAAAACAGTACTTGGTTTCATCAAAGCACCATGCATCATCAAGCTCAACCCACGCTACATACCCCTCACCAAACCATTCATGAAATCAAAACCAAATCAAACATTTAAAACAGTACTTGGTTTCATCAAATCAACATGCACATCAAGCTCAACCCGCGCTACATACCCTTCACCAAACCATTCATGAAATCGACACTGTTTCTCAAAACCATCCACGGTTTACATAAACAATGTGAATCACCAAATTCACCAACTAGCAATACCATACAATACGGGTGGTTATATCAAGTGCAATCTTCCACAATTTGAAACAATTAACAGTTTTCCAAATACCATATTCTGGAAACATTAATAGATAGAAAGGTTTTCCAAATTCAATATGGGTGTAATCTGCATTAGCCTCTCCTCTCTGTCTGAGAGTATTGATCTCACACAAATTTGATACAAAATGGATTATAATCTATTTTAATTTGGATCATAAACTGAGTTTAAATCCACAATTACCTAACCTAAAACCCTATTTTAGAATTTTAGATCCACAACTTTTTCAACAAATTTAACTACCCTGGAATCTCTCTAACACACTCACATAATCTCAAAACATACATATATTTCTCATAAAAATATTGGAAAACATAATTAAACACTTAATTACATTTTATTAAAAAACCAACTCCCTTAATAAAAAGTTCTTGAGCTCACCATCAATTGCAGAAGTAAAAATTGAAAGTCTATGCTCATGCATCAGGGTTGCTTTCCAATAGAATTCCAATATATAGTACATTATTTCACTGATTACATGATTGGCATTTGTGTTATTATTAATTGTTTCTTCAATGTTGATTTCATTGCCGCTTGTGTATCTCATTTTTATTGTAGATATTAAAATATTTAAAAAAGTTAATTAACATATTTTTAAATATTTTCCAAATTGATGTACATATTTGTGCCTTCAATTTCCAAAATATTCTGCAATCTTTAATAAATTTTAAATATAAGTTCAGATCTTGTGATACTACACAGATTTGATTTGAATTATATTGGTGGATGGCATTTGATATTTATACTGGCTGCCATTTGAAGTATAGTACTTTAACACAATATCCATTCTTCTTCACCCAGGTGATGACAAATGGGAAATACAAAAGCATAGAACATCGGGCAGTCACAAAACAATAGAGAGCGAGGCTTTCTATTGCTAATTTCTACAGTGAGTCTGGATGCAGAGGTGGCTCCATCGTCAAAGCTAGTGGATGAACACCATCCATGCTTGTACAGGAAGTTCATACACAAAGACTATATTCTCTATCGCTTCTCAAAGCAACTCAAAGGGAAACTTGACAACCCCTGAAGCTCATCGTTGTGATTTTAACACTTAAAAGAGTGACCATTGCTATTTCAATAAATTGTGTTCTCCAGCAGTGTGATTTTTAGGAGGTTGTGCTTTCTCTGAATAATATTTGAAGAGTTGCTTAGCGGGCTGTTTAGATTCAATTGGGTTTTAATAATTTTGGTGACGGAATTTTGAATAGATTTCTTTCCCCAGGTAAAGAGTCGACTATTATTTATATTGTCATGTCAATAATTTGGATAGTTCAATAGTTTCACGTAATTCGCGAAAGTAAACATTTTTTTTTTAAATATTGAGATTTATTTTGGAAATAGTTAAAGTATTTTATTTTTTAATGAGTTTGATTGAATAAAAAATATCATATAAACCAGTAACAAAGTAAAGTATTAATGAGAACTCTAAACTCAAAACAAATTTATTTAATTTTGGGTAAAATTTCAACACTTTTTTGAAAATGTCAATAAAACTTAATAAAAGTTTTTTTTGTTTTTTGTTTTGTTTTGTTTTTTGTTTTTTTTTTGGCAAACACCAAAAAAATAAAAATAAAATAAAATTCCAATAAACAAATTTTCAAGCATCTAATTAAACCAAAAATAATGAATACAAGAAACCTTAAGTTTTCAACATATTTTAAGCATGGTATTATATCACTAAAAAACTTTAAAAATGAACATTACAATGAAAGTGTCATTATACCAATAGTAATTTATTTTTTAAATACTCAAAGTATAGCGATTTTAAAATCTTAGCTTAAAACAACTATGAAATTGATGGGAATTACACCCCTTTTAATGAAAACTTAAAAACTAACCATAAACAAAATTGAAAACCAACCATGAAATTCACATATTGTGTGAGAAAGACTCAATCCATTATAAAGAAAATGACATAATAAGATTGAATTTCTAGTAAATTATATATATATATATATATATATATATATATATATATATATATATATATATATATATAACATTGAAAAAAATAATAACTAAAACAAAATAAAAGTAAAAAAATAATAATAACAAGTAAATCAAAATATATATTAAAACATAAAATAGAAATATATATATATATATATATATGTATGAGGAAAAAAAAACAATAAATAAATAAATAAACAATAGTGATTAGATATTAAAATAAATAAATAATACATTAAAATAAAATCAAAAACATTAAAAAAATAATAACATTAAAAATATATATTTAAAAAAAAAAAAAAAACATTAGTATCACAAGAGAAGTCACTGCAAAAATATTCTTTGAACGATAATATGTACACTTTGGTATCCCACAGTCCATTATCTAATATTTAGATAGTAGTTCCCTAAGTACAATTTGGTCAAGCCTCTAGTAATTGTTCCATAACAAGCTCACTAAGTCCACGTCGTTCCATTCCTAAATGGATTTCCAAACATAGGTCATCAACAAGATGATCTTGTACATCATGCGTATGTACAACTCAAAGCATCCATGCACATGGGATGAAATCCTCCCCTATGTCGAATACAACTACAACAGAGCTCTTCACATCTCAATTGGCCACATCCGCTTTCAAGTGGGGTTGAGATTCCAAACACTATGCCCTATTGATGTTTCCATACCAATTGAAACTACTTAAGAAGAATCAACTCATGTTCAGTTTGAAGCTGACAGAGCTACCAACTTCATGGAATGCATTTAGCACATTTGCCACTAGGTTCATGACATACAGAATAGAGAAAATGATAAGTACAAAGAGTGTCATTATCAGCATAGGGTGCCACACAAGTTCTAGGTGGATGACAAAGTTTGGTTACATTTGTAAAAACAACGCCTCAATAGGGCCCACCAAAAGCTTCGCTCGCTCTGATATGGGCCTTACACCATCACTAAGACTATAGGAGACAACGCTTTCTATCTAAGAATTGAACCATTCCTTGGCATACACCCAATATCCAATGTGGGCCAACTTCATCCATACTTTCCCCCATTGTTATACACGTCAGACATTGTTGATCAATTGAAACCAAAAGAGCTCAAGACAATATATATCTAATAGGCCATGAATGATAGGATTATGGACACATAGATAAAGAACACTCACCACTAGAGGATATAGCTATATCGAGTTGTCAAAGAAGTACAACTCCTTCCACAGGGAAAGTGGCTCACGAGGGACCATGTTCAACAAAAAATTCCTCATCTCATGGAGGCTCTCCACACAATGGGGAACATTTCTTCCTAAGGGGTGAGAAATAATTCAGGTGGATATTGGTGGCCACCGATCTATTCCACGTAGACCTCTAGTTTGTTTCATTAGTTTCCTTGATTATAGCATAATTTACTATTTTTAGAAATTTTTTGGGTCGTAAAATTTTGAAGCTATTTTAACCCCCTAAATAGTGTGTTTTTTCTTTGGTACCTCTCACAAATATTTTAGTACTTGAAGATATATTTATAACAAGGTATCATATGCACCAAACAAAGATCATATGACTAATTTATGACCTCAAGAAGTTGGTTGTCTAACTAACACCAACGGGGCCCACAAACTATTGTTGTTACATCTCCTAGGGTTAGATTTTTGGTTTTTTAACATCTCCCTTTGTTGTTCAATAATAAAAAGTCCCTTGAGCCTCATTTTAATACAGTTCATAGGAATGTATCCACCACATCTATTCTCATTGAGAAGATACCATCGCTCGAGCTAGTTTATTTCCATTCTATATGTAAGAATCTTTAAGTTATTTGATATTAGAGAAATAAGAATTTGTTTTTGATACATCTCTTTTCTTATGTTTATATTTATATTTAGATTCGTAATTTCATAAGTACGGGTCATTATCTATGCCTTCCACATTTTTCTGATCATAGATTTAATAAAATGTAGAGAATGCAACATATGTGCAATTTGAATTGATTCTTCTCTCATTCCATTTTGCTTCTTGTGGGAGTCTTTTTATTGTTGGTTCACATACAAATCAATTAGTATCATATTTTTCAATGAGTCTTCTATATTTTTACAATTTTGGAGCTACTCCCCTTACCTATAATTCCTTTTCAAATATTGTGTGCTGAGTTCATTTAACATTGTTATCATTATTCCTTTATAGCTTTGGCACAAGTATCTAGAAAATAAATATGAGGCTTACTTTGAAAATTTACTTGTAGCTATTCAGTGTGCCTCTTCAATAGAATGTTCAAAATATTTCCAAAATTTCTAGAGGATATTTTTTTTCTTTCAAAAGAAATTCTGATTTTTTATTTCAGATTATTCTTTACATTGGATTTTCTTTTAATTGGCTTGGGGTTTTATTGGTGTACAGTCATGGTCACCTATTACTAAGGGTTTTCCTTCTAGTTTGTCATGCTTGGTTCTCTTATACTTCAAAACCATCATAGATGGAGTACTCACAATGAATTTTATTGATAGTTGAGTGATGCAATGGTAATGGTTCCTTCCTAAATCCTTTGTTCTAACTCATGAAACATTGATATATGTCTATATATTTATATTTATATTAAATGTATTAACCATTTTTTCTAAGGAAAACCTCATGGGAAAATTAAAGGGATGTTGTGCCACATTTTTGGATGGCATCGCTAGTAAAACTATCAGTGTATACTAGTATTCTTAACCCATGGGTATTCAACCTAGGAACCTAGGATGAATTTTGGTTATTATTTTTATGTTCCTTGGTGTTCATGAAATGATAATATGCATTAGTTTTTGTAATATCTATAAATTATAATAGGCAGAAGTGACTTAAGGAATTAATTGGTGAGGTTGGAGAGTAATAGTACAAGTAGGACTTATAAAAAACCTGGAAACAAAAACATAAAATAGATACATAAAAAAAATAATCAAATGACTTGTTTCAATTTTTTCTTTATAGTGATGGGAAAGGATTTTTTGGTTTGGGCTTGTTGAGTATAATTTATTGTGTAAGAGGATGATGATTCAAACTAATCATATTCGATTTGACTTGTGGATGTTTAGTTTTCACTAGGATAGATTGAATTAGTCCCGTTTAGTTACTTAGATGGGTGGGACTTGAAATTTTGTGTCATAAATATTAGGTACTGCAAGGTTGTTGCAAATATGATCATACCTCTTGATTGTTGGAATCAACAATTGCAGTTGAGGAAACATAGTGATTTTCACTTTACTAGAATATAATTTCCATGATATTGATTTTAAATTTTTAACTATGGTAATGACAACATCAACTATTTTAAAACAAGATAAGTTTACAAGCATTGGTCACCACAAGCACTGGATACCTTGATATTATAAAATCAGATTGAGAGATGCACTTTGGATTATAGTTGGCTATGGAAAAACTTAGAAAGTATTAACATTACTAAAGGGAAGCATGCTTTCAAGTATTTTTATTTTGGATTTCTTCTCATTAATGAAGGTTGAGAGTTTCCAAATTGGAGTTTTAACAAAGAACATAGGTAAGACAAAGCCGAAATTATTATGTTGTTTCACCAATTTGTTTATTTCCAAATGGAGTTGTCAATACCATATGTGTTTGGATCATATTTTGTAGATGGCTATGGTTTATTATTATATATCTACTCAAATGCCAATGTGTCTAGATTAATAGAATCTTCCATGTAGGTCAAGATGGTATGAAGGTATGAGATATTTGGTTGTATAAGGAGAGTCCATGATTATAATATGAATTTTTTCCTTCTGGATCTCCAATATTGCAAATCTTGTTTGTGCAACTAATTTGGGATGTAGAATATGGCGTTGGCACTCACTAGTTAGAATATTCATTAAATTCATCATTCAAATGGCGTGATCAATGCACAATTGGGCACTCACTAGTACTTTTATTATTGTTTTTTCCACATTTCTAGAATGGAAGTAAAATGATGTAATTTGAATAATTCCATTTCTGATGTTCTAGTATCTGATATTGCGAGGTTTTTGACTAGTAAGACACTTTTTTTTCAATATGTTATTATGATCCATTTCCAAAGAGATGTCATAAATTAACAACCAAAATATATTGATTTACACCAATATATAAAGCCCAGTGTAATCAATTAACTGCTTATACAATTTTATTTTATTGCAAGCCATCATATATTTTAATGTGGTCATATATTATTTGGCAAATATTCATGCCTTATGACTCCATAAGGGTAACAAATGGGGAGAGTGCACATGAAAAAAGTCTGATTTTCTTGAGCTATGTGTAAAAAGCTAAAGGATTACCTTCTATTGATCAATTATTACTATTGGTGGCACAACCTGACTTGATCAAATTGAAAAGTATGGAAGCTAGTTGATGCACTTGACTTTTATCTATATGATTGTAACATGCCACAAGCCTTTTTTGCCACAAACCTTTTAGGATGTTCTATCTTTATCAAAAATAACTGATAAAATTTAGGAATGATGAATACAAAATGGGATTATTCCTCTATAGTGCATGCCTAGGTCGTTTGGACACACATGCCTACCTTGGTTGACAAATAAATGCTAAGAAATTTAGCCCACTAGGTGACATGCCATTCAGTTCCTTGTACATTTTTTTCGTTTTGTTTGAATTTTTCCATGTAGCAACAAGTAACATATTTTTTCTCTACTAACAAGATGGTACATTTAGGCTCGTTAATTTTTGCATTTTCTAATCAAGATTACACATATATTTAAAGAGTTATAGATCAATAGAAGAGAGAACACTTGTAAACATGGGGTTATGGTTAATTATCACTCATGCCCTAACATGAATTAATCATTGAAGAAAAAAAAAGATTCACTTTCTATATTTTATTTCTAAAGAGAATTTTTTATTGTCTCTAGAAATATAATAACTAGGATTCAAGATATAATGTCTCTATAGAGAAAAATATGTCTTTAATCATAGTTATAGTCTCTGGAGAGACAATAATACTTGTGTTCTATAGTGTCTTTATAGAGATAATTTTTTAAGAAAATAATTTGAGGCACTTGTTTAAAAACAATATTTAAGACAATTTAAAATTATTTTTTTGTGGCTTAAGTTAAGACAATTTACTAAAAAAATTTCTTAAAACCCCCCTCTATGTATTAGTAGCTAAGAAGAAAAGTAGATGATAGATCCTAAAAGTGTATTCTCATATGAGTATTTCAAATAATACATACTGCATAATCCAGTCACAAAGAGGTTTTAATCAACATATAGGTAGAGCTCAAATAAGTTGAAGACTAGAGTTGAAGTGTAGGTGATGTGAAAATGGGCAAACTAGTTTTTCTGTGCTAGCTCCCTTGTCAATTTAAAATAAATGTGTTTAGGATCGTGTCAAATTAGCCAATTACGTGAGGGTTTATGTCTCAAGTTTTGTGTCTTTTATGAGAAATTTAATGAGTTAATTAGCTGTTAAAAAACATGTACAACAAGTAAAATGCAAAGAAATAAGACAGAACAAACACATTACACAATAGCTAATAATGGAGTTCACCCCTACTGGGTTACATCTCCATGTACTTGCTCCAACTTGATAGGACCTCTTTGGATTAATGGTAAATTCTCTTATTGCATGAACCTACAATGCTCCAATGGCTTTGAAACCTACTCCATTGGATTCAAAATTAATGAAAAGCTCAAAATAGACTCTTCAAGCTCTGAAAAATGTCTTCACATAGTCTAGGCATGACCCCATCTCCTGGTGGCCCTAGGCTCCTTTAATCTTCAAAGTGGAAAAATGACTTACAAAAGTGATCCAACACTTCTGTAACATGTTCCATCATGCTCAGAGCATCCAAATCATCCATGAATGACTCTTTATGAGCCAAAATTGGTCGAAAAATGCTCCATTTATGCCTCATTCCAATTTTTTTCCTGGAAACCCTAAAACTAGAAAAATAGTTAGCACCATAAATACGGAGGTGGCATTGAAAGCCAGGGGCTCCACCATTTTCTCGACTATTGAGGATTTTTAATTAATGTTAATTATGGGCTAACTAGTACTTAACACATTAGGCGCGTTTAAACAAATCTGAATTAGAAATCATATTAAGAGCATTAAGTGGGCTTTAAGGGTTAATTAACCCTTGTTTAAAACTTTAATCGCGCCATTAACCATAGCGCTCCACCACATTTCTCGCTACATGGTCCCGTGTACCAAGGGCTGGCCCTTTAAACCCTCGCCGCAACCTTTGTTAAACTTCAAATAGATATTTTGCGCTATGACAATTAGGTCATAAGTTGCGACATCAGTGGTATACGTGTGTCTTCTCGTTTGAGAGAGTCGTGTGGTTGAACTGACCTCCACCCTCCTGTAGATATTATTAATTTTCACCAAAAATATATATATGACTTATAAAGTTTCGACCTTAATTTATGTAGCCCTTGACTACATAATAAAATATATCATTACCGACCTTTGATATATATATATATATATATATATATATATATATATATATATATATATATATATATATATATATATATATATATATATATATATATATATATATATATATATATAAAGCTTTAGACTTTGGACTTATAATTTTTTCCTTTGATATAAAATATTTCAATTCCAACTTTATAATAATGAATTTAGATTTCGACCCACTTAACCAAATTTGACCTTGGAGGGTTGGGGGGGCACGTGGCAGCCTTCGGGCTAGCCCATGTCAACACCCAATTGGTTCATCAAAAATAATTAAATTTCAATAAGTCACATCCAACCAGAATTTGACACTTTTCATCCTGTCGTTGGGCTGGAGAAATACCCAAATTTTGACCTTTGACCCCGTTTGACCCTTTTTTTTTAATTCACATGTTTGTCACGGCAATCAACATGCTATACATTTCACATACAAAGTCCATTTTGAGTGAAACGAATTGCGCCAGATTCTTGGCGACATGCCTGATCCGGTCGTTTTAGTTTGGTGTGATTCTGGGCACTTTGAAATTTTTGAAAAATTTTCCCCAATCCAAATTCCAAATACTCTTTCCCTCTAATAGGCTTTTGGACCCACAAAAGTTGGTTATATGATGAGATCTGACTAGACTTCTCTTTCCCAAGTTATATCAACCTGATTCTACTTGGAAAAATATCCATGAAAACCACTTGGGTTCACTGACATGCCTTGCCTTGCAAATGGCTTGGCGTTTCAACCAATGTCCTCCTTTGCTGCTGACCCAAACCAACACTTGCTGGCTACTTGTTGACTAATAAAACAACTTATTGTACCAAAGCGATCCCTCTATGCTTGGAAAACTGACTGATGCCCTTCCCACCGAGAATCTTGTTCCTCCTTTGCACAAACACATGCATTTGATGCAAGCTTCTCCTTGGAAACCATTTTCCCAACTTAAGCCCATTTGAGTGAACTACAACAATGAGTTCCAATATCACTAATTAGAAGAAAATAAATTACCATTCTTTCTACCTCCATGGTTCCAAATTCCACATATGGAAGAATGCATTCACCATCTCTTTCGCTTCTTGGCATCAACACATCAAATGGTCTACATTGGCAGTTGTTTTGGCTACAAAATTTTTGGCATCTTTCCCACTTTCTTGCTTCCTGATTCCATCATCATCTAGTATTTACATGTTTCTCATGCCATGATTTTAGAAATGAAGGCTAATCATGAGCCTCTAGCTCGAGAATGAACCTTCCCAAAATCGTGCGACATCTTGTCACAAACAAAACCATAAATATGAAAAACACATCATGCAAGAAACATAACTTGACGACACATCCTTTTACTCCTTCAAAACAACAAATGTCACATCATGTGAGCATCACCATGTACTCTTACATCTTGGTGTACAAACTATCGACAAAACATAAGTTGATAAAACATGCCTCTTCAAACAACTGACTCTCAAGTCAAACAAAAGCATGTGCAAATTGGCATCTTTGATGCAATAATAGTGAGTCAACATACTCCACTTTTCCAACATCTTGCTTCATGCAATATGCAACATCTTTCAAGAGAAAATAAATGCATTCAATTGGAAAATAAATGAATCAATCATCAAAAGACATGAAAGGCCTTAATTGGATAAGAAATCTAACTATCTCTTACCAAACAATTTCAATGGCGCTTCTTTCAACTGCACTTCATCATGTTAATCATCCAGACCCACATTGATTATGGAATCCTCTTTTCCATTCTTGTCAAGATCTCTTTCCACCTTCTTCAAATGTCGTGGATGACTTGTTGGATACAAAGTCCAACACTTGTGTAGAAGATGGCCCTGCTTATGGAAATGAGTGAAAAACAATTGCATCTTCTTTTCAACATTGTTTGCATTGCCCAATGGACCTTTGGCATGCTGTATCCTTTGTTTAGAAATTTTTCTGTGCATGGCTATCTTCTTCCACCACCTAGAAACATTATGGTTATTAAAACCACAAAAGGAACATGCAAACTTTTTCCAAATCTTATGTGAAGGTTTAGCATGTTTATTATAATCAATAACAACTTGATTAAAGACAAATTTATATCTTTCACATTCACCTTTTTATCCTTCTTGAGGAGGTGAATTTGATGAGGTAGTGGCTCTCTTCGGAAAATACTAGTAATGAATTCAATGACTTTAGAGTTTTCAACATCCTCTAGTTTTCCATTCTCATTAACTGCATGCTTATGAGCATATTCTTGCAAAGTGGATATAAAACTTTTGCATTGCCCATGTACACAAACTTCACGAGCTTGATGTAATTAACATGAAATAAAATTACTTTTTGGAACATTTTCATGTGCCTCCTTGGCTTTGGAGCATTCTCCATTTGTTGTCCATAAGGCCTTTCCTCAACAATAATTGGCTCAACTATGCCTTGTGCATGTTTTCCTAACCCATTACCTTCATAGCCCATTTTCATTAATAATTTGGACCCTATTCCTCTAGTGTGTATTTCAAAAGCACCTACACATTCATCTTCAGAATAAATAGAAGATAAACTTGAATTGCATAACTTTTGTTCATGCACATAGTTGGCTAAAGTTTCCTTGTCATCATGAAGTTGAGTCTCCATCTCATGCATCCTTACTATGTTTTCATTTGGAATATGGAGCCGAGTCTCTATCTCATGCATATTTTCAAGAAGTTATTTCTTCTGTTCCTTCATGGAAATCAACTTCTCTTGAAGTATAATTCTCTCCCTCTTATCTT
Source organism: Pinus albicaulis (assembly GCA_034641835.2). Classification (NCBI taxonomy): domain Eukaryota; kingdom Viridiplantae; phylum Streptophyta; class Pinopsida; order Pinales; family Pinaceae; genus Pinus; species Pinus albicaulis. Next base: position 1,270,948,949 of record CM076572.1, on the reverse strand, counting down.
CATACATCTCTTGCACCATATCATTCATGATGTAGATATGCTGCAACATCTATTTATCAAAGAGTTTTGATAAGGAAGATTGACTAGAAACAATGCTTGATGAAGTTTCCATCAGAGTTGCAATGCATAAAAAGATTCTTTGAAGTGATTTGAGAACTGAGCTCTTAATATTGACCTTTTGTTCACACACATAAACTTGCATATAGTTAAATTCTCCTTGCACAATTAAAAAACCAATAGCTAATTCTTTTAGGAACGTTCGCTAGAATGAGCTAAACTGTGCTTTGATACCAACTTGATCTGAATATGGGCAAACTAGTTTTTTTGTGCTAGCTCCCTCATCAGTTTAAAATAAATGTGTTTAGCATCGTCCCAAATTAGCGAGTTATGTGAGTGTTTATGTGTCAAGTTTTGTGTCTTTTATAAGAAATTTCATGATTTAATTAGATGTTAAAAACACATGTACAACAAGTAAAATGTAAAGAAATAACACAGAACAAACACATTACACATTAGATGATAATGGAATTCACCCCTTCTGGGTTACATCTCCATGGACCTGCTTCAACTAGCTAGGCCCTCTTTCAATTAATGGTCAATTCTATGATTACATGCACCTACAATGCTTCAATTTCTTTGAAAACTACTCCATTGCATTCAAAAGACCCAAAAAATTCAAAATAGACTCTTCAAGCTCTAAAAATGGTCTTCAAATGGTCTAGGCATGACCCCCTCTCCTAGTGGCTCTAGGCTTCTTTAATATGCAAAGTGGAAAAATCACTTACAAAAGTGCTCCAATGCCTTTGCAACATGTTACATAATTTTCAAAGCATCCAAATCATCTAGGAATGACTCTTTCTGAGCCAAAATTGGTCAAACAATGCTCTGGTTATGCCTAATTCAATTATGGCCTAGGAAACCCCACTAAAACTGGAAAGAATCCAATTAGCACTGCCAAATTTGGAAGTGGCGTCGAAATTAGGGGCTCTGCCATTTTTGCCACCAAACTAAGAGTTGTTTAATTAAGTTTAAATATGGGTTAACTGTTTCTTAACACATTAAGTGCGTTTAAACAAATTCGAATTAGAAATCAGATTAAGCGCATTAAGTGGGGTTTAAGGGTTAATTAACCCTTGTTTAAAACTTCAATCGTGCCATTAACCATAACGCTCTGCCATGGTTCTCACTGCATGGTCTCGTGGACCAAGGGCTGGCCCTTTAAACCCTTGTCGCAACCTTTGTTAAACTTCAAATAGATATTTTGTGCTATGACTATTAAGCCCTAAGTTGCAATGTAGTGGTATGCATGTGTTCTTGTTTGGGGGAGGTTGTGGGGTGGAGCCCCGACCTCCACCCTTCCGCTGATATTAATTTTGCACCCAAAAAATATACCATATGACATAAAGTTTCGACCTTAGGTTATGTAGCCCTTTGACCACATAATAAAATATATCATTCGACCTTTGATATACATATAAAATTTCAGACTTTGGACTTATAATTTCGGCCTTTGATATATGATATTTCAAATCCAACTTTAGAACAATGAATTTGGATTTCGACCCACTTAGCCAAATTCGGCCTTGGGGGGATGGGGGGGTGGGGGGGTGGGTTGCACGTGGCAACCTCTGGGCTAGCCAAGTGTCAACACCCAATTGGTTCTTCCAGAAACCAATTAAATTGCAATAAATCATATTCAACAACAATTCGACACTTTTCATCGTCTCATTGGCCCAAAGAAATACCCAAATTTTGACCTTTGACCCTGTTTGACATTTTTTT
>CM076572.1:1270774233-1270947067 GCA_034641835.2 Pinus albicaulis | reverse complement strand
ATGGAATAGCAAAGCAAATAAAGGATTGAACAACAATTCTGAAATAGAACAGCAAGTCTAAAATGGAACAGCAATTGAATAACTAAGTCCCGCAGGTTGTAACCAAACTTAATCTATTAACTCAAATGCATTCTTTGCAATCAAATAACATTCTTTCACTCTAAAAGCAATTCACACAAATCACACTAATGGAACAGCAATAACTATTAATGAATTATGGAACAGTACTGATAAATCAGAAACGCGCACAACACGAACGTTTAGTATAACAGCTCTGTAACAAAACAGTAAGAACATGCAATTAACTCTTGAAAGGATTAATAACTTGATGCGGAGTCAACACACGATTCTATCTGTAAAAAACCTCAATGATTCAATCTTTAACAAAGCATGTAATATGAACTTATAAAGCATATCAAATTACCAAATAACAATGATAAACAAACCACACAAAAGTCAAGTCGTAATGGTACAGAAGCAAGTGTCCTTCGGGGCCGGGCCCTTAGCCTCCAAGGATACACCGCTTTAAGTTAATCCAGACGCAGAGATGAAATAATCACCAAGCTTTTATTAATGCATCGGTCAAAAATACATTGAACCAGTTCTCAACGAGACTCAATAATCAAAGTTGATGTTTTACAGAAAATTACATAAAAGCGTATCCTATCTATCAAGCTAACAGTGTTGTCCCTTTATATAAAGGTGATGGCGGAGATGTCCAAGTAACATGATAAATAAAGCAGCGATCCCTCAGGATCGAAGATCCTGAGGGATTCGCCAAACTGTTAATTCTTCATCCTTTCCTTTCTTTGGCGCCGAGCTGGTGTCTTCTCCTTCTTTTCCGAGCCGATTTGCTGTAATCTATTTAGCCTTGTTTGCATTCGGTTCTCGTTCAGAGGGACAGCAGTTATCTCGACTTTGTCCTTTCCTTTGGAACGGAAATTCCTCGTTTTCTCCTTTTCCTGTACAGAAAATAACCATTATCAGTGGCTAAGTCTTGCATATCAATTCTCACATGTTTTGTTATGGTTCCTTATTACTTTCCAAATTCATGATACAAAAAGGTTCACAAATTCTATTAAAAAGCCACTGAAATAGTCATCAAAAGCATACCATTGGTCTTTCAGTTGGTCATTCTCGGCCCTTTGCTCCTGGATGACTTCCCTCAGCTTCGAGCTAGGAGAGCCCGTATCAACATCAATGACTGTCATATCGGTGTCCCGGCCTCCTGATGGGCCCTCATCATGCATGGGCCTCTTGCCCCTGTCTTGTACCTGTACCTGTACTGAAGAAATAGGCGAGACCCTTTCCACATCATGTGGAGATAGTACCCGTCGTGTCGCTGCAAATAAGGCCCTGTGGCCTCGCTGATATGTCTGAACCAAAGGAGTGATGATATGCTCAACCTCAAGCATGTCCGGCTGGTGTGAGGGCTCTCCTGCATCATGAACTGCCTCGGGAGGCTGCTGTGGCACTCTGAAAAAGTCTCTAGAAATGAAATCCTCCCAAGTGATGCCTTGCTCCGCCAACTGATGTAACACCAAGATTTTGATCAAAGTGAAATGGTATATACTCCTGTACTGCTGCACTGGGCTCGTCTTCTTCTGCACAAATTTCACCATCCTCTCTATGTTGCGGTGTATGAAATACGGAATATTCATCATACGCACCCTTGTGAAGTGCATCAGCAAACGAACATGATATGAGAAAAGACGAGCATACCTGCCCTCACAACTGAAATACTGAATAATGAGCCTCATGAGCGGTGCATACTCATCTCTCAAGAATCTGAATGGAAAAACGCTGGTCAAGTAAGCCCTATATCCAGTTTTTATGTATGGCTCATAGTGAAATTTCTCTAACTGCTTACCCTTGCTCCATTCCTCGCCTATGTTCGGTATACCAGTGGCTTGAGCAATAGTCAAAGGTGATACAATGAAATCAACCCCAGCAAGGCTTACCCAATCACCCCGTAAATGAAGAACGAACAGACGTGCTAATTCACGATGAGGCCGGGTTTGTGCAACCATCTCACAAAATCTGAAACATGACAAGAATCGAAAATAATCCATAGCTAATGGACATGCCTGCAACCGAGCCAAAGAAGTAGGCTCCTCTCTGCGATGATCACCGCTTCTATGTTCTCTGCGGGACCCCCGTGGCACATTACCTTCAGTCACCGAATCATTGCCTGACCCTGGCTCATATTCTGACTCTGTCTCTGACATATCTCTGATCAAGCTTTTGGCAATGTGTATACTGATATGAATGCAGTGAAAGCAAAATTAGGATGTATGTTTTAACACCCAACCAATATTCCCACCGTCAAAGCACCATCAAGGAATCAAATCATGGATAAAATCTCAGCTTTAAATGGATTGAAAAAGGCACAATCTCTGTTTTGAATGCAAGTGAAATTTTGACCAAATAAGAGCAGGCAACCTTCAAAAGTTTGAACACATCTAGTCAAAGGGAGGGCATGGCATCAATAGAATGTGTTTTTTTATGAGTAATAACCACAAAGGTCTCAATGGGCAGTTTGAAACAAAGTCATGAGCATATTTTTACATTGGGCACTGAGACTCATTACAAACACAGTCACCATGGTACAAAGGGTTTAAACATGGTATAATAATAGCAATGGTTGCAGTGGCATAATGGACATGAGAGAAAATTGATATTATATGTAAAGCTGGATGTATCACTGCCATAAGATAGCAAACAAACTCTTTCAACCATTCATTTTCATCCTAAAACCCTGAAAACAATAATGCTATGATTGTGGGGTTTTAAATCCTCTGTTTGAACATTTGAAACCACCAATGATGCCACAAGTGTGTTCAAAAACATCAAGCAATTGATAGAAACCTGTTTGAAGGCAAGTTGAGTCGATTCCAAGCAAAACTGGGCGCTCAAACTAAATTTCGAAACCCTGTGTCTGCGTGGGTCGTGCTGCTCCTGCGTGGGTCGCTCGGCCCAGGTGGGTCGCTCCCCTTGTAAACTTACACTGCTGAACTGACCTGCGTGGGTTGCTCTGCCCAGGTGGGTCGCTCGGCCTCCACGTGGGTCGCTCGGCCCAATCAACACTGCCCACGCAACTCACAACTTTGAAATCGGCCCTCCACTCTTCAAACACGATTTGGGAGATATGAATTGGTTCAAATGAAACTTGTTTGGCTTATATACATGTCACAAATATCTTCACAATCAGATTTTATTTCAAATCCAATTTCAAACCCATATTACAAATGTTTTTGTAATTTCACTTTTGGTTTTTCAAATACAAACTTCCTTTGGCTTTTTTGAGGTCGATACTAATGATTTTGCTGTCTTCTTGCAGGGATATGGCTATCTTGGCTAGAGAAGAGACCAGGGGTCTGCTTTTGACTGTCTTTATGGCGGAACAATTACAATTTATTACAAAATGATAATGACAAATTTCTAGTTCCAAAACAGAGTTTTGGACTAGAAATACATTTTTTTTTTTTAAAAAAAATTGTTGATGATAATAAAAATAAAAATCACAAATTCTGAACTTTCCTCACCTTGCAGGCTTTATGACTAATATATAAATGACTTAAAAACCCTAGACACCAAGACCTAGGACACTTATTGACATTTTAAATGACCATATATGTAATGACAACGACTATGAATAATTTTTTGAGGAAAATTTTTAAAATAGCGCTGCAGGTATAAACATGAGGAAACATAGGACGACAGACCCCTTCGTCAGTTCATGACATGATGGCTCCAATGAGGGATGGTGGCTCCATGGAGATGCCAAGAACGACAGATCTCTGGGGGAGTCAGACAATGCCTCTCATCCATTGGGCGATGGAATCATTATTTGAATGGATAACACAAAACCTTTGACACATTTATTGAATGAAAACTTGACTGAAAACTTGACTCAAACCGACTCGATGGAAAACTGATATAACTTGAAAAAAACTGACTCAACAGACCAAACACAAATGACTCATGACTGACTTAAAACAAAACTTTACCAAGCTTTTGAAAAAAAAGGCAGCAGTCCATCAAGATTTGGAATCATGATGACAACCACCTGCATATTAATGAAATATGTACAATCATGTATAATTGGCTTTCCAATGTAACCAATCAAGTATATGGCTTCTTGACTGATTCTTCTGATCAAATCTCCTGGTCAACAATACAAACTGATAACTGGGCATCCAAAAACATAGCTGACCATGATCTCCTTCGTCACTGAACACTGCAATAAACACCTTCACTGCTGACTGTAACAAATCTGCCATTGGATCCTGAAAAACATGAAAATTTACCTTCTGCTGAAGAAACAAGGTGTCTTTCTCTCCTGATTCTGATCTGTCTTCATCATGTACTTCAGTAAAAGTATGCTCCTGGGCTTCAAAAAACTCTGAACAGGTAGATGAGCAGATCTCCTCTTGTAAAAACATTTCAACACATGAAACATATGAAGAAGAAACAGAAAGGGAATCTTGAATGATCTGATCTTCTGTAGCCTGAATATAATGTAGGTCATCTTCATATGATATCACAACCAGATTATCATGTTCCTTATTACATTTATCAAGCATAAGAAAAGAAACTTCAGCTGATTCCTGATGCTCAAACATGATATCTCTATCATCTACCAATGATTCATCCAAAGGAACTTCTTTACTTACTTGAATGGAGATGACATCTTGTTTTTCATGAACTAACTGAATTACCTCTTTATGAAGACTTTGTTCTGATGAACTGAAAACATTTGAGTCCATACCTTTGTCTTCTTCATTGCAGATGAACTCAACAGCAAAGTTCTCCTTTATGGGTTTCAGCACAAGATATGCTTGGTCATCACAATCTGAATGTAGATCTGAAATAGCTGGCTGGTCTGAAACTGAAACTTGATTTCCCGGCATGCTGTCTTCTTCTGTGGGCAGATCTGAAATGACACTTTCTCTTTCATCACTTTCAGCCATATAGACATCTTCCACCTGTTGATCTATAGGACTATCATCCTTTTCAGAAAAGGAAGAAGTTCCACCATCACCTTCTTGACCATGTGCACACTGCAGATCTGTGTTAACTTGAGCTGGAACATGACCTTTCAATAGCTGATCTATTTCGTCTTCAGATAGAGGAGATAATACCTTTTGTTTTCTTTGGCTCAAACAATGATTTTCTTCATTGATTTCAAGTGAAGGAGTATACAGATTTTCCTCATACTGCTGATCCATTTCATGTAATTCCGGTTGACTATCAAGATTTAAAACTCCTTCATCTTCCACCACACTAAAATCTTGATCCTGCTGCAAATTTTCATGATTGTCTTTATGCTGCTGAAATGGGTTCTCATACAATGCTTCCATGATCTCATCATCCATGAAATTATCATCTTCATAATATTTCTCAAGGCTTTCAATAAAAGTAGAAGCATGTTTGCAACAGTCATGAACTAAATTTAATGATGAATAAGATACTTGATATCTTTCAATGAACAGGACATGAAAATCCTTTAAACAATACATACAGGCCAGCGGCAAATTTTCATACCAAGATTGGGCTTCACCTTCCAGGGTGGCCAGGAATATCTTCATCAAACAATCTTCAGGAAAAGCCACCTTCAACTTGCGAATATGCATGTGAAATCTAATCAGATGTAAAGCAGCATCCTTCTTACCATCATCTTTAAACGTAGGCAGATTCCTTGACCAATCTACCTTGGGCATCTTATTCGGAAAACCTGGAATGTGGTCTCGGCTCATGGGAGCGTATCTTCTTGTGATTCGGTCCATCTTGAAAATATCACAGCTACTGATCTCCCTGCAGTGAAATCACCATGAAGCATTGATTGCCTAGATCTTTCAGTGAATGAAGTCACCGGTGAATGATTTCAGCCTTGCGATGTCTGACCGTTGTTCACCATCAACGATCAGATCTGAACTTGATACATGTACTGGGGCAATTTACAAGTTAAATACTACGATTACAAGTTATACCGGAGATCGACTGAAGCAGCGTTTATCTACTTCACTGATGCATAGCAACAGCGTTTCGAAGGCTACCTGGCGTGTCTTCAGACTCCGTCTATAACAAGAAAACGTTTTGAGTTTCTCCCCAGTATGGTCGCCACTATGTTAGCACTCAAATCTACCTCAGGCTGAAATGAAGTAAAACTCAAGGCTACATCAAACCACGCTCAGCCTCGTAGCTAGCCCTACGAGGACAGGGGAGGGCTCTCTCCGTCAATCTCGAGAAAATAAGCAATAGGATGCGAGATGACTTACAATAAGAACTGATTTTAGGCTAGTAAAGAGATAGGTATGTTTGATTTTTGGTTTTTTGGTTTTTCGCTGGAGTAATGGGAAAACAAATTTTGGGTCCGGGGATAAGGTCAGACCTTTGCAGAGTTCAAGCTGGGGCGAGGTAGGTGATGATCTTGATGCTTTAAATTGGTTTTATGGATAGATTAGACCGATGAGGAGCTGAAGAGGGCAAAGAAGAACTTGGATCCTCTCCAAACAGCTGAAAACATATAGAACTAACTGAATTCAAAGGCTAAGCACTGTAAACAATGGATTCAACCTTAATCACTCATTCAATTTAGTTCAGAAGCTAATGAAAGGATGGCATATATTAAACATGAAGAAACTTACAGTAAACAAAGAAGAAACACCATCAAGAACAGAACACCACAAGGATCCCAACAAGTGCCGCAAAACCCCCGATCTTTCCTTAGCCAAAATATGAAAAATATGTACAATGATATCAAAAGTATCCCAAGAGTCCAACGTGTAGAATGCCTCAGAAATTACAATATATAGATCACTCTAACACCTTTCCCCACCTCTAGGGGTCGAATTCCCTCTTCAGGGATCAGTTTCAACCAATTCTAATCAGGGAACTACAATCTAGGCAGCTAACAACTTGCCTCTAAAAGAGTGGAAACTGATCCATTACATGATTTTTTACTCATTTGAGAGTGAATCTTCTAGAAGAGATAAAAACAAGCCAAAGTTACATATCAAACATGAATTTACATCATAAAAACCCAAAAATTCTATCCATAAGCAAACTGGTCCATAATAGGCGAAATACTGAGCTGGCAGCTGAAAATTCAGAAAAATTTCTAGGTGGGTCGCTCCTGAACTGCGTGGGTCGCTCATGTTCCAGGCTGATTTTGAGGTAGCTCCCGGCATCCAAATTGAGCTCATGATAGCTCGGTGGAAAGCCCTGGATGTCTACTTTCCAACCCAAGTGGAATTTCTGAATTTGGAGTTGATTTGATCCTCCAAAACCTCATTCTCCCAGAGGTACTTCCTGCTGGTGCAAAAGGTGGCAGCAAGGTGGTTTTCATGGTGTTTTTGAGCTGTTTGACCATCCAGATTTTGTTGAAATGCTAAGTTGACTTCATAGGATACATAATTAACCATGAAAAATCCAAAAATGTAAAAATCTCCTCCAGAAAGTGTCTCAAAAAAATGCGAGCGCATGAGCGCGCGACCCACGTAGCTGCAAAACCTGTTTTTTAAGACCAAAAATTTGAAAATGACAAAATTTTCTCCGAATTTTCCCAAATTCGGAGCGGAGGTCCTCCATCATGTGTCTTGCCCAGTCAATGAAGCCTCGGCCAAAATCCGAAGTGGATTAGGCCTTTTCCGCCGTCGAAGTGCCTTGCGCAACCTCCTCTTCATGATTTTCATCCTCGCTTTGCAAACATGCATGCGAGCCCAGTAATGGCCTTTCATGTGGCGAAGCATGTCTTTGTCTCGATTGGGCTTCGCCAGCAGCTTCTCAAGATGTATATTTACCTCCGCGTGGAGTACGTATCTCTCACACTGTGTCATGTCACCTGCCTCTTCATTCCATCATACTGTTCCTCACTGATTTGGCGCACTCATAAAATGTGAGCTCATCTCGAGCTGCTGTTGTGCTGCTCAAATAAGATCACCTAATCGAGCCTTCGCACTGGTTCCCACCGCCGCCTCGTCCTTGCTCCCTGATGACTCTCTCTACCCGAGCCAGGGAGGAACCCATATCAACATCAATGACTGTCATATCGGTGTCCCGGCCTCCTGATGGGCCCTCATCATGCATGGGCTTCTTGCCCCTGTCCTGTACCTGTACCTGCACTGAAGAAATAGGCGAGACCCTTTCCACATCATGTGGAGATAATACTCGCCGTGTCGCTGCAAATAAGGCCCTGTGGCCTCGCTGATATGTCTAAACCAAAGGAGTGATGATATGCTCAACCTCAAGCATGTTCGGCTGGTGTGAGGGCTCTCCTGCATCATGAACTGCCTCGGGAGGCTGCTGTGGCACTCTGAAAAAGTCTCTAGAAATGAAATCCTACCAAGTGATGCCCTGCTCCGCCAACTGATGTAACACCAAGATTTTGATCAAAGTGAAATGGTATATACTCCTGTACTGCTGCACTGGGCTCGTCTTCTTCTGCACAAATGTCACCATCCTCTCTATGTTGCAAAGAAATACTTTAATATTCATCATACGACCTCTTGTGAAGTGCATCAAGAAACTAACATGGTATATGAGAAAAAGACTACAACTCGCCTCACAACTAAAATACCGAATACTGTTCTGCATGGAGAGTGTGCATACTCTACCTCAAGAATCAATGCCTTGGTTAAAGGCATTGCTCATAAGCCCTATGACTACATCTTTTTTTTTAATAAAAAGGGCTCAAAGTGAAAATTTTCTAACGTCATTCTTTGCCCATCTTCGCCTATGTTCATACTGTGGTTTACAATATCAAAGGTGATACAATGAAATCAACCCCAGCAAGGTTTACCCGATCACCCCGTAAATGAAGAACAAACAGACGTGCTAATTCACGATGAGGTCGGGTTTGTACAACCATCTCACAAAATCTGAAACATGACAAGAACCGAAAACAATCCATAGCTAATGGACATGCCTGCAACAGAGCCAAAGAAGTAGGGCCTAATCGCGATGATCACTACTTCTATGTTCCCTTATGACCTCCTTGGTACATTACTCACTACCAAATCTACTGCCTACCCTGCTCTATTCTACTGCCTTCCACATATCTCTGATCAAGCTTTTGGCAATGTGTATGCTGATATGAATGCAGTGAAAGCAAAATTAGGATGTATGTTTTAACACCCAACCAATATTCCCACCGTCAAAGTACCATCAAGGAATCAAATCATGGATAAAATCTCAGCTTTAAATAGATTGGAAAAGGCACAATCTCTGTCTTGAATGCAAGTGAAATTTTGACCAAATAAGAGCAGGCAACCTTCAAAAGTTTGAACACATCTAGACAAAAGGAGGGCATGGCATCAATAAAATGTGTTTTTTTATAAGTAATAACCACAAAAGTCTCAATGGGCAGTTTGAAACGAAGTCATGAGCATATTTTTACATTGGACAGTGAGACTCCTTACAAACACATTCACCATGGCATAAAGGGTTTAAACATGGTATAATGATAGCAATGGTTGCAGTGGCATAATGGGCATGAGAGAAAATTGATATTATATGTAAAGCTGGATGTATCACTGTCATGAGATAACAAATAAACTCTTTCAACCATTCATTTCTATTTTAAAACCCTGAAAATAAGAATGCTATGACAGTGGGTTTTAAATCCTCGGTTTGAGCATTTGAGACCACCAATGATGCCACAAATGTGTTCAAAAACATCAAGCAAATGATAGAAACCTGTTTGAAGGCAAGTTGAGTCGATTCCAAGCAAAATTGGGCGCTCAAACTAAATTTCGAAACCCTGTGTCTGCGTGGGTCGCGCTGCTCCTGCGTGGGTCGCTCGGCCCAGGTGGGTCGCTCCCCTTGTAAACTTACACTGCTGAACTGACCTGCGTGGGTCGCTCTGCCCAGGTGGGTCGCTCGGCCTCCACGTGGGTCGCTCGGCCCAATCAACACTGCCCACGCAACTCACAACCCTGAAATCGGCCCTCCACTCTTCAAACACGATTTGGGAGATATGAATTGGTTCAAATGAAACTTGTTTGGCTTATATACATGTCACAAATATCTTCACAATCAGATTTTATTTCAAATCCAATTTCAAACCCATATTACAAATGTTTTTGTAATTTCACTTTTGGTTTTTCAAATACAAACTTCCTTTGGCTTTTTTGAGGTCGATACTAATGATTTTGCTGTCTTCTTGCAGGGATATGGCTATCTTGGCTAGAGAAGAGACCAGGGGTCTGCTTTTGACTGTCTTTATGGCAGAACAATTACAATTTATTACAAAATGATATTGACAAATTTCTAGTTCCAAAACAGAGTTTTGGACTAGAAATACATTTTTTTTTTTTAAATGTTGATGATAATAAAAATGAAAATCACAAATGCCGAACTTTCCTCACCTTGCAGGCTTTATGACTAATATATAAATGACTTAAAAACCCTATACACCAAGACCTAGGACACTTATTGACATTTTAAATGACCATATATGTAATGACAACGACTATGAATAATTTTTTGAGGAAAATTTTTAAAATAGCGCTGCAGGTATAAACATGAGGAAACATAGGATGACAGACCCCTTCGTCATTTCATGACATGATCCTAGTGAAATGCAACGAAGTGGAACAAGCGAGACACCTAATAATGAATATGGAAAAGACGAAATGATCACTGACGGAGGGCTGCAAGGGCCGACTCTAACAAGACCCTCAGCAAAAGAAGAAGAATATCGGACAATTTCACTAGAGAAAAGAATCCCAAATGATTTCACCAGAGAGACCCCCGAGCAAAAGAATAAGAATCCCAGAACGATTTTACCAGAGAGACGTAGAGCAGAGCATAACAAGGAAGAATTGCAGAGAAAAGCCTAGCAGATAGAAATTTACAATAGGAGAGCTTAAAATACTAATGTTGCATGCATAAGGACATGTGGAAAGGACCTTGTAAGGAGGAAACTTTGGATACCAGACTCTGTCACAACCAGACTTTGGTTAAAATAAGGTTGCGCTAACTTTTCTGCATCCAAGCTATGACATGTGGAAAGGGAATGTTGCATGCAGAAGGGCATGTGAAAAGGGCCTTGGAAGGAGAAAAATTTGGATACCAGACTTTTTCACAACCAGACTTTGGTTAAAATAAGGTTGTGCTAACTTTTTTGCATCCGGGCTACTTGTATGCAAAGAAATTTGTTTATAAAAATTCATTTATCCAAATTTGGGTATCAAAGTTCAGCAATAAGGGCAATAAGACCTCAAACATGAGTGCCCAATCATGTTTAAAATAAATAATTTTATTTTTATTATATAATTGAAATATATTATCAACCTAAGTTAAAACAAAGATAACCATGTAATTTTAAAATTCAACGTTTGGATTAATAAGTGGTCAACGTTCTTTCGAACGCTATAGTCTAGGCAGGGACTAATAACGAACATAGGTGAGCATGCTGAAATATTGGTTGGTCTAAGAATTTTACCAGTGAGGTAAACATAGAATATCAACTAAATATCTTTGTGTTGTAAGGCTCCAGCTTAGCCTATATTTCTCAAGGTTTAATACTAGGGCTTATCTAGGATTGATATGGAGGATTTCCAAGTGAAAAAAGATAATGTTCCTTGATTTTCATAAAAGAATGTACAGGGTAAAGAATTCCTTGAATGTGACTTAGGTTTCCTACTCAATATTACAACAAATGATGTCCAAATATTGTATGTATCCGTAAACATATATAGGAAAAAAAAATTCTAAATAAATTGGTATAATAAACTAAACTTTGTTCCTATTGGAGAATCTAAAACATTTGTTTATTTGAGAATAATAAATGAGAAATATATATTTAACATAATTCTCAACACAATAAATATGTATTGACTTTATTTAAGAGGCCATTGTTAAGAAAAATAATCACATACCACTATGCTATGTGAACACTCTCACCATTTAAACATGGTAGCATTGAGTGAAAAATATTTCATTAATTCAATCCTCTTTGCATTGACACCCATAGATTTCACCAAACAAATCCTTATATTGAAAGCCAAGTTAATGGTTTGTTTTAGTGTAGCTATATTGTTCAAAACACATTACAGTAAAATCATATATCAACCAGTCAATGATCATATCCCTATTCTTATCACCATTTAAGCCTCACAAGCACTCTTTCTAAAGCATTTTGAGATTTACAAATGCCAATATTGTGAAGAAAATTGAATTTGTAACATCTTCCTTGATATAAAGAGATATTTCTATTCAAAATATCAGATTTTGGCAACATTTAGGATATTAAGAGTTTTGAAAGAACAATTATGAACAATCCATCATTCCACATAAATTCACAAGGAAATTGAGGTATTAATGAAGGGTTATGTGCTCATTTTCAGTTTTCTTTAATTTTAATTTTGTTATATTATTAACTTTTAAAAATAAACATTTTGTTATATTATTTATAACTTTTAAAAATAAACATCCTATTCCAAGTAGAGGTATTTATTCCAATCAAACCAAACCAATTAGAAAATATTTTGTTAATTTAAAAAAAAATATGAAAATAATTTTAAATTTTGAAAAATAAAAATAAAATAGCATTTGAAAATATTGGACAATTGTTTATTGCAAATAAAAGTCGAGAAACCTTGACTATAATCCGATGTATATACTTCGTATAATCGAAGGGACTATATTATGGATTATGATTAGTTATGCATCTATTTTTCTAGTTCTATCTATTGATATGAGAATAATGTGTGTGGGTTAAATGGTAGGTTTTTCCATCTAGATTATGTAGGTTGATTGGTGTAGAATGAAAACTTTCTTTACCGAATGAATTTACAAGTTACATAGGAGGAAAGGCTATATTTATATAAGCTTCGAACCAATATCAAATTACGAATCAGGGAGTCTAACATGGCATGCACAAGAAGATATCAAATAATAACACAAATAGACAATGGAGGTAATCATGATGGAATACTTATTCCTATAAGAGTTCTTCTAATGAGGTCAACCTAGTATATTAGCTAAAGAACTTCCTACTTGTATCACTCATAAATTCAAACTGTCCAACAGTGATGCTTGAAACTTATCCTTATATAGGATTGACATGGAGTCTCGATACATGAAATAAACAATGCTCGTTGACTGTGATAATCAATGTAGAGGGTAAATAATTCATTGGTTGTGAACTATTTTTCCTAATTAGGACTTCAATACCCAACATCCAAATATTGCATGCATTCCTCAACAAAATCACGAAAGGAAATTATGAAGCAATTATTATAATAAATATGAATTAATCAACATTAGATAAACTAAAACATTTTCGTGTTTGAAAATAATAAATTTTTTGTATTAAAGAACAATATATAAGAAATATACATTTAACATATTTATCATCACAATAACTACATCTTACCATGATCATAGGACACTATCATAGGACACTATGCTACATGAACATTCTGACATTTTAAAAACACCAACAATGAGTGTACAACCTTTCATCAATTCAATCTTATTTTCATTGAAAACCATAGATTTCACCAAAGAAATCCTTATCATATAGATTAGTTTAATAGTTTGATTCAGGGTATCTAGATCTATCAAATCCCATTAGAATACAAACATAAATTAATCAATAAATGATCATGTTCTTGTCCTTATCACCATTTAAACTTCACACACCCTCATTAAAAGGTTTTGAGGTATATGAATATCAATCTTGTAATAAAAATTGAACTTCAAACATCTCACTTCATATAAAGAGATATTGAAAATATCAGATGTTGGGATGTGTGATATTGAGATATTTTAAAGGAATAATTAGTACCAACCATAATTTCACATAAATTCACATGGCCATAAAGGTATTGATGCAAGGTTATGTGTCAATTTTTAGTTCTTTGTTAATTGTTATTTTTTATTAGTATATTTTTAAATGTTCCATATCCCAAGTCGTGGTATTTATTCCAATCAAACCCCACAATAAATAGTTTTTTAATTTAAATTTTAAAAAACAAAATAGTAAAAAATATCAAAAAAACATTTTAGAACATTAGACAAATTTTTCATTCTAGGTAAAAGTTAAACCACTTTCACTCAAAATTAATTCCTATTCTCCCTACTATGGTAGGTATTGTACTTCAACTTCCATTTAGTGAAAAATCTAACCCTCTCAATTTTATCTATTAATGGCAGAAGAAATTTATGTGGTTTAAATGATAGATACAACCATCAAGATTTTTTTTATTAACAATATAGGTGTAAAATGGAAAAGTTCATTACCAAACAAATATTTTGATCATGCAGGAGGAAAATAAAAAAATTGGATTGATAAAATCTTTGAACTAGCTTTTAATTATAGATTAGGGTATATAATAAATCACATCGAGGAAGACATATAAGAATAACATAGATAAAGAAGAAAGGATACCCTGATGAAGGATTGGTTTCTCTAAGGGTTTTTTCAATGATGTAAAGCTAGAAAATCAACAAAATATGTATGCTAAGGTGTTGGATCAACATGTATTTATCATGAATTCAATTTTTCCAACAAAAATTTACCAAATTAATGATAATTCTAGCTTGAAAACCTATATTTTTATGTAAAAACATGGAAAATCATCCCAACATGTAAAAATGTGTTTGAAATTAATTTTATACTAAGAGGAGTGAATTAGTATAGAACACCTTTTAATAATCTAAATAATTATATAACACAACCATACAACAATCAAGATGAACACATTATGAACACATAATATACAGGAAAAACCATCTGGGAGAAAACCACAAAACACCTTTTGATTAGATGAATTGCAAGTACCAAATTCAATTCACATGAATCTTTGTAGTAACCAACCTACATTATACACCAATACCCTTTATTTTGCAGGCACCAACATGTTGCAAAAAAATATTTCCCTGATATTTGTAGGAACTAACCTGAAGGAGACACCAATCCCCTAATGTTTATAAGAACCATCATGAGTGAGACACCAAGCCTACATTTATAGGCACAAACCTAAAGGAAATCCCAATCCTCTAATATTTCAAGCACCAACCTGAAGGAGACCCAATTCCCTAGTATTTTTAAGAACCATTCTAAAGGAGACACCAGTCACCTTATATTTATATGACCCAATATGTTCCTCCACATGCATCCCTTTTTCATACATTTTCAGATTTAGAAGTACAAGCTTTTCGAATCAATCTTACTCAAACAAACTTCTTAATATCTGCTCCAACTTGGTCTTCCTCAAGACTTCCTTTTCTCCTTTTGAGATCTACTATGGACACCAATTATTTTTCTCTTAATTACATGTGCAAGTAACCCACACAAAAATTCTTTAGCTTTATTTTACATTTAAAATTTATCTCTACATTGTGTCTTGTCACTTTTGCCTCAAATTCGATCTTGGTAACGTCACACATTCTATATTCTACATTCATATTTTTTATGGTCTCTCCCTTTGACTAACCTACACAGTCTCCACTATTGGACTCTTTCTCCCTCATGCAACTAACATTTCTTTAACACATTTACTCTATTTTTATAGTTTTAGCTCTTACTTTAATATGGTCATCGATTCATTATATTGATCCATGATATTGTAGATTTATTGGGTCCCTCTACCTTCTTGACAGTTTCAACACACAATATTTTGTTCACAAACAACAATCTCATAGTTCTCTTAGTCTTGTCTTTAACTAGATATGTGTTCTCTCTTTCTAGCCAATTCTCTCTCTCTCTCTCTCTCTCTCTCTCTCTCTCTCACACACACACAACCATGTCTCTCTCATTCAATATGCTCCTTTTCTTTGCTATATTCCTGTACATTATCAACCTTTACTCTCCACATTATTAGCCACTCCTTGCACACATGTTTTTATCCCTTATGTTTTTTGATAGTTCTCTAACATCCCTAATAGTTTTCCAATAGCCTTGATCTACACTCTCTCTAAAGCCCATATTCCTTACTTATGTGATCTAATTGGTTTATTCATTAAAAAATCATATATGTTACCTTACTAGTTCATTTATATTTAAAAATGGCATACAAATACTTAGGCACCTTTACCCTTTCTGGACCTTCCATATGAAAATGTAACAAGGTGCTTAAATTACTACAATTGTAGAATCTAGGCCTTCTTGTAATTACCATGCGTTCAACACTCAAACCAAAGCACATGCAAGAGGCTTGGATTTATTTTCTCCTTAACTTTCAACTTCAAGAGCTTAACTTCACCTTCCTCAAGATTGGGGCCTCCAGCCTTAGGCTTAAAATCATTTTCTAACATGTCTAGGGCCTAGATGGTTATATTCCTCTATGTTCAGCACATTCCTCTATTCCTCATACCCTAGTACCTCAATATTTATTAATTATCAATTATGCTGCTTGAGAAAAATGTCTTTGTTACTTGAGCCAAGCACATCCTGCAATACTTTATAATTTTTTCAACCTCCTAGCTCTTGGTATCCTAGTATGGGCCACACATGAGCCATAATTTGGCTCTATCGTTAAACCTTAAATTTTTTCCATTTTTGAAAAAAAATAACGCATAAAAACCTCAGTAAACACAATTTTGACAAGGATCTTGAGTCTTATCAATATTACAAGTCAATCCATGGTGGATCAACGATATATTACTTCTCCCATATCATTATTTTCACGTTGTACTCCACCAAGTCATACTAGCCTGACCTTGGGTTTCTACATTAGAACAAAACTTTGGTGCCTTGGTACCCCAAGATGGGACTGGCCATAGCTACGTCACTTGCTAAGTCACATTCCATGTTAACTAATGTGACCAATTAACCTTTCTATTGTGTTTATATGGTGATACATACCTACCACATGTCCCCTACCAAATGTCCATTTGGGTGACCAAAACTTCCAAATTTGCATGTCGCGTGCCACACACTATAGTTGCTAGTTCATTAAGCTTTCCTCATATCATCCATGTGGACTTGCCACATCATACTACAACTAATTCATACTAGCCCAAGGTTTATAATATCATTGTATAATAAAGATTCCTTAATCCTCTTTAGTAGCTTCTTAATTAGGTTATTTATCATTAAACATGGATTAGTTATCATGATTAGGATAAGTTAGGTTCACAATAAAACATTATTTTCTATTTATAAAAAATTTAGGCCTTTTTCCAATTTCTTGTATTGGACTATGTCGTGTAGCCTTTTATTGTTCCACAGCCTATCCGATTATCTATATTATCCTTGGGCTCAAACTAGTCCTTGCTTCTAGGTGCCTCTATTATATCCCATGCTCCAACATTATGGACCCTTCTACTAGTCCCTAACTTATCAAGATTATCTATATAAACCCAAGATCATATTGATTCTTGCTTACTAGGGAAGTATATATTCGCCCATGATCCAAGGATGTGTGCCCTTCCACTCATCCTCATCCTACTATTTTAGCCCATTTTGCGTTGAGGTTTAATATACCATATCGAAACTTTTACCAGGGTTTAACCTTTATTTATATACCTCACTTCAAATATATTTTTCTCTTCATTTCTTTGGTGTTAAAATAGGTTCAATGTACCATTAGAAAGGTCTCAGAATTTTATTCAACCAAGACTTTTAATTCTGATTTGGGCTAGGGAACTATAAAATAATGGAATTCAAATATAGGTTACGAAAACTACAACTTCATCTTTGAAATCAATCTAGATATTTTTAATGAAAACATCAATAGCATTATTCACATCAATGATAGCATTATTTTCATCATCCCTCCTAACTTTTACATCAATGAAAACACACACTCAACAATCACCGCCTTTGGAATTTATGGAAACAACACCAGATGTTTCTAGTCATTGATGGCCTTAAGATTGACTCCCCCTACCAGCCTATCAATTCTTCTCATTTGTTTTGATGTCTTCTCATTCTCCCCATTTTCTTATTAGTTTTGATGTATTCTCATTCTCCCCTTTGATGTTTTCTCATGAGTTTTGATGTATGCTCATTCTCTCCCTTTGAGATTAATGTCAAATGGTTGTGGCTCAAGTTACACCATATGCTCGTTCTCCCCCATGATCTAGAGTTGCACTATGATTAAGTTGAGTTGTACTTTGTACCTATTTCTACATATTCTCTAGACACTAATGTGAAGTTCTGTGTCTTACAAATGTACCAAAACACCAACACACCAATGGCTATTCCAAATACCAAAATCTCCTCTTGGTTCTATATAACAGGACTATTGATACCAATTTTTGTGGAGGACTAATTTTTTATTCCACTTATACTAAATGAGACCAAGCATATAAGGTTTGCAAATTTTCAATTTCATCATTCTTCTCGTGCAATCAACTCCCCCTAAAAATATCTTACTACTGTTGATTATGTATTTCTCTTCTGGTAGCTCCTCCTAAACTCACTCTATTTTCTTTTATCTAAGATCCTCGCTTACAACTACCCCAGATAGAAATGGACAACTTCCTTTTCTCGTTTTTGAAGGGATTTATTAAAGAGACTTGGGAGACATCACTCCAAGATTCTTCATTAATTATTCAAAGGGCTCTGTAGCAAGAGGCTTAGTGAATACATCAACAATTTTTTCATTTTTGGTTATATATTCTAACCTAACAATATGATTAGTCACTTTCTCCTTGAGAAAATGATACTTTATAGGGACATGCTTTGGTTTTGAATGAAGAATAGGTTTCTTGGTCATACTAATGGAACATGTGCTATCACAAAAAATGGATATTGGTTGATCATATGATACCTTCATTTATTGCAAGGTCTTATTCATCCATAATATTTGAGTGTGTGTGTATATATAGATATATATATCTGTATGTGTGTGTGTGTGTGTGTGTGTGTGTACTTTGCTTCAACTATAGATAGGGATATTGAAATCTTTCTTTTACTCAGTTCTTCCATAAAGAAATTTCCTAGAAAGAATTCACCACCACTTTTTCTCTTCTTATTATTTATGCTTCCAACCCAATCAACATCAGTGTGTGTAGTCAAGAATAATTTTTTATCCTTTTGATACCACAATCCAAAATCCATTGTGAATTCTATATATATGATTTTTTTTTTGCAGCTAACGAATCACCCTCTTTTCGGATAGGTTGAAACGTTTCTTTGAAACCAATAGTCTACTTGATGTATAGTCTTGATGTTTTTAGGTACAACAAGCTCCTGATCATTGACCTAAACATGGTCAGATTGACATCTATTGACTCGTAATCTTTACTAAGTTTGAATCTAGTAACCATAGGGGTATTAACATGTGAGAAATGTTCCATTCCAAACTTATGAAACATCTCCTTTAGGTATTTTCTTTGTCATATGAACATGCCTTTTTTAGATTATGCAATTTGTAAACCAAAGAAAAAGGATAATTCCCCTAACATTGGAATCTCAAACTCATATTGCATGAAAACTACACTTTATTGGCTTAGAAAATATGCATCACTTCCAAATATAATGGCTTCAACATAAACAATAATAATAAAAAATATTTACATTTTAAAAATTTATATACAAATTACTATATAATGTCCCTATTTTGAAAACTTTCTATTGTGGATGCTTATCCAATTTAGTATACCATGCCCTTTATGTTTGTTTTAATCCGTATAAATCCTTTTTTACTCTTCACACATCTTCTTGATTTTCTTACAATTAGAACATGTAAGGATTCTCTATATATACTTATTTCTCAAGGTCTCCATTTATAAATTTGATTTCAAATCCATCTGATAAACTTTAAATTTCCTATGAAACGAAAAAGCTGAAAATGTTCTTGTTACTTTTGGTCTGGCAACATTGGAAAAGGTCTATTCAGATTCAACTCCTTCAACATGTGCATATCCTTTGCAAACTAATATGGAATTGTTCCTCACAACTTTACCATCCTCATTTAACTTATTCCAAAAGACCCATTTACTTGTTTTTACATTTTTATTTCTTGATCTAGGAAATACTTCCCATGTATGATTTTTATGTATTTGATCCAATGCCTATTTTGGCATCATGGGAAATATCATTAGGTTCTACCATGGATAGGAGGGAAATATTTGCATGATTTGAAGTGCCTACAAACTTTCTTCTAGTCCTAACTCCAAATTCTTGGTTACCAAGAATTTGATTATCAGGGTGACTCTTTTGCACATACTCGGATGGGACATTTAAATGTGAATATGCTTCTTCTTCTTCTCCTTTAACTTCTAATTCTTCATGATATTCTTCCCCATATTCCTTATCAATTTGATTAGTTGGACTGGTATTTCCTGATTGCTTCTCCTTGTGAGGCAAAGATTCATCAACATTCACATCAATGCAATCAATAACCTCACATAATATCTTATTATAGCATGTATGTAGTATTTACATTTCATTTCATAGCTTAAAAATATACCTTTATCAACTCTAGTATCGAATTTTCTAAGATTGACATCATTAATTTAAATCTAGAATTTTATTCCAATGACTTTGAAGTGCCTTTTGGATGCTTGATTTCCATGACAAAGATTGTGAAGAGTTTTGAAATTATTTGGCCCTAAGTGACCTTTATGTAATATCTAAAGTGTTGTGTGAACAACTTCAGCCCAAAAAGTGTTATCTTTTTTCATATAGCTTCATTCTAGCCATTTGTTTCAATGTTTCATTTTTCCTTTCCACTACATTTTTTTGAGGATTCCTTGTAATTTATAACTCTCTCCTTATCCCATGTTCTTCACAAAAATCATCAATTTCATTTGAGATAAAATTCCCACCTTTTCTAGACCTTAGGAATTTAATTTTATACTATGTTTGGTTTTCAACTAGGCCTTTGAAGCTTTTGGACTTGCCAAATGCTTCATATTTATCATTCAAGAATGGAGCCCAAGTCATCATGGTATTGTCATCTATAAACATCATTAAATATCATTCTCCATGTAGGGTTCTAGTTCTTGTGGGTCTAAATAGGTTTGTATGTGTCAACTGCAAAGGCCTATTTGATGAGTACTCCTTGGTCCTGAGATATACTCTAGCATGTTTTCCTAATTGACATGATTTGCAGAATGTGTTATTGGGATTTGAAACCATTGGAAAATTTATAACAACTTCATTATTTCATAGCTTTACCAAATGATTAAAACTAAAATTCCACAATATTGTGTGCCAAATCCAACTTTCATTAAGCTTTCCCAAACAACATTTTTCATTTTCATGATTAAGTGTGTAAACATTGCTTGGATTTCTCACTACCTTTGTAAATAACCTTCCTATGTTTTTCTTTCTTATGGCATAGTCTTTGGAGTGAAAGATGACATCATACTCATAGTCACCAATTTGACTCACACCTAATAGTTTGTGTTTGAGTCCATCTACATGGAGAACATTCTAAGCCTTTCCATTTCATTATCCAAACTAACTGTGCCTCTACTAATGATTTTTCATGGTACATCATTTCCAATGGTAAAATTACCACTCTTATCTTCTTTTGGTGATATTAATTTACTCTTGTCACAGGTCATGTGCTTTGAGCACCTACTTTCCACATACCATTAGCTACCTTGGTTCTGAGCATATATAACAATGCCACATTTTTCTTTCTCTTTTATGACTTCTTCTTCTTCCATGTCATAGTCTCTTTTTATGCTTTCTTGATATAAGGGGGTAGGTTTTTTTGTTTTGCATTCATATTCTTTATGTACATAATTATGGCTATTATAAGATTTAATGTGATCTACAAAAGGTGCAAAGCTATTTTTACTTATAGGATTATTCCTTTGTTAATTTGTAGATATGATATCTCTATTCCCTAGCATCTTATAAGAACCTTTACTTCTATTTATAATGTGATCATTTTTATCATAAGATCTAGAATTAATAACCTCACGACCAAATTTCATACAAAAATAAGAATAACCATAGAATAGATTTTTTTACTTAAGAGAAAATGACCTTTGAGGAAGAATTCTTTTGATTATTTGTTGATTGTATTTTTATTGATTTATTCTAATTCTCTTCTTTATCCTTAGGTATATTCAATTTTATTTTATGAATCCTTTTTTGTTGCATCTAATATTTTCTATTGGATTTCTTCAGCTTTTTTGCATAGGACTTGAAATATTTATCTTCATATTTATTGGTACTTATTTCTCCTTCATATAAACAAAAACTAGTTTTGATCAGGAAAAATCTTTGAAAACTTGGAATTTCATCTAATTTTTCAAATTCTCTAACATACTTTATATTATGATTTAGTTAAGACTTCATCATTTCTAACTCCTTTCTAGTGGAAACTGTTTCTTCTTCTAGCTTCTCTCATTCCTTTTCCTTCCCTTTCAGCTATTCTAGAAGAGTCTCTTCAATATTCTTGGCTTCTTTTAACTCTGTTCCTAAAAGAGCGAATGATGAATCAATAGATTTATGCCATTCCTTTTCATACTTCACTAATAGATATTTTGTGTTCTCATTATTTTTCTTGAGTTTGTTTATTTCTTCGAGGGAACTAATTAGTTCGCTTTCAATATCTACTTCTCTTTCAACTCCTTTCGCTTCTGAATCTAATGTCTCTTTTTTACTGGGTTTAATTTCTTGAATAATATGATGATCCTCTATAGCCTTGAGTAAATGTACTTCTTCATCAGTAGTAGATTTATATATATCAGTTTTTGCTAATAATTTATCTACTCATAATGTATAAATGATTTTCTTATTGAGCTTATAGAAATATTTATTCTTTATATTTCTCTTTGTGATCATTATCTTCTAGAAATAGATACAAACAGTTATAAACATGATGACCTATATGACTACAAAAAAGTTATGACTTACCTTTGTGTTTTCCACATCTTCCCCG
Source organism: Pinus albicaulis (assembly GCA_034641835.2). NCBI lineage: Eukaryota > Viridiplantae > Streptophyta > Pinopsida > Pinales > Pinaceae > Pinus > Pinus albicaulis. The sequence goes on along the minus strand of CM076572.1, from coordinate 1,270,924,259 downwards.
TTAGGCTTATACTTATTTTATTTCCTTTTTTTCTATGGAAATTACCTCGTCTTGATCTCAGATGTCTAACATCATTTCATTTTCACTGTGAGGTCCATGCAGTTCATCAGTCTTTAAAGCTTTTTCTTCCTTTATGTCACCTCTTCAATAAATGTTTTTCAACTTATCCCGTATTTCATTTACTATTTCATAATCCATCATATCAGTATGCACTAAATCTAATAGGCCACAAAAGATGGGATACTTAGCTTTACTATTTCTCTCATAGGTTAGCTTACTATATTTATCAATTGAAGTAGCTACAAGAGAAATCTAACCATGGATCACAGATTCAAAAATGTCCACACCAAGAGACATTAAAATAAAATTTCATCCTTATCTTCCAATAATCATACTTCATTCCTTTCAATAATGGTTCTTCGTCTTGGGACAATACTTCCTGATTCACCATCGTGCTTCTAAGATCTAATATCTAGTGGTTAAATTCCTTTTGAGGACACCCACTCTTATACCAATTTTTGGAAATTATGTTTATATTGAGAGTGGGGAGAATTAGTATAAATATTTTTTTAACAATCTAAAAGTTTATATCAAGCAACCATATAAAAATTAATATTTATATATTATCAAAAAATTATATACATAGAAATCCATTCAGGATAAAATAGCAAAATGTCTTTGGATTAGATGAATTGCAAGTACCTAGTTAAAATTACATCATTCTTTATAGGAAACAACCTATAGGAGACACCAATACAGTTTTATTTACAAGTACCAACCTATTGGAGACATCAATCTCCCTGATATTTACATGCATAAACCTAAAGGATACACCAATCCCCTAATATTTACATGAAACAACTTGGTGTAGATCCCAATTGCCTAATATTTACAAGTACTAACCTAATAGAGACATCAATACCCAAATATTTACCAACGCTAAATTTTTCATCCACTTAGATCCCATTTTCATATATTTTTAGACAAATCGATAGACTTTTCAAATAAAAATTACTCGAGCAAGTATTCCACAAGATTTATTCTTCTCCTTCTTCGATCTACTTTCGACACAAGTTCTTTATTAGCTCTTCCAATCTAAACTTAATTACATCTGTAGGGAATCCATACACAGATTTCTTAGCCTTATTTTACAGTAAGATGCTATATTTTCACTGCATCTCTTCACTTTTGGGTCAGATCAAATTTCAACAACATCACACATTCTATATTTTTCATTTATATCTACTCTCATCTCTCTTTTTGTCCAACCTATACAATCTCCACTCTCAGGCTCTTTTTCCATTACAAACCTAACACTTCTTCAAGATATTTCCTTCGATTTTATAGTTTTGACTCTTTCCTTTACCACAAGCATCGATTCATATCATTGACCAATGGTATTACATTTTGACCGGGTAAATTTTCCTTCTTAACGAGTTCATCATGCCAGCTTCTGTTCACACACAACAATCTCACTGTTCTCTAAGTTCCAATTTTTAATACATTTATGCTTTATATTTCTAGCCAATTCTATCTCTCTCTATGCTCTCTATATATCAACTAAATTTATCTCATTCACTATACTCCTTTTCTCTACGATATTCATCCACATGGTCAACCTTTACTCTCCACGTAATCTTCCACTCCATGTGTGCATGTTGTTCTCCCTTATGCTTTATGACAATTCTCTAACAACCCTAATAGTTTTATAACAACCTTAGTCATTTTCTAATAGCCCTAATAACCTCTCTCTCCATATTTCATCTCATTTACTTCTCTAAACTAATCATTTTATTCATTAAAAAACCATATCTACTACCTTACGAGTTCATTTATATTTAAAAATGGTGCGATAATTCTCAAGTTCCTTTACCCTTTATCATCCTTCCATATGAATTGGTGACATAAAAAGGTGTTTAACATGCTAAAATAACTGAATATGGGCCATTTTGTAATAATCGTGCACCAAACACTCAAACATAATTGGGCATAACTTTCAACATTGAAATATTAACATCTCACTCCTTGAGAAATGGTGTTAGAAGCTTAGGCTTAAAATAATTTCTAACATGTTCAGGGATCAGAGCTTTAGTTTCTCGGATGTTCAACATACCCTCGATGTTCTACACACTCCAGGATTTATAGGTGCCTCAGTACCCCAAGATTTGTCAATTTCTGGTTTTATTGCTTGACAATAATGTCTCTGTTACCTAGGCCAAGCACATCACACACTACTTTATAATTGTTTCAAAATCTTGGTCCGTAGTATCCTCGTATGGGCCCCATGTGATCCATCTTTTGGACGTGCCACTAAACTTTAAGTTTCATTGAATTTTTCCATAATGATATACACCGAAAAAAATCACCAAAAACAATTCTAGTTTTGATCCTAAGACAACTCGATCTTCCAAGCCAATTGGTGGTGAACCAATGAGGATTTGCCACATATTCCTTTTTCCATATCATCCTTGTCATGTTGTACTATACCAAGTCATACAATTCCAACCTTTTCTTTTTACACTAAAAATTATACTTCAGTACATGGCTCCCCGGTACCCTAGGGAGGGACTAGCCAGATCTAAATCACCTTCCAAATCACACTCCACATCAACTATTGTGACTAGTTAGAGCTTACCACATCTCTAGATGCTAACATATAACTGCCATGTGACACTTGCAAAATGTCCATTTGAGTGACAAAATATGCCAAATATGCATGCCATGTGCCACATTTTATAGCTTTCACATAATCAAGCTTAATTCCTCATATCCATGTGGAATTTCCACATCATATTGCCCTAAGCTTTTTGATATCCGAAAAAAAATTAATGATCGAGGAGGATCTTATAGAACAAGTGGCTTTAAAATTTCTCAAAAATAAAAGTGGTCAGATGACAACAAGACTAGGACCATATCGAATGTTCTCTGTTTTGAATCTAATTGTGAAAAAGACGCCTCAGTTTGAGGTCGTATGAAGAAGTTAGAGCAATTTAAATTTTTGGTCAATGTTGGACTTGGGCCAGGTTTTAGTGTTATGCAATTTGAGTGACACTAGGATGTGGAACCTAGCTCCTGAGAGTAGCGAAATTGTGCCCTTTTTAATTCACCCAATGAGTGTTACTTTAATTAGAATGAAAATTAACCACTTATTATTTAAAACATCTTTTATTTTTTTTAATTAAAATAAGGGTGGTGAACCATGACCCCTGCCACCCCTGTCGTACCTATATGAAAAAAAATGTAATTGGTTCGGTAGGCCATGACCCCTGCCGAACCCCATGGGACAAGTATTATGGGCGAGCCCCCTCCGTTGTACCCAACCCACGCCAACTATCAACAAAAAACAAAGGCCTAAGACGATATCATATGACGATGACGACACTGGTGGGAGTTGAACCGACCGTTGACGAGTCTGTCAGCCCTGCCCATGCGGTGGTCCCAAAACATAAGACTTGCAATATACCACGATGGAGATGTTGCTAGGTCTAGCTGCATGGAGCGGTCCCGCCCACGGCCACACTATATACGGTATAGCATATAGCTAAAATGGAGGGGCATGATTTGATCCCTTGACCCCTTCTAAACGAATTTCATTTTAACTAATATGCTAAACCACCCCGTATGGTAAACTCCGCCCAAAAATTGTATAAACACCTCTTTTTTTATGTGCGCCCAAGCAAAGCAATGGAGCAGGAGCGGATCCACGAGTGGGCTAGAAGGGTTGAACCATGCCTAGGGAATATTGGGGGGCATCAGAAAGATATCCTGGGGTGTAGAACTTTCCAGTGTCTATTTGCGACAAATTTTATGCTTATTTTACACCTCTTGGTGACAAGAACTCAATGGTGATGTCCGTTTCTGCATCAGATCTCTTCATTTTTTGGTCATTTTCCATATTGAAGGTATAAGGGTTCTTTATGTAATTTTACTTATACTCCTTCTTTTCTCCACTTAATGAATGAAGGCTTCCCCACTGTTGAGCAGGGCCCAGAGATGTAGTCCCCATTGGACAAACTTCATAATCAACTTTTTAGTGTCTTGATCTCATGCGTGCTATGGTCCCCTTTCTCTTTGTTTTATGTGCTTAGGTTTCATGGTTTTAAGTGCTATTTTATATGTAACTCTTTAATACATCTATAAGAAAAATATCTTGGATCAAATAAGCTTCCTTAGTCCTCTTTAATTGCAACTTAATATGATTTATTTATTGTTAAACTTGGATTTTTTGTGTGGTTAATACATGTCAAGTTCATGGTAAAACACTATTTTTTAGTTATAAACAATTTAGGCCCTTTTCAAATTTCATATATCAAACCTTGTTGTTCACCTATATATTAGTACCTCACCTACAAGGCTTATCTATATTGAGCATGGGCTCATAGTGATCCTCGCTTCTCAGTGTGCATATACCATCCTGTGCTCCAATGTTTTGGGAACATTTACCAGTCCTCGTCCTACTAGGATTATCTATAGCATCTTGGGTTCATACAGGTCCCCACTTCCTAGGGAAGTCTATATTGTCATGTGCTCCAATGTTGTGTACCTTTCTATGACTCCATGACCTATTCATATAGTCCATACTAGCTGGGGCCACAATCTACCATACCAAGACTTTGACCAGGATATAACCTTTCTTGATATACCTCACTTAAAACAAATGTTTCTTCTCATTATATTAGAGTTATAATAAGTGTCATATAGCATTGGAATTGTCTATAAACAAGTTAATCAATCATGCACCTTTCACTCTCATTTGAACTAGGGACTGGAGTAGAATGGCCTTCAAATATAGGTTAGCCAAAATAAACCTTCATCCTTAACATCAAGTTATATATTGTTAATGGATATTACGATATGACAACAATAAGTAATGTAACTTTAGTTTTACATAAGTTGTTATGCTTATTGAAATTTATGAACTAAAATATAGTTACTAGAACTATTGTTATGGATCCTATTTCATACATGCTCTCCTAAATAATACAACCTATCTTCCTTTACCATTGATGTTTGTTTGATGAGTTATCAAGGTTTTAACATGTAAATACTTTTTTTATGTCTACAATTTTTTTTTGTTATTTTTATATTAGTGTGTGCATTTCTTTATATACTCTAAACAGCAAATGCTATTAGAGTGAACAATGGCTATGAATCTATTAATATCTTGGTACACTGATAACCTACCAGAGGAATTAATGAAGAGATCCATGCCAAAGGAATGTATGCAGTGAGGAACAAACAACAAGAATAAAACGAGTTTGAAGGCAACTTTTTATGGGAAACTTGTTTGAAGGCAATTCTATGTGGGACGTGTTAGTGCATGTGAATCCATCATGCAAAAAAGAAGAAGAGTGCCCAAGGTAACATGTATAAGAAGCCATGAACTAGTTCTTGCCAAATAAAGAGGAACTAGTCAAAACCTCAATTGAAGCAAGTTGGGCTTTGCCAAGGAAATTCCTCTCTTGATTTAAATTTTTTTTACCATGGTTGTAAATCCATGCTACATTATGTGTTAAATTCTTTTTTCAAGATGTTGAAGGAATTCAGGCTCAACCAAATTATGAAAAAAATAGTAGCAATCAAATATTGTATGAAGTTGTTAAAATAATTTAGACGTAGTTGACTATGTCATGCAACTAAGAGGAAGAAGACATGTCAAATTTACCCCTAAAGGGAGCACATTTTTCTTTGGACTAGGTGTAAAGGCAGTGTTCAAGAAAGATATTTGCGAGATGGTTTTAGGAGCACTTGTATTGATGAGGGGAGTTTGGATTATAGCTATGTACAAGGTTACAAAAAGTGAATTTATTGATGGGTGCAACAATTTCATTGTTCCTAAAAGTGGAGCAAAAACTCTTGAAGTCTATGGTGAAAATACTATGTTGTGGCATCAAATACCAGGACATATTAGAGAAAAGGGCCTTCAAATACTACATGGTAATGGTATGGTAGATATTATGTCTAATTTATCTCTCGATTTTGATTTCTATGAAAATTGTGTATATGGGAAGCTGAATTAGGTGAGTTTTTCCTCTTGTGCTAAGAGGGCGGAAGGGATATTAGAGATTTTGAAAAGTGATGTATTTGTACTTATGTCAATTCTATCATTGCCTACATATGTGTACTATGTCTTGTTTATATAATATTTCTCAGGAAATACATGGATATATTTGCTCTGTAATAAATCTAAATTCCTTGACAAGTTTAAATATTTTAAGGCTCTAATGGAATATCAAGCAGAGAAGAAGATGAAGGTGCTGAGGAAAGATAACAGTGGAGAGTTATGCAAGACGGAATTAAATATTTTCTATAGTAAGTGTGGTTTATCACAATAGAATTCTACTCCATATAGACCTTAGAAAAATAGAGTTTTTGAAAGTATGAACATGATATTGATGGAAAATATGAGGTGCATGCTCAATGGTGCTAGATTAGGACGAGAATTTTGGGGAAAGGTAGTGGATTCTATGCGTACTATTTTAATATATCATATTCATTAGTGTTAGAGGATAAGACTCCACATGTTGTATGGACTGCTAAAAAACCCTCTCTCTCACATCTCATGTTATTTTCGTGCAATCCATATGTACATTTTCAAAAGGAGAAAAGAACCAGGATAGATAGTAAACATGAATGGTGCATCTTTTTTGGGTATAAATATGGTTTAAAACGTTACAATATTTGAAACTAAAAAATAAGGAAGTTTTTGTATATTCGATATGTGGTATTTAGAGAAATGAAGGATGTCATGAAATAAGAAGTCCTACCAAGGTAAAAGGAACTAGAGAAGATATAATTTGAACTGAAGGATGAAGAATCAGACTCTACAAAATAAGAAGAAGAAGAAGAAGAAGAACCACACACTTTGATTTTGAGTAGCTCAATTCGTGAAAGAAGGAATTCAGAAAGGTATAGTCCATCTGATTTTCGTTTGAATTTTTCTCTATCTATTATTGAGGATGATCCTAGAACTGTTAGGGAGGAAGTGGACTGATAGGATGGAAAACTCTAGAAAAGGCCATTGTTGAAGAAATGGAAGCCTTGGACAAGAATGAAGTGTGGGATCTAGTGGCTTTGTCGACTAAAAAGAAACTCGTTGGAAACAAATGGGTGTTTAAGAATAAGATAAATGCAGAAGGAAAAGAGGAGAAATATAAATCTATATTAAAGTGAAAGGTTATTCCTCATTGTTGGGAATTGATTTTGGTGATATTTTTTCTTGAGTTTCCAAGTTATATTATATTAGATTAATTTTATCTATTGTTATTTATTTTGATTTTGAGGTAGAATATATGGAAATGAAGACAACATTCCTACACGGGGCTCTAAAAGAAGAGATATACATGAAGAAACTAGAAGGATTTGCAGTGAATGGTAAGGAATGGTATGCAGGTTAAAAAAGTCATTGTATGGGTTGAAATAGTCACTATGGATGTGTTATAAAAAAATTGATACATATATAAATAGGTACTTGGATTCACAAGGAGGAAAGTGGATCACTATGTGTATTTTAAATTAATCGGTGGTCATGTTATTTATTTGGTATTATATATGGATAATATGTTGTTGATTGGAAATCACAGAGAAATTATCCAGAGTTTGAGGATCCAATTGTTCTCTAAATTAGACATGAAGGATATTGGTGCTAGAAACATTATTTTGGGCATTGAAATTAAACGATATTGGGAAAAGTGGAATCTTTAGTTAAAGCAAAGAAATTATGTAGAGCCAATATAGCATAGGTTTAATATGCAAGATAGTAAACTGGTGAAGGTTCCTATTCATGTTGGTGTAAATGTATCTACATAATAGTGTCCTAAGACATAAGAAAAGGAGGAGGACATGTCTCAAGTTCCATATGTGAGTGCATCTTATAGTTTGATGTATGCAATAGTTTGTGCTATATGGGACATCACACATGCAATGGGAGCATTGAGTAGGTTTATGTCAAAACTAGGGTTGAATAATTTTATGGTAGTACAAAAAATATTGTAGGTATTTGCATGGAACTAGTGATTATGGTTTGTGCTACCAAGGAATACCAAAATTGGAAAAAGTGTTGGAAATATGTAGCATTTCCAATGTAGAATGGGTTGAATATTTAGATCTAAGAATATCTACAAGTTGGTACATGTTTAACCTATTTGGAGGAGTAGTCATTGGGATGAGAAACAGACAGCCTATAGTGGCACTTTCAACTACAAAAGTTGAATAAATAAGAAATACCCATGAAATAAAGGAATAATTTTGGTTACAAAGATTGTGTTTAAGTATGGGGTTGGTGCAACGAGCTATAAGGATATATTGTGACATCCAAAGTGAATTTTTCTTGGCAGAGAACCCAATTTAACATTTGATGACAAAGCATATTCATGTTTAGTTTCTCTTTCTGAGGAATATGGTTGAAGGCAAAAAATCATTGCTAGAAAAGGTGGACACTTTAAAGAATGTTTCATATGCATTGACAAATTCTGTGAGCACAAAGAATTTTTCTTTGTGTACAGAAATATTGGGCATTGCGGCCCTAGACCAATGAATTTGTACTCTTGCGCCCCACTTTGTGCAAAGAAAACAACTAGTGGGAGAATGGTGGGTATGTGCTATATTCTTTGCATAAATTGTCTCATGTCTTAAAACATTGTGTTAGGTGGATCGAGGGGGAAGCAACCACCCTTCCGAGGGGTTTCCAAGGGGTGGTAGCCCCCCTACATGGGGTCTGGGGAAACATCCCAAATTCTTATTTTTTTGGGTGGTATGTGTATATATTTTTTGTTTTTACATTATATATTTTTTCTTTTAAGAATCCGTTTGCATGTAATTTTATATACAGGATTAAAAATTACATTAAGAACTATATCCTTATTCCATGATCTTCACAAAAGTCATAAAATTCATTTAATGTAAACTCACCACCTTTGTCAAACCTTAGGCATTTAATTTAATATCATGTTTTGTTTTCAACAAGGGATTTGAAGGTTTTGAACTTACCAAATGCTTTATATTTCTCCTTCAATAATGGAGCCCAATTCATCATGGTATAGTCATCTATAATAATCATCAAATATGATTCTCCACTTTGGGTTATAGGTCTCTTGGGCCCAAACAGGTCTATATGAACCAACTTCAAAGAAATGGTTAATGAGTGCTCCTTGGTATTGAAGGATTCTCAAGATTTTTTTTCAAATTGACTTGATTTACAAAAATTTTTGTTGGGATTTGTACTCATTGGAAAATATCTCACAACTTGGTTCTTTCTTAGATTCACCAGATGATCAAAATTTAAATGCCCTAATCTTTTGTGCCAGATCCAACTTTCATCAATATTTTGCAAACAAGTTTTTTCATTTCCCTCATTAAGTATGTAAACATTTCTTGGTGTTCTTATTTCCTTTGAAAATACCTTCCCTTTGTTTTCCTTTTTTAATATCACAACCTCTAGATATAAAGGTGACATCATACCCCGGATCACACATATGACTCACACTTAATAGGTTGTGTTTGAGTCCATCTTCATAGAGAACAATATGAACGTTTTCATTTCCATTATCGAAACTAACAGTGCATTTACCAATTATTTTTCTTTGTGCATCATTTCCAAAGGTAACAATACCATTCTAATATTATTTTAGTGATATTAATTTACTCTTTCCATTGTTCATGTGCTCTCACCACCCACTGTGCACATACCATTAGCTTTCTTGGTTCTAAGCATATAGAACAATGCCCCATTTTTATTCCTTTTCTAACTTATTTTTCTTCCATGTCTTAGTCCCTTCTTGTGCTTGCTTGATCTATGGATGTGATCTAAGTTTATTAGTTTTATATTAACCTTATTTATTTCCATAATTATGAAAATTATGACATTCAGTGTGATCAAGCAAAGGAGAAAAGGTATTGTTACTTCAAGGGTTATTCCATTATGAATTTTTAGATATAATATATCCATTCCTTTGGATTTGATAAGACCATTTACAGATTTCTAATGTGATTATTTTTAACATAATATCTACAATTAACAACCTTTGAACAAAATTTAGTAAACTAATAACAAATGCCATAGAATAGATTTTGGTAACTAGGAGAAAACTACCTGTGAGGAAAAGTTATTTTGATTCTTTTTTTACTATATTTAATTGATTTCTTCTTATTCTATGATTTATCCTCAGTTTTTTTCCAAATTTATTTTATGAATCCTTTTTGGCTACATCTAAGCTCTGTTATAGGATCCCTCAAGCTTTTTAACATAGGGGTTGAGGTATTTATCTTCATATTTATTGGTACTTGTTTCTCAATCATAACCAAAACCAATGTAAATGATGGGAGAACTTTGAACACTTATAATTTCATATATTTTTTTTAATTATTTAATATAATTTAATTTTGACTTATCGAAGACTTGGTCTTTTCTAATTCCTTTCTAGTAGACATTATTTATTCCTCTAGATTCTCACATTCCTTTTCCTTCTCTTCTGAATATTCTATGAGAGCATCTTCAATATTCTTCCCTTCCTCTAACTCTATTCTCAAAATAATGACTGATCTGTTAGTATATTTGTGCCCTTCCTTTTCATACTTCACCAATAGATATTTTTTCTTCTCGTTCTTTTTCTTGAGTTTGTCTATTTCTTCCAAGGCACTTTAAATCATTTCACCTTGAATATATACATCTCTTTCAACTCCTTTTGCTTATGAATCTAATGTCTCTTTCTGAATGGCTTTAAATTTTTAAACAATATGATAGTCCTTTATAATCATGAGTATATGTTCTCATCATCATCAGTAGATGTATATCTATCATTTTTTTTATTTATTGATCTCATATAGTTACATGTTATATTTTTATTTCTCTTCATGATCATTATCTTCAATAAATTGATATAAAAGAATAGAAACAAGAAGACCTATATGACAACAACTAAGCGATGTATTACCTTTGTGATTTCTATATCTTCCCCTTTAGTGTTATACTTCTTCTATTTCCTTTGGAGCTATTGGAATTACTTCCTCTTTCTCTCACATTTATCTCCTCATTTCATGTGCACTATGAAGTTCACGTAGTTCATCAATCTTCAAATATTTTTCTTCCTTTTTGTCACCTATTCAATAGATATTTTGCAAATAATCCCATATCTCATTTTCTATTTTAGAATGCATCATATTAGTATGCACTTAATTTGATATGCCACATAAGATGGCATTATTTTCTTTACTACATCTCTCACATGACATCTTACTGTATTTATCAGTTGAAGTTGTTGCAGGGGAAATGTAACCATGTATCACAGATTCCAAAATATCCACACTAAGAGACAATAATTTAACTTCCATCGTGTACTTCGTTCCATTCAGTATTGGTTCTTTGTCTTGGTAAAATCCTTTTTGGTTCATCATGATCCCTTCGAGATACGATTTATAGTGGTTCAATTACTTTTGATGACACCCAATATGATACCAATTATTGGAAATTAAGTTTATACTGAGAGTGGGGTGAGTCGGTATAAAGGAATTTTTAACAATCTAGAAAATTATATAACACAACCACATAAAAATTAAGATGCACACATTACAAAAACATAATATATGTAGAAATCCATTCAAGAATAAACCAAAACACTTCTTTTGATTAGATAAAGTGCTATCACCAACTTCAAATTACATCAATATTTATAGGAACCAACCTACAAAGTGACACCATTCCCATTTTCTTTGCAGGCGCCAATATCCTTGACCTTTACATGCACCAACTTGAAGGAGACACCAACTCCATAATATTTATAAGAACCAACCTAATAGAGACACCAATCCCCAAATACTTATAGGTGCCAACTTGTTCTACCACTGAAATCCCTTTTTAATATTTTTTTCTACCGTCAGATCATTCACCTAATGAACGGCCCAGATTGACTAGAAATTACTATACTTTTACAAGAAAAGTTTACATTTATTTTTAGCTTCAGGGGCACTGCCCCCGAAAACCCCACCGGGGGACCGCTAGCCCCCGGACCCACAGCCGGGGGGTTAGCCCCCTTGCATCCCCCCATTGCAAGGGTGTATAGTTTTCCTAGGGTATACATCGAGCTAAACACAAGGATCTCTGAATCAGGATGAAAATTAGGATCCACACCAAAAATCTCCGACTTGGAAACTAATTGTAGCAAATCAACTGCTGCTTCATTTGCTGGACAATGACTCCTCTTTGGACCTGGTTGTTTCTCATCTTTATCATCATCCTTGAAGACCAATTGAAACTGAGTATATTCTCAATTTCTCCCTCGTTACAACTTTTGTTAGCATATCTGCAGGATTCTAGCTAGTGTGTACTTTTCCAGCTTCAACTGTCCATCTTACAATACTGATCGTATGAAATGGTACTTGAGCTATTTGTGTTTAGTCCTGGAATGAAATGCTGAGTTCTTTGCAAGATGAATGGAAATTTGGTTATCACTGTATAACGTGCCCATATCATGCTTCTTACCCAATTCATCCATAAACCATTGTAACCAAATAAATTCTTTACTAGCCTCTATAGCAGCAACATACTCTGCTTCTTTTGTTGAAAGTGCAACAACACTTTGGATTTTTGAAACCCAACTAACAACTGTTCCACCTACAGTAAATACACATCCTATAGTACTCCTCCTATTATCTCTGTCACTTGTCATATTTGCATCAACATATCCCTGTAGAGCAATGTTTGAACCACCAAAGCATAATGCTTGATTTGTGGTACCTCTCAAATATCTGAGAATCTATTTCACTACCATCCAATGTTCTTTTCTTGGATTTTTTATGTACCTACTTACAACTCCCACTACATGTGGAATATCAGGCCTTGTGCAGACCATTGCATACATTAAGCTTCCAACTGCTGATGCATATGGAACTTTCGACATACAGTCCATTTCTTCTTGGTTCTTGGGGCACATCTCCTTACTAAGTTTGAAATGGCTAGAAAAAGGTGTACTAACTGGTTTTTCATTCTGCATATTAAATATTTTCAACACCTTTTGTATGTACTCATTCTAAGAAACTGTTAATTTGCGATTTTTCCCATATCTACTTATTCTCATACCAAGGATTTGTTTTGCAGCTCCCAAATCCTTCATTGAAAATGAATTTTCCAATTTTATTTTGAGCACATTTATTTCCTGCATGTTAGACCCTGCAACAAGCATATCATCTACATACAATAACAATATCATGTAGCTTCCATCATTTTTCTTTTTCAGATAAACACAATGATCAGAGTGACATCTATTATAACCTTCTTCAGATGTAAACCTGTCAAATTTTAGATACCACTGCCTTGGAGCCTGTTTTAAACCATACAAGCTCTTCTTTAATCTGCACACTAATTTTTCTTTCCCTTTGGCCTCATATCCTTTTGGTTACTCCATATAGATCTCTTCCTCCAAATCTCCATGGTGAAATGTTGTCTTTACATCTAACTGTTCAAGTTGTAAATATTCCGCTGCTACAAGACTTAAAATAGTTCTAATTGAAGTCATCTTAACAATAGGAGAAAATGTTTCATAAAAATCAATACCTTTCTTTTATGCAAACCCCTTCACCACAAGTCTAGCTTTGTACCTATGTTTTCCTCCATCTTCTTCCTTCAGCCTATAAACCCATTTATTCTGCAGTGTAGTTTTACCTGCAGGCAACCTGACTAAGTCCCAAGTTTGGTTATGCATTAGGGAGTGCATCTCTTCTTCCATGGCTAGCTCCCACTTCTTCCTGGTTTCAACCTGCATTGCTTCTTCATAACATTCAGGTTCACGAGAATCAGTCAACAATAAATAATATAATGAAGGAGAGTATCATTCACGGGGTCTACTTATCCTAGTAGACCTTCTGACAAAACGTTCAAGTGTTTGAGGTGCCTCTTGCTGTTTTGGTGGTTGTTGTTGTTGTGTCTATTGATTATTATTATTTTCAGGTACCTTTATTTTTTCTGTGTTTTCATCAAGAACTGTGTATTCTTTGTTTTCTTTTTCCTGCAACGAATTCTTATACAAGACCTTCTCATTGAATATTACATCTCTGCTCCTAATGATTTTTTGATTTTCATAATCATATAAGCAATAACCAAAATCATTAACACCATATCCAATAAATGTAGATTTCTTTGATTTTGCCTCAAGCTTTGTTCTATTTTCTTTATTAATGTGGACAAAGGCCTCACAACCAAAAGTCTTTAAAAAAAAAGTAGTTTACCTTTTTACTTGTCCATGCCTCCTCTAGAATACCACCATCCAAGGAGCTTGAAGGTCCTCTGTTTATTAGATAAACAACAGTATCTACAGTATCTGCCCAAAATTGTAAAGGCAATCCTGCATGCAATCTCATGCGCCTTGCACGCTCCATGATTTTTCTATTCATCCTTTCTGACACACCATTTTCCTGTGGTGTTCTTGGAACTATCTTTTCTCTACGAATTCCATGCTCTGAACAGTACCTATCAAACTCTTTGCTACAATATTCACCTCCATTGTCTGATCTGAGACATTTCAACTTATTTCCTGTCTCAATCTCAACCAAAGCTTTCCATTTCTTGAATGTATCAAATACATCAGATTTATTCTGAATACAATAAATCCATTTTTTTCTAGTTTCATCATCAATAAAAGTAACATAATAACGAGAGCCACTGAGAGATGATACCTGAGTAGGTCTCCATACATCTGTATGCACAAGCTCTAATTTTTCGCTCTTCTTTTCTTTCCCAACTCTGAGAAATCTGACTCTCTTCTGTTTTCCATAAATGCAATTCTAACAGAAATCCAAGTCAACATTCTTCAAACCTGGCAACAAATTTCTTGAGTGAAGAATCTTCATCCCCTTCTCACTCATGTGTCTGAGCCTATGATGCCATAATTTTGCATCTACTCCTTTGGAAGTTAAAGCATTAATAGAGTTAGAAATACCATTTCATAAATACAATGTACCAACCTTTTCACCTTTTGCTATTACCAGGGCTCTGTTGGTGACCTTCCAAGTTTTATCTGTGAAAGTTGTCACACAACCTTCACCGCCTAACTGCCCTGTTGAAATCAGATTTTTCTTCAGATTTGGAACATGCCTTACCACCTTTAATAACTATTGATTTCCATTCTATTGTTTTACAAGAACCCTACCCATTCCAATAATTTTACAGGGTTTATCATCACCCAAACGAACTTGTCCAAAATCTCCTTGAACATAGTCATGAAAATATTTCTTATCAAGTGTGGCATGGAATGATTCCCCTGAATCTACTACCCAGGAATCAATAACATTTTCGAAAGAAATAATCAAAGCATCTTGTAACACATCACCTGTCACATTTTCTTCATGATTGTTTTTTTGTTGTTCATCTCCTTCTTTTCCCTTTCGAGATCTACAGTCTTTCTTCAGGTGTCCTTTCTTTCCACATTTCCAGTACACTATCCCTGATATGGACTTGGATATGCCTTTCCTTGATTTACTGTGATATATTGAGCTCTTTCCCTTTTCCATTCCTCTTCCCCTAGAATTTTCACTCAAAGCATTACCCGATGTCTCACAGGAGCTTTTCCGTCGCATTTCCTCGCTAAGGATAGCACCGAAAACATCATCAAACTTTAAATTAGTAGATCCAGAGATAGAGTTACTAATGGCCATAACCAAACCATTCCAGCTTTCTGGAAATGGGTACATAAATAAGAAAGCCCTAACTTCATCATCAATGTTTACCCCTACAGAACTTAACCAACTGGTAACTGTATTAAAATCATTTAAATGGTCTACAATAGATCCACCTTCTGACATATTCATATTACATAAACGTTTCATGCGAAATACCCTATTTGTGGTCGAGGGTTTTTCATATAGTTTCGCCAATGCCTTAATCAAACCCTCTGTTGTTGTTTCCTTCGAAATATTGAAGGCTACCAATGCTGTGAGGCACAACCGTACTGTTCCAAGTGCCTTTCTATCGAGAATCTCCCATTCTGCATTTGTCATAGTTGTCGGCTTCTTTTTTTGCCACTCAATGGTAGGTATAGATATTTCTAATATAGATAATCTTCCATCTGCATCATCCACAACGGAAAGTTTTGGCCGTTAAATTTCTCGACCCTAAACTTACCATCTCCCGCCATTACTCCCACTCAAACTAGGAATCCTTCTTTCCTGCGAGTTTATCAGCCAAATAGACCTTCAGCTCTGATACCAGTTCTTATAAAATTATATATTACAGAGAAATGAAACACATAAAATATGCGAAAAACACAAGCACACAAAACACATAAAACCATAGAGACACAGATATACGTGGTTCACACAGTTTGGGCTACGTCCACCCTGAACACCGAGTCCTTCCTGTCTATTATCCAGCAAAATGAAGATACACAACCTATAGCGGATCCATTGTAATATCCTCTATTCTCTCTTACAGTCTCCCTATCTGTTTCTCGCTCTAAGAATACACATACAATACATAGCCGCAATACAATAGCCTTCTAGGGAAAAAAACCCTATACTAAACATAACTTCTACCATCAGATCATTTGCCTAATGAATGGCCCAAATTGACTAGAAATTACTATACTTTTACAAGGAAATTTTACATCTATTTTTAGCTTCGGGGGCACTACCACCGAAACCCCCGTTGGGGGACTACTAGCCCCCAGACCCCCCAGCCAGGGGGTCAACCCCCCCGGACTCTGTGGAGGTGACAAGTCACCCCCACACCCCCTTACTGTAGGGGTGTACATTTTTCCTAGGGTATACATTCGGCTAAAACAAGGATCTCTGAATCAGGATGAAAATCAGGCTCCACACCCAACAACAAATAGATAAACAAATAGTTCACCAAAAAATTTAAATTAAACTAAGATTTTTTTGAGAAATAATATTTTTAACTTTATCTAATAAACTAAAATCCTTTAACAAATAACATTTTTAACATTATAATATTTAAAAGGGGATTTAGTCATGAGAAAATTATTGATATGAACCTTATAAGATACCCCACAATATTTATAAACCTTCGTATGAATATTCTGACTAAAATTAACCTCATCATAAATTTCAGGAATATTGGGAATGACTCACAAAAACTAAGTTAATTTTTTCACCTTATTTTGTGAAATTCTATAATATTTCCAAAATCTAGAATCAAGAGAAAAATAGCTAAAAAAATCACTTGTTGCACCGAGAGGCGCAATATACAGCCTAGTATGACCTCAATGTCAAGTATGTCACGTTCTCATACAATAATAATTAAAAAAATATTGGTTAATGTTGGCTTAAATCTTAAATTTTAAAAAAAAATTAAAAAATTAATTTTAGGTGTCCTCTTATAAAATAAATTTTAATAGTCCTGTAAATAAAAAATAAAAAAATATAACAACAAAGGAGTTCTGCAACACTACATCACGGCTCTAATTCTAGGTAAATATGCAGATCAAGTAAAGTTAATTTTTTCATATTACAATTATACAAAAAAAAAAAAAAATCAACAACTTGAGAAATTTAGAAAGTTATGAGTCTAACAAATTTCAAGTAAATTTAATTAAGAAAAAAAAACTCTAACCTGTAAAATAATTCAGCTAATAATTTACCTTAAACTATCTAGAAGCGACTTATTTTCTTGAAATTGTAGAGACTCTCCAAAAGCAAATTAATTGCCGGAAAATGTACAGAACAACACAGTGCAAATGCAATACTGTCGAGTCTCCATATTTTGCAATGTTTGCCACAGTTTTTTTTTTTTTTGTTAGTATTCATTGATGAGTAGATTTAGCAATATAGTCATTTACACGCGCCATTAGTTGCTTCATCTCATGTGTTCATCCAGAAAGTAGGTAAAATTGTGATCAAAACTCACACAATCTGCCCGTGTTGAGTCTCCGTGAGACAAGGGTTGGTCCCGGGTTGAAATTTGACGGTGAAAATGCACGTCTAATATTGCGGAAAGTTTTTTTAAGCCATGTAGCTAAACGGTCTGGTGCTTAGGCAGAACATAATCTCAATTCTTCAAAATTAATATTCAATTAGAGGAAAGATTTTATTAACCCTAACTATACCGACTGAGGTTTTTTTTAATTTCAAACATTATTCCTATTTGTCCAATCCGAATCTGCAATCAAAGTAGATTAAGCTCTTGCATCTACTCACTATTCCATTTCATAAAAACTAATACAAAATATTTCGATATCATTTTAATAAGATTTAGAAACCTATTTTAATAAAAATGTATAGAAATACACATATCTCAATGATGAAAAGGAAAATCCTCACGCAAAGGTTATTTGGACAGGATATGTGAAAACAATGAGCAGGGAATCTGCATGTTGTTGGAGGTGACCTGCATTCATTGACTTGCGAAAAGTGAAAAAAAACTCCTGGAAGTTTACAACAAGTAATCCAAAAAATATATAGAGGTTATAACCAGCCTAGATCCTTTTAACTCCAGATCTATCATGCGCCGAGAGGGATCAAATTTCTAGAGGTGCAAACCTATTTTTTGGGTGCAAAACCCGAGGAAAGTTTTGCACCTCGAGATATTTGATCCCTCTCAAGGCATGATAGATCTGGAGTTAGATGGATCTAGGCTAGTAGGTTAGTGATCAAAACAACAGTGAAATAATCATTTTTTTTTTGTCATCCAATAATGCAAGTTGGTTGACTTATCACTATTATTCAATGAAAATCAGATCACATGTAATTACTTACTCGTGGTCTTCATTTATATTACTGTAATATTAACATATCCTAACAATTAATTCCTTGAATATTTTTCTTAAAATGATATTATGAGACACACTACACACTACCTCAAATATAAAGGGTTGTGGGATTATTTTAAGTATTTTATAACTTTTTTGGATTTTTATGAAGTGTAGCAAAACAAGAGCAACATTTAAAATAAATAAAATAGTTTTATATACATTAAATACAATGATTACAATTGAAATAAATAAAACCAAAACATATAAACAAAAAATGAAAATGATAGATCAGGTAGAAGCAATGAACTAATCATAACCTAGGCTTGAAGCCCAAGTTTATGTAGAACATAAGATGTTATAATTACAAACAATGCAGTAATATAGTTAGGATTGGGGCATGAGGCTTGTATCTTATACAGCATATGCTTCTAAAAACAATTGTATCCTATAGAGCATATGCTTCTAAAAAAAAAAAAAGTAAATTGCTGAGAAATAGTATAAAAAATAAGACATAGAGAGATATATAATAGATATTTGATGAAGATAAATGTCTTTCAGATTAATCACATTATTAAGATTTAGTCGACGTTTTGAACCAACTAGTGTGTTTCATCCTTTTCCTAAGGATGAACCATATTAGTTCGTTCGAAACCTCGACCAAATCCTAATGATGTGATTAATCCGAAATACATTTATCTACATTATGGATCACAAAAGTCTTAGATCTAATGGTATTTGATGAATCAAAATCTATTTTTTATTCAAATAAGACAAATTACAACCAAAATATTGAAATAAAAACCGTCTATGTATACTTTTGAAGAGCCCAATCATAGACTATTTCAATGTAAAGCTATCATGTACAGCAATCTAAGCAAGAAACAAGAGTAGCACCAAAATGAAATCCTTCAAACGGGTAAGATGTGGGCAACGTGCTTTTTGTTAAACACACATATGGTGGAGGAGAAGGTAAACACACACATATAAAGATAAGCATGAATTTCATTTCTATTACTCATAGATGTACATTTATATTACATTAATGTGACTCTTGGATTCCACGTTCCAAGGTCACTTGGACCCTTTTATGACTGTTCGGCTTCCACACCTACCCATAGAGGATTACGTGTCCAACATTCCCCCCCTTAATCTGAAGGGGTATGTGTGAGTCCAGGAAGAGAGTTGTAATAAAAATCTGCAAAGTATGCATGACAACACTTAGGCTAAATCATCTCTCTAAAATTTTGTCATAAAGAGGTGGTTTAAGGATGACCACCAACACTGTAATGCAACGCTTATTTCAATTCCCAGAACTCTTCTTGTTAGGGTCCCGTGATTTGGCTGATTGGCAAGCCAAATGACAGTGTAACATCAAACCAGTATTTGGAGCCCAAGGACCTAGCCTTCCTGGACTCAGAGAGGGCTCTCTCTATTTGTGTAAGGGATATCTGTGTGTTTGCTTATTGTGTTCTGATTTTAGGCTAGTTATGAAGTATTTTTTGATTTTGGTTTTTAGTTTGGGAGGGATGAAACTGATCAAAGATCTGAGATAGGTAAAAATATGTCAGATCAACTGGGCTATGGGGTCGAAAAGGTCCAGAAAGCTATCAGACGGTGATACGAGGCTGTTGAAGGGCCGATTTGATTCGAGGTAGAAAGGGTCTTTGGGCAAAATGGAACAAAATGAACATCAAGTTTGGGAACAACAAAGGATTTCAAGCATAAAATAGTTTAATAGCTAACATAAACATGGTAAGGAAAACCATTAATAATGATAAATATAACTATAAGCTAATCAATACATAGAAATAAACATTCAAGCCATGCATAGAGACATATCACCCTCTAACTTTGGGAAATGGCTATCAGACTTTGGGGAAAACACTTAAGACGGACAAACAACTCAAATCACTATGCCGGAACACCTAAACACAGTACTTCAAGTTATTGGGCACTTTGAAAACAAGATTTGAATAGTCTTAGACAAAGGGCTAGATCGGAACTAGGCCTCCTTGGTTCAACAAAATGATAATCTAATCAGTCAAAGAAAAATTTCATGGATGGAACTATGGCTAGCCATAGGTAAGTAGGGCATACCATAATTCATACTTAGCATGCATAAAACCATGAATGAAATAAGCAACAATATCCTTAATTTATTAAAGAGCAATCAAGAATTCTTTAATGTGACTAAGGAAGAAGAAAAAAAGGAAACTATGAAGAAATAGGAAATTTGAGGTGCCTCCAAGGGCATATCTCAAATTTTTTCTCTACTGATCTATAGCAAGCAAGAAACATGTATTCATGAATGAAAACTAGAATACACAACAAATAAATAGACACTATACCATTCTACCAAGTCATGGAATCCAACAACAATCCTTCTTCATTCATCCAAGAACATCCAAGAGGCAATCCAAAAGCATGAGACAAGTATTTCTTCCAAAGCTTATATGACCATATATTGCTTCTATCATCAAGTTCAGCCTTGTTTACAATGAAATCCTTTGGAATATATAGGCTCAAGTGAGGAAAAGCTCTTAGTTCAATTTGCACTCTCATTGGCCTATTCAAAATATCTAAACTTGTCCTTGAGGCTTTGCAAAACCCAAGGCACAAAATATCTCATAAAATATCTAAAAGATGCTAAAAAGAGGGAATTAAATTGAATTTTCATAATCATGTGCAAAAATAGCTAAACGCACATGAGGAAAAAGAAGTTTTTAAAGGTTCAAATTTTACAAAAATACTCAAAATTTACATCAGCAAAAGGTCCCCTGAATTGCCCGCCACCTTCGGCAGCCTTCCCGATGTCGAAATGAGGCTTATGATAGCTCGTTGGAAAGCTATGAGTGTGTGATTTTTGGATCAACTTAAATTTCCTCAATATGATTCCTGAAATTCCCCAAAAACTAAGACTGTGTGTAAAAAACCAGAAAATACAATTTACTGATAGAGCGGGCAGAGTGTAGAAAAAGTGCTCATTTTTCACCAATTCGGAGGAGTTAATGATCTTCAAATGTCCTGAAAATCACTGAGTGTGTGCTCCTAAAATTATGGCATCCAATGATACCATTATCCTCCATTGACGATCCCCTAAACTCAAATGGCGAAGCCCATGAGTTTTGGGCAAAAACCCAAAAATGCCAAAAAACCAAAATGTGTCGAAAATCGCTCAAAATTGGTGAGCATGACCCTCAAGGGTTCTCAACCATATGCTATGAATGAGAGGCCAAAATCTCAAGTCTTGATGTGTATTTCTTCACTTTCTGTGCCGGGCACTTCCCTTTAGCCTCTTTGAGCTTTTCTTGGGCAGCCTTTAACCTGCGCCGGGAAAACTGATTTAACTTCTTGTAATGCCCTGTCATTCTCCTTTGAAGCTCTAAATCCCTGTTTTCCCTCTCCAAATTTTTCTCCAAATGGTCATTGACTCTCTCAAGCCATGCCTCCTTATTTTTTTCTATTTCCTGTTCAAACAATGCTGTGAGAGGAGTAGATTGGGGAAAAGAATTTTCCTCTTCTTTTTGTTTTTCAAGGGCCTTTCTAAGCCCCATGGTTCTAGGCCTCTTTCGCTTAGGCTGACCTTCACCTTCACTCTCATCAAAATTTCCAATGAGCTCTTCCAATCTTTCTTGGGCTTTGAAGGCCTCCTTCTTATACTTAGTCGCTCGTGTCTCATACATAGCCATATGGACACTCATTTGCTTGTTTTGAACTTGCAAGAATTGGTTGAAATTCCTTGCCCTATGAAGATCATCTTTCAATGCATCAATTTGTCTCTCTCTTTGGATCAATAATCTTTCTAGAATGCGGGCCTCATTATCACTATCATCGCTTGGGACTTGGATGATATCAAATGTACTCTCCTGTTCGTGACTTCCTTCTACTTTGCCCTTCCCTTTGCTTTGGGTAGCTGTTCTAGTGCTCTTCCTCCTAGGCAAGTCAATGATAGGCTTCTTTGGCAATTTGCCTTTACTCCGGAGAGCTCTTGTCATATTTGGAGTGACCACTCTAGGCACTCTCTTCCTTGCTGTATGGGGATTTTTCTTTTTAGGAGAAGAGGGAATGACCCCTTTACCTTTGTCGCCTTGCTCTTTTTTTCCTTGAGTTTGTTGTTCTTCTTGAGGCTGTTGTGTATCATCTTTTGGAGGCTGTTTTGCATCTTGAGGAGGCTGTTATGTGTCTTGAGGAGGCTACTGTGTGTCCTCTTTAGGCTACCCTTGCTCCTTACTATCACGCTGCTTCCCTGTCTCACTTTCCTGTTACACTTGATCATCATCCTTATGTTGCTGCACTGTCCCAAACTCAATGTCATGCTATTGTTCAGCATCCTCTCCTTCCTCTTCTTGCTGCTATTCATCACCACTGTGATGTTGCTGTTCAAGCTGCTGGCCTTCACCATGAATTTGTTGCTCAGCTTCATCAGTGTGTTGATGTTGTTCAACACTTTCTTATTCTTGTTCCTATCCTTCTTCCTCTTGCTGGTCACATCCTTCTCCTTCTCCATGTTCCTTTTTTTGTTCTGTAGTGAACTTGAGCCTTTTAGGAGTAGGCCTGCTAGAAGAAGGGGAGGGGCGATGAGTGGGAGATGTAAGGGATGTATGGACTGGAGGGACAGTGGAGAAATCTGGATGAGTGATGAAAACATACCAAGATACCTCTCTCTTTTCAAGCTGGTGAAGGATGATGATTTTGATGAGAGAGTGATGGAATAGAGAGGCTATTTGCTGTGATGGAGGCTTCTTCTGGACAGTGGAGGCCATTTTCTCAATGCTTTTGCATAAGAAGAAAGGAAGATTTAACTGCTTGGTCCTTGTGAAATGCATCAACAGTCGAATGCGATAAGCATAGATTCGAGAGAATCTCCCCTCACAAGTGAAGTACTTCATGATAATCTTCATGAGGAGGGCATAGTTGGCTAAAAGATATGAGAAAGGGAAAATAGAAGGACATGATTCTCTATGTTCAGGCTTGAGGAAGGGTTTGTAGTCATCTAGGTCCAAACAGCTTTTCTTAAACCATTTTTCGCCAATATAGGGAATCCCAATGGCTTTGGAGATGGAACTTAGGGAGAACTTGAAGTTAAGGCCCGCCAACTGGAAATTCTTGTCTCTGAACCTGAAAGCACTAAGGTGTGTCAAAGGAGAAAAAATATTTACCTCTTGCACCCTTTGGCAAAAATCTAAGCATCCCACCTCATGGAAATTGAACAAAACCGATGGGTGGGCATTCACTTCTTCGGTGGAAATAGGCTCATACCTCTTGTGTAATCCATTCCTGCTATCTTTCCTGGGAGGCATCTTGTTCTAGATGTTCTCTACAAAAATAAAAACTACCTCAAAAGGTCTTGAAATGTGTTCTCAAACAAAACTCTGTCTCAACTGTCAATCACTGTTTGATAAGGCAACAATGGTTATAAATGCTGTGTAAATGTTTCCTTTGGTATAAGATCCCCACTCCTTCAAAACACTGCCCCTTCCTTGTATGCCAATCAATAGGTAAATTCACTAACCATTTCACAGTCAATCAAAGTGCATCTACATAGTCAAAGGTCACTGTGTTATAGGATAAGGTGACAGAGCTTCTTATGTTTTTGATGTGATCCCAAAAAGACCTGTAGCAGTCAAACAACAATAAACTTCTTTCAACCAAAGCACTGCCCCCCTTATACTTCACTATTTCTTATACCCAGTTTGACAATACCTCCGAATGCAATGGTAGTTTCACTCACTGACTCTGCTTTATGGAATGAAAGGTCAAACACTGTTTTTTCCTTTTAACAAATAGAGGAAACTTTTGATCAATGACCACGTGACATATGTACGGTTACTGTGGTTGAAATTCGGACCACTGTTTCTTTTTTCAAATGCTGAGTTTCTGCTTTAAAACAATGCCTCCATCTTCTAATACTCTTTTGAGGGTAGTTTACAAGTTTTTAAACATTAATAAGAACCTAATTTTTTCTATGCTTACTGCTGAGCAATCATAGACTACAACACTCTTGAGCTTTTAAAACAAAAGATTAAACCTCCCAAGCATGGTTTTCTCCGTCACATATAGTTTACAGAGTTCATGGTTTGTCACTGTCTTTTGAGGGTAGCCCTAGATTTCCTTTGAAATTGAATAAACCTCCCACCATTTTCCATTGTGACAAACTTTGTTAATAGATTCTAATCGAATCACTTTGAAAATTCTATGAAAACTTTCCCCTTTTTCACCAACACTCAGACTCTTGAAAACATAGCTCTTAACATCCTTTAGAAATTCAAAAATATCAAAGAGGCACTTGGAGTACCTTGAGACTTCAATGGCAAGATTTGGCTGAGCGTCTGAGTGGCTTTGAAAAAATTTTCGAGATGTTTTAACACTTTGACATATGTGAGGCACATTTGGATGGAAGAGCGCTGCGCAGACAATCTGTCGGGTCAACTGTCGGGCCGACAGGACCAAAGCCTACAGGCGCACCGCGTGGATTTTTTGCCCTGTGTAAAATGTGTGCCTGAACGTGCCACGCAGTTGTACGGTGCACCGTGCGTTTCTTCAAGCCCGAAAACTCTATGCAATTTTCTCAAACTCCTTTCTCGAATCTTGAGGACAGCAAGAGGAGTATACCCTTGTGTTTTTTTGAAATGCAAAATGGATGGCAACGGTCTTTTACTGTGTTTTAAAAGTGAAAAAGCCAACGCACCTTAAAGTTTGATTTGAGAGGGTTTGGAAGGCTTCTCTCTTTATACCACGGCCTTTGTCTATCTGAAATGAAAACAGAATGATTTTGAACATGTTATGAAGGGCCCACACTTTTGAAAAGAGTTTGTAAAGAGGTCTGTGCGCACCAATTTAATGGTTGTAATAGCTATAAAACCATTCCAAAGGTTAACTCTGTTCATTGTGTTTTACACATTTGAAAAGTCACCTCTACCACTGTTGTCCTTTAGGTGACATTTTCCA
The DNA here is from genome assembly GCA_034641835.2 of Pinus albicaulis. Taxonomy (NCBI): domain Eukaryota; kingdom Viridiplantae; phylum Streptophyta; class Pinopsida; order Pinales; family Pinaceae; genus Pinus; species Pinus albicaulis. The sequence continues at coordinate 1,270,898,616 of CM076572.1, read as the reverse complement.
CATGAAACATTTGCTCAATCAATACGCCAATGAGTTATGAAGCATCTCTAGTCATTCTGCAAGGAGGTGGATCTACCCTTTTTAACTTTACACTAAAGTGTCTTCCCTAGATGCTTTAAAGGTGACAATGCTCACTGTGAAACTGATTTTATTGTTAGGTGTCCTCTAAGCTCATCCTCCGACTGTGGGTGCAAACATTCAGTTGCGTTTTCCCGAGATTTTACTGTTCTTTGTCCATCAAGAAGGGCATTTTCTTCTAAAAGCTTTTCCTCTATTCAAAATGTAGCAATAGAGTGACTTTGACCTATTTTTAAAAGGAAACTGCCATCCTTTGTGACAGTGGCATGCATATTTTGCTTTTAGTGAGTTCCAGAACCTGAAAAACATGTCATGGTCTTTCTTGCACATTTATGAACCTGTATACTTATTTGCAATGCATTTTTGGGGAAAAGCCAAACTCATGTTTCCTTTGTCTATTATGATGAGTAATTTGAAAAAAATTCTCTCATGAACAGGAAGATGAGTACCCTTTGATAAATAATTGTCATTCCTTAGCCTGTGTTATGACCTGCTCTCTCAACCACTTATCAATTCTTTTGGGTTTGAAGGAACATAGATTAAAACTTAAGCCTGTTCACCAAGGAGATGAGATTTTTGTAACTTTTAAGGAACTCACGCCCCTCAGTAGAGTTTGTACACTTCTTGGCTCCAAACTATCTTTGAGAGCAAAATTGCCCTGCTCGGAAGCTTTAAATTGTATCTTGCTGCTATTACAACTTATTTCTAGATCAATCAAACCTTGAAATCAATAACTGCCCTAGCCGTCTACTTATGAATGAAGGAGGCCTCTCTTGACCAAATTCCTGATGTTCTTTTAACCTCTGTCTCAATCAAATGCAGAATTTTTGATGAATCAAACTGTTAGTGGCTTCTCTTATATCTCTGCCTTGAATCATCATTTTGATGCAGAGATCTTCATTTGTTGTCTCACTATACTTCAAATCTTGTCTTCTCAGTTAGTGAAAAAATAAAAAACATACTTTACCTTTGTCCCTCTGCTTGTAGATGAAGGAGGCGCTCTTAACCCTCTGCTTATAGATGAAGGAGGTTCTTAGTCATTTCATATCATCAGCCTCTTGATAGTGTTGTTTTTTCTTTCACTGTCCTTTCAGGCTTTGAATGTGGTCGTAAGAGTTTGATGAAGAACTCTTTTATTTGTAGCTGCATCCCAGGCTCAAGATCACATTGAGAAGCAGTTGTCTTCTCACGTGGAGCCAAAAATTGTCTTCTGAGATGCTGGTAGGTCTCTGTCCTTGAAAGATCCATCAAAACACTGTAAAAACACCTAAAATCAGCTTGACTTATGGTCCATGTATTGCTGAGACTTGTGGGTGTATTAGTGGCGTGACCTAGGGATGTAACCAACTTTATTAGCAGAATGGGAAGGTTTATTATGACTAGTCTATAGCAGATGGAGGTTCTTTTGGCTCTTGGATAGTTTTCGAAGGGATAAATGCCTTAAAGCGCCACTTCCTAACTTAGGGGAGACATTTTGGATAGATTTAGGTTGTTTCTTTAGAGCTGATGGGCAGAATAGTATGGCTGAGGCTAGGTAGGATTTGATAATGAGGTTTCATCTCGTCATGGGCGGACTGAAAGGTAAGAGAGAAAAAAAAAATTATGGGTGTTTTCCCAGCTGGAAAATTTGACAAATTTTAGATCAGCTGCTGGAAAACTTGGCTGTTACAACTAGTCATCACCAACCAGTGAAAAATATTAATGACTAACACTTCCAAATATGGCAAGAAGCTAAGGGCTTCTGCTAGACGAAGTGTCCCTCATATTTGAAGAGGGAAACCTTCAACCTAGAATAAGGGAGGTCTACAACCTGCAATGGTTTAAGGATGACCACCAACACTCGAATGCTTAATGCATTTCCTAGAACTCTACCAAGGCTAGCAAGAAGCTGAAGTCTTCTACTAGAGGAAGTGCTCTGAATTCTTTGAAGAGGTAGAATATCAACCTTGTATAGATGGTTTAAGGTTGTTCACCAAAAAAATGCATGTTCGTGGGAATCCATGTCTCTGACTACAACTCTGAATCTGGAATGACGAATTGTGGCTCAGGCTCGCTTGATGTGGTGTCGACGCTTGTAGATGACCACCATTTTCCCCCCTGTTAGATAAAAGGTGAGATGATGGCGAAAACTCAACTGCAAGTTTTTGCAATATTCTATAACAAGTTTTGACAATGTGACTTAAACATCTTCTTGGCTGTTGATGCCCCTTGCCAAAAAGCGATCCATCTAAGATGAATATTTGTTCTTGTAGGAGGCTTGTTTCTGGAGCATCTGTGTGAAGAATGGGTGTGCCGACCACAGTGCTTGCATCGGTGAAGATCAAAACAGTGATCTTTCATATGGCCAACTTGAAAACAGTGTTGGAAATTTTCAATTTGTTGTTACTGTTGTGGAAGCGGAGCAGGATCTGGAACAATTAAAGGTGAACTGTCATGATGAAATCTAGCACTCTGAAATATGATGGGCTTGAAGTAGTCCAAAATATTAAAGGAAAACTCCTTGTCATATCCAAGCCCTGTTCCATGCTAGTTATGGATAAGCTCTTCCCAAGGTCTAATGATGGGCTTGGGAAGAGAAGTGTGAACATTTTCATTTGCATACAAATCTACTTTTGAACTAGGCATTGAATGTGAATCAATTGCAACATTATTGACTTGCTTCTTATATAAGTCCGTTTAAATTTTCTGAACAGAAACAAGTTTAGAATGATGAATCCACTACTGTAATTCTGCTTGCTGAAGCTGAGATTCAAGCTGCAAAAATTCAATATTTTCTTGTGCATTATGTAGATAGCTTTCGATGTCAAAAAGAGTGTCTTTTCCAATTTCAACTGTATCATGAATGGCGGAGTGTATTAAAGTATTTAGAAACTCTAATAACTCATTAATTCTTTTACAAGTCTAACAATAAACTCACAACCAGTAATTCAAATTCCACCCTCTTCAAAAAATAAAAGCTATGCTTGTCTTCCCTGCTTCTGAGCTTGGTTCTTAGCATCTTATTTGATTATTAAGAAGGCTCTTGAAAGTTCTTACTATGTCACTTCCTTAAATGATAAGACTTCTCGACTGCTCAATATATAAGCAAAGGTAGTTTAATGCAATTTGAGCCCAATAGGGATTTGAAATTTTTTTTGGACAACTAGCTTGGCATAAAAATAATGTACATACTTGATTAGGCCCTCAAAGACAACATTACTTTTCAGATGACCTCTTTTTAATGCAGTACTCAACACATTTAATTTTTTTATTTTTATTTTTTAAATATGGCAATAACGTACCATTAACCAAGACCAATGATAAAACTGCAACAACGCTTCTAAAATCTCCATTTCCTTGTAATAAAAATTCCATGCACTATGTAAAATTCATCTTTACCCCTGCTTTTACAAATCGGAGCTGACCAAGGCCCAATGTATGGCATATGCACAATCCAACACATAATTGATCTGAGTTTTTCCAGTTACCCAAAGAACAATGAACTTTACCAACGCAAAGAGCGGTCTTCTAGAATCAATATGCTTCGTGCTTATGAAATGAAATTGTTCATCAAACAATGAACACGATAAGGAGATTCATCAAAGAACTTCAGCATTGCAGATAACACGTCCCTTTAAAATGTAGCTGCTTAGGTTTGGATATTGTTGCCACCGTAACACGTCGAGGGTGCAAGATTCAAGCTCGAAGATAGAGCATGGTGGGAAGCGGGAGGAGGGGAGTGGGGCTATGGGGCCGAGTACTGAGGCCAAGCCACTGGAGGGCCGAGAGATTTTTATGAAGGTTGAGGCAGCGTGGAGGGAGGCCGACGGTGGATGTGAGGGAGCTGATGGAGTGGAAGGGTCGGCGGGAGTAGAGGTGGGAGGGAGCCAACGTTACGTGGACAGGGATTTGAAGGGACAGAGTAGAGGTGAACGGGGAGCCGGTGGTGAGTAGAGGGGTAGAGTTTGAGGGAGGACCGAGCAGCATGGCAGCAAGTAGGGGCTGCAGGAAGGAGGGTCGGCGTGAAGGAGTGGGAACAGGTGAGATGTGGCCACGGTGAGGGAGATGTGAAGGAGCTGAGATGTGGTGGTGCTAAGGGACGAGAGCGACAGAGTTCTAGTTAATTGAAGGGTAAAAGCACAGTAATGGAGGAAGCGATCTATCGAAGGGGCATAGGGAGACAACCAGAGTAAGGGAGGCCGCATATGGAGGGGATTGTAAACACAACAACGTGAACAAAGTGAGGAGATATCCCATTCATTGGGGAGATCTGGATATTTACACTGTTTTTTATCCTCAGATATCTAAAGCACCCTAGGATGAAGATTCATCCATTCCGCCATAAAGAATATCTTGATCTAGCTTTCATGAATGTCCACCTTCAAACCTCAAAACTGATTTTTTTTTGAACTGTAGAAGGTCTGGCGATGTTAGTTATCAAAAGGTCATGAGAATACAAACAAAATAACATGAAAGTTCTTTGAAATAAAAATTTTCCACTAAATAACATAAACTCTCCAAAGATTTACTAAAACTATGATCTATTGAATATGATTGTTTTCCTCTAGATTTCGCCCGCTCAGTAACTGCAATCTTTTTCTTATTTTTTATTTTTTTCCTTGAAAACAAACCTATGTTCGGTGAATCAAATTCACTGCATTGGAACAGTATTTTCACGAGTGAAAAACTTTCCCAAAATAAATGAGCATGATTGTGAATTTTGACAGGCAGTTTGTGCAAAACTTGCTCGGAAGAAATGGGAAAGATGGTTGATTTTCACAGTTGTTGGATGTATCATCCTGTTTTGTCCATCGATGGTGACAAAGTGTTGAAAGTGAAGTGGAGATGAGAGCACACAATTTAGCGAGTTCAGGACAAAACAAGGGGACTACAACTCCATAGGACCTTAATTTGTTTCAAGCGAAGCATTTACCGCTTGCAGAGAAATTGAATTTACACCATAAATTGAATTGAAATAGACATGGACCTATCTTTCTATGTGGTAACTACGCCTATGGCATGAATGCAGGAAATCGATAGAAAAAAGACAGACATAATGGTTTATTTTGGTGTAGGTCAGAAAACTGTAGAGATTTTAGAGAAAATGACAAAGAAGGTAGAACCTTACACAGAGGCCACGAGAATTAGATCAGCGCCAAAATTTGCCAAAGAAATGCCAGTTTTATTCTCTCTTTTTCTCTATTTTAGGAGAGAGAAGAGAATTTTGTTGGAATTTTGGCTCAGAAGTGCAAGACTGATGCAAGAGCTGACATGCACAGAAATACCACAAAAACTAGTGGTTCAAATTAGAGCAGGGCCAGGGATTTCCTGCTCTGATACCATGTTAAACAAACACATGGTGGAGGAGAAGATAAATACACACAAAGAGAGATAAGCATGAGTTGCATTTCTATTACTCATAGATGTACATTTATATTACATTAATGTGACTCTTGGATTCCACATTCCAAGGTCACTTGGACTATTTTATGACTGTTCGACTTCCACACCTACCCATAAATAATTAGGTGTCCAATACTTTTCTACAAATAGTAGTAGATTAGCACCTTCAAAGAACAAAAATAATAATTAGAAAGATGCAAGATACTTCAATAATAATTAGTAACCTAAATGGTTCGTTCCCCCTTGATGATATACAGTTGTTTTCACCATGAGGGTTAGCCTTAGACTTTGCAAGAAATTATAAAAATCAGTAGAATGATAGCAACCGAAAAGTTATAGCATACCTCTCCCTCACGAATTCTCCCTCTGCCTTCATATATTTATCGTCTTTTTAAGAAGGACTCAAGTAATTTTGGTATTTTTTATTTAGGCTCAAAGATTGAGTTAGTTGGATCTATAATAAAATATGATTAGATAAATAAGAGTTGAAACTTATAAAGGTTGTTATAATAATTAAATTAAGAGTAGACTAAATAGGTGGGACCCTCTTTAATCTATTGATCAAGTTTTCTCTTTCTTTTTATCATAAATATTTATTTGTTGACCTTTTTCATTTCAAATCAAATTGTTGGTTGTAACATATAACACAAATAAGAATTAACCATCATAAGAAAAAAATCATTGCATATAAGAAATCATTAAAAAATCATGATATAAACTAAAAAAAGACTTCTTGTACCTCCATTCTCCTTGTTACTCGATAAAATTAATATCCAAGATGTACCACAAAATACAAAACATAATTTGTCCATAAATATAACCATTCTCTTGATAATGATAAGGGAAGTATCTGGTGACTAGTCTAAACAAATAGGCCCACCTCATAAACATATAAACATAATTGATACGGTGATAGGTCTACACAAATAACTCCACCTCATAAACATATAAAAAAAATTGCAGACCAAGGAAAGGTAACTTGTATTGTAGCCTAAGTGATGTGCACAAAAAATAACCTTAATCATTTCCTCTTACCATGAGGAGTTGATTATGCGTTTTTCTCCTCCTACTGTGGATATGAAGTGACTGAGTGAGATGATGCATGAGAAGAACCAAAGGGTGAGGTGTGTGCATCTTGTTTATGTTCATTTATAGTTAGCATGGGAATGACTCGGAATTTTGATGGTCAGCCAAAAGGACCAGTCTTTATTACACACTGTTTGAGTTCTGATGTGTAGAAGGAGTATGATGAGTAGAAGGGGTAGATGGTTGGGATGTTGTAGGAGGAGTATGAGCAATTCGTGAGGCAAAAAATCATAAGTGTGATACATGGGAGTGGTGAGAGGGATTAGGTGGCAAAACAACATGCCAAACATGTATATATTGCACAAGTTGTGTAGAAATCGTTGGTCTCCAACCATCATTGTTTTGTTTAACAAGAGAGGAAGAAACATGTGGGGTAAGAAGAATACTTTGAAAAGGTTGTTCCACTAAACGAGGTGTTTTTTTTTGTGAATGCATCATATGCTTAGGGTCTATCAGGCCCAACAAGTTAATGACACCATTATTAATAAATTTTATTAGTTCCTAGTGATCTGCATCAAAGTGGATGGATACCCTTAGTATTCTATCCCTTCTTAGACAAAAATGTTGATCTCTATTTCCGGTTCCTCCACCCCTTCCTCACCCCTGTTCCTATTGAAAAAAATATTTTTTTCCAAAATTCAATGATCAATTACACACATGTGATTAAAGATTCAGTGCCATTTTTATTTCAAGAATGAAACATTAAACTTGAAGAAAAATAGAGGAAAAAATAATCAGATAGGGATGGGGAAAAAATCATATACATAATGATAAATCTAGGTAACAACGTGAAATTTTAAAAAAAGTTGATGGTTAATTTGAAACAAAGGGATTTTCACTCTTTTTTTTTTCTTTTTTTTTAATGCTAATAGATATATGGAGTCATGATTCTTTGTAATATAGAATAGCAGTAAGATAAACAACATGAAGGGTCCATCACCTATTCTTTTATAGTTTTCAACACAAGGATGAATCAAGAACCCTAATGGAATGAACCATTACAATTTTATAGTAAAACAAGTGCGAGTTGTCTCATAGGAAATCATAATGCATTAGGGGATAAAATAGACTTAACGAATGCTTAACACAACCAGACTGTAATTTCTCGAGAAACATATTAACCCTCAGAGTGGCAAGCTTGTTTATTCATATGGGTTTTCCATTCAAATTTTCCAGTGACCAGACCAAATAAAATTCTGTATGTTTTAACCCTTTACAGAAATTACCTATAAACAAATTCTTAAGACATGGAATTAAACAATAGGAAGGACATAAAACAAATTTATACAAATATTTTCTCCTTGATCCCAAAATCGGGGCTACTAGATTTATTTTTCATTATATTCCTTTCAATGTTACAATACATATATATACATGTCTAAGCATTCATAAATCCAAATCCATTAACCCTGGATTAGAACATAACCACATAGTTCCCTTGACCGGATATACAAAATATCATGGGCAGAAAACCATCATTCAAAACACCATATACAAACCCCATGCCCAAAAAAACATGGGTAGGTCCAACCACCATATTTGGGTCTGCCCCCCATCCTTGGGTCCATATAAAAAAAAAAAACAATTCTTAGGTCACTACACCAGACCGTGTGTAAGGGGCTGCCTCCCCCTGTACTATGCCCAACGCAACGTACATGAGGGTTTATTGCTGACAATGTGAGCATGGCCACCCCCTCCCCCCCACCAAATGTGGGATTGGTAGTATAAATAATATAACACACACCCAACATTCTCCCACTTGTTGTTTTCTTTCCACACAGGGGGTCACAGGAGGGCTTATTCATCATTCAAGGCCTGCAATGCCCATTGTTTCTCTACACCAAGAAAACTTCTTAGTGCTTAAATAATTTATTAATGCATCTAAAAAATTCTTCAAAGTGTCCACCTTTTTATCCTCAATAATATCCCTCACAAAGTGATATTGAACATCAATGTGATTTGTCTTTGGATGATAAGCAGAGTTCTTTCCCAAGAAAATTTCACTTTGGCTGTTACAGTCTATCCTTATAGCTCGTTGTACCAACCCAATACTTGAACACAATTTAAGAAAACAAACTGCTTTTTTTCTTGCATGAATGGTTGCAATGTATTCAATCTCCGTAGTCCAAAGAGCCACTACAAACTGTATTTTTCTCATCCAAATGACTACTCCTCCAAATAGGTTAACACATATACCCATGTTTAGATATTATTCAATCTAGATATCCAACCCAATCTGCATTAACAAAGCCACATGTCCAAAACTATGTCCAATTTTGGTCTTCCTTGTTACCACAAACCATAATCACTAGTGCCACGTAAATACCTGAAGAGCTGCTTCATTGTTCTCCAGCGCCCCTTTCCTGGTTTTGACATAAACATGCTCAATACTCCCATTGCATGTGCAATGCTTAGTCTACTACAAACCATTGCATACATAAGGCTACCGAATGCACTTGCATATGGAACACGGGACATGTCCTCTTCCTCTTCTTGTGTCTTGGGACACTGTTCAACATATAACTTTAGACCTACAGGAATAGGAACATTCACCAATTTACTATCCATTATATTAAGGGCCTCTATAATATTTTCTCAACTTACTTCCTCTAGTTTAGACAAAGCTTCCTTTTTCTGATCTCACTTAATTTTCATGCCCAAAATATAATTTGCAGCACCAATATCCTTCATGTCAAATTTAGAGGACAATTAGGTCTTCAAATCCTGGATAATCTCTTTTTCATTTCCAATCAGCAACATATCATCCAAATATAAGAAAAAATAAATAACACAATCACCAATTAATTTAAAATACCCATAGTGATCTACTTTGATTCTGGTGAAGCAAATTCCCCGTATATATGTATTAAATTTTTGATACCAAATCCTTGGTGATTTTTTTAATCCATACAAAGACTTTTTTTATATGCATAACAATTATTTCTTACCATTCACCACAAATCCTTCAAGTTTCTTCGTGTAGATCTCTTCTTCCGGATCCTCATGAAGAAATGATGTCTTCACATCCATGTGTTCTACTTGAAAATCAAAAGCAACGGGAACAAAAAAAATTAATCTAATAGAAGCTAACTTTAAAAGAGGAGAAAAAATATCACAAAAATCAATTCCGGACACCTAGGAATAACATTTTTTCTACGAACTGAGCTTTATATTTCTCCACCTTGCCTCCTCCATTCATCTTATTCTTAAACACTCATTTTATGGAAATGACTACTAAGTTGAGATTACCTCTCACATACACTAGATAATCTCATGTCTCTGGTTCCCACTAATATTTAATTTTTTTCTTTTTTCTATCTTTGTTCTTTATTTGTTTTTTTTCCTCTTGTTAATGGAGGAGAATGACATGAATATTGCAATAAAACTCCTACAAATGATGGATATTTAGAAAAATCAGCCTCCTCTCCGTTTCTTTCTTCACTTGACTGCTCCACAGCTAGATCATTTCCATCAAGGACTTCTAGAGCCCCAAATAAAGACCCAACCATATTGGATGGAAGTGGCACCACAAATTTCATATTTGTTTTGTTTGCATTTGTAGCTACATAGACCACAAATGAAGTCTTATCTCCATTATTGGAGGTTGGAATTTTTTTATTTCTTTTAAACTTTTATTGGAGTTCCAAATATCCAGTCCATGTTTTTCTTAAGAGATTCATCTTAAACTTCCCCATCTTCTACTTCTTCTTGAATGTACATGTCTACAAATTCATTATTAGATGATTGTTTTAAAAAATATTGGTGTATTTTATATATCTATTGTTAATTTTTTGTGTAGCGTCGAGAGGTATTCTGACATGCCAAAATGGCCTTCTAATTCGACCTAAGAAAAATATTAAATATGAAAAATAAAAATATTATGTATGGCATTGACATAGGCCCCAAAAGACAAGTTGGATACACCATATGAATGGGTGTGAGCCTTGGTCAAAACCCATATTATTTGACAACTATAAATATCAACTTGACCTCCTCATTTGGAAAAAAATCACAATACAACAACATATCTCTATTTCTTGTCCACACGTGTGAAGTCAACAAAATAATAAGACCAATGTTTAACCAATATCTAAAGCTAATGGTGACAAACTTTGACCAAATCTATTCATATTTTTTTAACTAATAAGGAGGTTGCTGTTTTACCAAACCTTGGATTGGTTTTTATTGACTACAAGGCTACATTGACCATTGAAATTCATACTTGTTTTCATTGTAGTTATGGGAAATTTGACCACGATTGACAGTATGATAATTTGATCTACTGACCTCATGCTGAATTAAAACCCCTTTGACCAAAGTTGACTTTCATATAGTATGAAATATTTTTATCAAAACTTTGACTATGTTTGACTAGTATGCATGCTTAGAAATTGGCACATATTTCTAGACAATTTTTATTGTAAACTTTGATGAAGATTGGGCTCTCCTTGGAAGAAAATTTGGCTAGGTTTTTCTCAAGATTTGGATTTCTGAGGGTAATTTTTTTGCGTCTTGGTGTTTGGTTATCTATTTATTATCCTACTTCTATTATTGCATTATTTTTGATATTTTCTATGTATAATTACTTAATTATATAAGTGACAAAATATAACTTAAGTATAAATTATTGGAAGTTATTATCTGATTAGAGTATCAATTTTTATTATCAGAAAATTCAACATGGTTTCAGAGCCTAGGTGAAAGAGCATCCACTATAGTACCTTGAAGAAGCCAATCTTTAGAAATTATGAAGTTAGTTCTAGAGACCAGAATACTTTATTTTTTTATTGTTTGGGAAATGGATCCAAACGTTATATTTAAAGGTAGGTTGGAAGGTGTAACCAACTTTCAATCTTTGAAGACCAAAGTAATTCTCATCTTGGAAGAAAATGACCTTGTATAACATGTCGAGAAACATATTCTAGAAGAAGAGGGAGCTGGGGAGAAAGAAAAGTACAAAAAGAATGAGGCAAAAGAAAAGAAAATTATTATAGACTATATCAAATACCATTTGATTCCTCATGTTAGAGGACTAAAGACTACCAAAGAAATGTTCAATTCTCTAGTAAATTTATATGCTAGCAATAATGCTAACAAGAAATTATCCTTGATGAATATTCTTACCAATATTAAAATCACTAGATCAATTTTTGTTACCTCTTACCTTATGAAAATACGTTAGGTCAAAGATGAACTTGTAGCCATTGAAAAGAAAATTGAAGATTTAGAATTATAATTAGTTACAGATTCTCTAAAAAAAATTCCTTCGTCATGGGAACCATTTATTCAAGGAATCTGCGTAGGTGGAAAACCACCATCTTTCGATGAATTATAAGATGATTTTTTTTCTTGGAATCACGATTATCATTACACAAAAACCCACAGTTGTTAGTAAAAGGATGCATCATCATAGTTAACACATCCATTAGAGGTGGTTAAGCCATGTCACAAAACAGATGGGGATCGTTGGATTATCGAATGCCCAAAAATATCCCCCCCAAGGCAAGTTAGGTGTGATTCGAAGTCGAGACCTTTTTCTCTAACACCACTTGTTGGAATCACAATTGTTGTAACACCAAAACATGCAAGTGTTAGTAAATGGACACATTTAGAGAGTTAAAAAATTCATGAGAGGCGGCTAACCCATGTCACCAAACACACAGGGAGGGTTGGATTATCTCATTCCGAACAATATTCAAGAAGAAACTAAGTTTTTGGCTAAAAATGAACCTTAGAATGAAGAAGCTCAAGACCTTGTTGCTCGTACAAATAAACTAAAGAAGGAAGGAATCCTGGAAAATTTTACAACAAGAACTTTGAAAGATTTGATAAGAGGAACTTTGGAAATTTTGATAAGGAGAACTTTGGAAAGTTTGATGAAAGAAATCCAAGAAGACTAAATAAACGTAGCACAGGGAAATGTGGTAGGAAGAAGGAATTTCCTACCAAATAAAGAGGACTATGTATACTCTTAATTTCAATAAATAATGAATATACCCAATATCATGCGCTGGAATGATAAAAAAGGACCGATCTTTACAAAAGTTAAAAGCAAAGGACAACCTACTAAAAAATTCTAGAATTAGATCTAGAATGTTGTATATAAGGACCGCAGAAACATTTAAAGGGCATGTGCAAGGAGGTGAGGAACAATGAGAAAGTTTCATACAACTCTCAAAAGATAAGTAATTTATATCCTTCTATGTTGAACACTCATTTTTCTTTATATTTCTTACTTGATAATAATTGTTTCTTCTATGATATCCTGAATAAAGCTTGCACACACATTGTTAAGACTAAGCATAGAAAGGGACAAGTAAAATTATGACTAAAAGGATCTCTCAAGTATGAGGGAGTAGCAGTAGTACAAAGGAATCTCCTACGTGTTAGAGGGAGTGACAATAACAAAAGGAATTACTAATGAAAGGGGATAGTAGAAGGATTGTTGATGTGACAAAGGGAGAAACCAAGGTAATGACATGGAATAAATACTTTAGCTTTAGAAAGTATTATTCTTGTTGAAAATGGCACCAAGAAAGGATTCTAATTTAATTTTACCTTGAATTAAATTAGAATAGAATTTTAATTCCACATCACAAGACAACTTGTACAAGTTAAATAAGTTAGTATGAATTATTTGGTTTAGTTAATTCTATTTGAGGGTTTATCTTGAGTCATGTAGAGTTTATCCTGCAAAATAGGAGCCCTAGTTGATTTTATTTTGATTTTTAATTAATTAACTCAATTTATCTGAGTTAAAATCAGTTTAACTAGTTCTAACTGATGGAGGAACTATTGAGAGGTCAAAGAGTGGAACTTGGACTTGAAAAACATCTAGCGATCAATCAGATAACTAATGATTCTTTAAAAAATAAGTCATGCATGTTAGTTTTGGGAAAGACCTAGGTGAGATTGGAGTTCAAGTGTAGTGTACTATCAGTTGTATAATCATCTAAATTGTGTAGGTGGTGCATGCAGTCATAGGAAGGCCGCTAATTTATTGTGCAATGTGGATTGGGAATTTCCCTAATTAATATGGCCTGATTACCCAAGGAAAGAGTGCAAGGAAATAGGTATCCTGGAGGGAAGAAAATTGGTTAAGTATTGAACTAATATTGTCTAGGAATCAGTGAGACAGATAGAGATAGTGCATAGGTTTCTCAACTTGGAGAAAAACATTGTAATCTTCCCATATTTTATGACTTAAGGAATATACAGATAACAAGTTTTTAGCTGAGGTTTTCCCCCAGAAATACTTATGTACTATTATTGAAATTATTTCTCTTTCAAGTTTTGTGATTTCATGATATAAATTGGTTTTCACAAATGGTAGAGTAGATTCAATTATATTTTTTTATCATATTAAATTAAAATTTTAATGTAAGTGGATTTTTTACATTGTATCAGAGCAGGAATCACTCTAGAAGGGAATAATATGAGTTTGTTCTCTATAGGTGAATCAAATTTGCAGATCTCCTCTTGAGGACTAGCAATAGGATCAAGATATTTTTTCCTGTATTAATAATTGAATATGCCCTTGAGGGTAGCTAAAATTAAATAGATTGGAGGGATAGGATGGAATCAATGTTGGAAGACAACGGGTTGAAGGATTTCATAGACAGTGATATTCATAAGCCTACAACAGCATATGCTCAAGATCTGGTGACATGGAAGAATAATGTACCAAAGGTAAGAAGGATTCTATTAGAAGGTGGTTGATATCATATTTTCTCGAACCTAGATGGAAATGAAACTCCATATTTTATGTCGAAGGCACTAACAAATTTGTTTCAGAACAACAGCAAACACAAGAACTTGAAACTAAAGGAAAAGCTCAGAAAAATCAAGATGGAGAACGTCGAAACAATACCAAAATACTTAACCAAGTTCACTTAATGTCGATATGTGGTTGGAAGTGTTGGTGTTATAGTTTCTTAGGATGATCTGGTGATCGTAGAACTTCCAAGCCTTCCCAAGGGCTAGCATAACTACCAGGAGGGAGAAGCTACCAGAGTACGAGTGATTATGGTCTGACTTGGTGCAAGAAGATATTCAATGGAACACCAGAGATGGATCCTCATCAAAGAATGATGATGAGGATAATTTCCACTTGTCTAGAAAGGAAAAGAAATGGAAAGGTCATTCATCCCATTCCAAATCATATTATGGTCAGGCGAGAAAGAAGGACTTGTTGAAGACTAAATTTTCATTGTCATGAGCTAGGACACTATGGCACGAAGTGTCCACACAGGAAGGCCGAAAAAAAGCTCTCATGAGGAGCGTCATGTGAAGCTCTTACTTCACAATTCACGTGTTCTCTTAGTTGTTAAAAAATCTTAAAGGAAATTATTTTTATCATCCTTTTGCCTTTAAGATAGTTTAACTAGTTGTGAGTATAAACATTTGTAATTCTAGCTTCTAGGAAAATTTACTATACCAGGTCTAATCTGGATCCTAAAGCTGTTTTTATAGTGGACAACCTAGGTACAATTGGTAAAAAGACAAAAGAGAGAGAATATTTAGATGCTAAAGGGACTGCATGAGGATCAGGCTTGAGCTGTAACATTTGATTAATGGATTCAGCAGTAATAGTAAAAAGTACTTCTTTATTGACATTGACTATTACTCTTTGTTCAGGCATATAATAATGATGGAATAACCTAATGACCTCTGGGCATGAATGAGTAACTGGAACAACATATTTGGGCAAGTGAGATTCCCAAATTTGTACTATTTCAACATTGTCTAAATATTTTTCAAAGCTCCAGTTATGAAGTTCCAACAAATTGAATTCTACAATAGGGTCTACTATCTTATAGTCAACCTCTACTAATGGAGTGTGCTCAATGTCTACAACAGGAGGTTGTAGAGGATTTATAATGATAAAAGTTTTGGAAGATGTAGCTAGAGTAGTTTTAGTCATTTTGAGACTTTTTGGACTACAAAACTCTTTTTTTTGGCTTTTTTGGCTACTTCTGTAAGATTATATAGTTTGAAGAAGTATTTTTGACTCTAACAGGGGTTTCTTGGATTAAAACAGATGGAATATAGTTTTTTCTTTGGATTCTTCTTTTCAATTTTGGATTCTCAACTTGACTTACAGACCTCTACTAGCTAGAAAACAAGAAACGAGAGTTTCTTGAGCTTTTTTCAATGGATAACATGGCTCAAAATCTCTTGAAATTAGGCAAATAATTCAGGCTACCTTCAGAGGAATTCTGCACTTGACTTAGATTTTTACACTATTTAGAAAAACTATATAAACTCAAGTTTTTCATTCAAAATAATGTGCAGCATAAAACAGGGTTTTTTTCAGAAATTTTGACAATGTTTGGCCTGTTTTTTGGATCTTTTAGTAGGCTTGTCTTGAATAATCTGAACTTTGAATGGAATTTTTTATTAAAGGTATTTTAAAACTGATAACAGGCTCGAATTATGGAGGAATACCTGTTATACGCAGGTATAGGATTTTTAGGATGTCTCTGAGGTTTCTGAACGAATTCAATGGTGCCTTTTTGATCTCTGGAGCAATTCAAAGCTCCTTGGAAATCTTCAATAGGTATATGTAGAAATTTGTAGGTTCTTGGCACAAACATGGTGGAAAATGCTTGTTTCAAAGTTAGAATAGCACATACAGTGGACACACACAGAAAGAGAGAAAATCAGTGTATTTCCAATGTTTATTAGGAAAATTAGGTTAAATTTACATGTAATAAATGAATGTCAAATCATGCGGGAAGGTGGTATTCACGTTGTATAGGTGAAAAACCACTATTGGTTATTGCACGCCACTTCAGTGGAAAGTGGTTTCAGACAAATCGAATGCAATCTAGTAAAAGGGCACTACATCAAGGAGGGAGAAAGCGGTAAAACTGCCAATTTCGCGTGGAAATGAAAAGGTTAAGTGCATGAAAGTTTATTTGTGATTTGGTTTCTCTGTCATTGGATCATGAAAGACTCCTACAAACTGTCAAGATCTAATTTGAAGATGCTTGGGGTTTGGTAGTGGGGCCGGGGTTTATCAATGTGACAGGGTGGTATGTTTAACTTTATAAATATGTATTTAATAAAGTTAAAACCTTAGGTTTATAATATGCGGTGGGTGTAATGTAGTATATGCGTAAATTGAAACATTTCACAATGATTAATTAATACACAGGAACGGGTCTTATTATATAGTTTTTAAATACACAGGGGCAGGTAATTCTTTAGTTGTGAGATTTTTGGTTTTTAGTTAAGAAAACTAGAGGTAACCACAGACCAAATTTCAAACTCTAGGATATAGCCTTCCTAGGGTTAAAAGAGGGCTCTCTCTATAAAATTTAGCTTTGTTTTGATTATAAAATATTAGGCTATTTATGATTGTGCAATTTGGTTTTGGTTTGATTGGTTTGGTGGGAAAAATCACTTAAAGAGATGGATAGTGGGAAATATTTTTTTCCATTGGGTTGAGGAGTCAAAAGTCAAGCAGACAGAACTAGGATCAAGGCCAAAAAGTCAAATGTTTTCAGGGAAAGATAGATAACCCTTGAAGATCTTGTCAAGTTATTTTGTGAGGTGATCTGATCGGGATAAAGAGTAATGAAATCCAGAAAAGGGAAGTAGTAGGTATAGGTCAAACGAAAAAGGGAGCAATTAAGGGTTCCCAACTCTAGAAATCAAAAGAAAACATATAAATGAAAAACAGTAAAGACAGGGTGCTTTTAACGAATCTTGAAGTAGTACTCATGTTTATTCATTCAAATTTAGAACACATAATGGATTGCATGTAACAAAGAAAGATAAACAATGACAAGTAGGAAATAATTCACTTCAATAGCTCATCACATGAATCCTGAAATATAATGCCCATTTGATCTGATCTAGTCTGCTACTCAAAATTTGAAACACAAAATCCTTTAAGTCCACAAAAATGACTATAGAAATCTTCAGCTGTTTATTCCACAATAATACCTCAAAAGATGAAGTATTTATACATAATTGTTTACAAAATATCCTATAATTCTTATAGTAATTATCTAAGGGAAATAAAAAAATATTTACAACAAAAATAGAGACAACTCTTTAACAAATCAGCAAGCTGTCCTATCTATCCATGTAATATAGAAACTGATTATGGATGAGGTGGAGCTGGTTGCCTTGTTGTCTTCCTTGCTGGCTTTAGATATTTCAAGTTGGTTTTGAAATCTTATCTACTTTATCTTATGTTTTTTCACTGATTCTATTTAATATCTGATACTCTTTTAATCTCAGATACTCTTTAACCACTATTAAACATGTTTACAACTGTAATAAAAATCTATTTTGACTACAAATAAGCAAACTGCTTTCTCTTTTATCTTTCTGCCTTTTTACTTTTCACAATAAATCTATAAGCGACTACCAAGCTTCCTGATCCGGATTTATCCAGGAACACAACAGAATAAACACATAACCATAAATACAGAGATGCAGCGGAAATAACACTTCATTTCATTAATATAGAAGAACTGAAATTTTCTTACAGACAGAATGGAAATAAAACTAGCTAGGGCACTGGTAGCTATCTCTGAGAAGAGATATGGTGGCTACAAGCCTCTGAACTGCGTTACAATGAGGCTCAAGGGCCTATTTATTATTGAGAAACAATGGAGAACCATAAGCATCCCAAAAACCTAACCCTAGGAGATGAAGCGCGAAAACTATGGGCCCCGTTTGGGTAAATTGGTGTTTCAACTTCCCAGGGACGTAACTTTGGCATACTATCTCCGTTTGACGCACATGATACATCATTAGAAAGCTCTATTCGAGGACTACAAACTTTAACCTAACCATTGTGTCATTACCCAAAAACGTCGTTTAGGGCTCCCAAACGTTCCAGTTCAGACTCAAAATCGTTAAAAATAGTAAGTTATGTCGAAATCGAAAAATCAAAGAGACAATGGTAAGCAGGAATAGGTGGGTGGCCACCAATATCCAACTGGATCATTCCTCCCCCCTTAGGAAGCAATGTTCCCCATTGCGTTAAGTTCCTCCATGAGATGAGGAAATTTCTGCTGAACTTGGTCCCTGGTGAACCACTTTCCTTGGTGCAGGAGTTAGCTAGCTTTGACAACCCGATACAGTTGGATCCTCTGTTGGCGAGTGTTCTTAGTTTGCATGTCCATGATACAATCTGTGGTGACCTATTCCATGCAGTCTGGGTTTAACTCTGTTGGTGTGAGTTGTTCTGCAATGTCCGAAGTGTCCAGTAGAGGTGGGAAGTAAGGACGAAGGAAATCCACATTGAAGACTGGGTGCAGACCAAGGAATTGTGGAATACTAAGCTCGAAAGAATTGTTCCCTACAGCCTTGGTGATGGTGTATGGCTCGTATCGGAGCGAGCGAAGCTTGCGGTGAGGTCTAGTGAGGCGCTCCTTCTGCAAATGCAACCATACTTTGTCGCCCACCTGGAAGTTGTGTGGCATCCGATGTTGATCATGGCACTGCTTGTACTTTGCATTGGCTCTATCCAATATATCATGAACCTGTTGGTGGATGTGTTGAATGTGCTCGATGAAGCTACTTGCTTTGTCAACTTCAGACTGGACGTGCACTGAATCTGCCTGAGCAGCTGCAAATGGCATGGCTACGTCAATGGGACATAGTGGCTGGAATCCCAAGCCCACCTGAAAGGGGCTATGGCCAATTGAACTTTGGAGAGCCCTGTTATAACTATGTTGTACATAGGGGAGGCTCTCGTCCCATGTGCGTGGATGCTTTGAATTATACATGCGCAGAATGTGTACAATCATTCTGTTGACGACCTCTGTCTGGCCATCTGTTTGGGGATGGAAAGCTGTGGACTTGGTGAGCTTGGTATCCAACATCGACCAGAGGCTGGACCAAAATGTGCCGAGGAACCTGCTATCCCGATCTGATATGATAGACTGTGGGATCCCAAAGTGCACCCACACTCGTTCAAAGAAGAGTTTAGCAGTGGCTTCTGCTGTGATATTCTTCTTGCAGGCCGCCATAACGGCCATCTTCGAGAATCTGTCGACGACCACAAAAACACAGTCATTTCCCTGCTTAGTAGAAGGCAGGCCCGACATGTAATCCATGGAGACACGGATTCCCACCGGGCCGATCAGGGGGTAGGTGTAGGAGCATAGGCCTGCCTTCTGATGGTCTGTTTAAGCAATGGCAGCAGCCACAAGGGTGATCCGAGGTAAGCCAACATCCTTTCGAAGGTTCAGCCAATAGAAATACTTCTGCAGGATTGCTACTGTTTTTTCGACCCCGAAATGCCCAGTGACTCGACTGTAGTGTGCTTCCCATATCATCTTGGCACGCTCGCTCGAAGGAACACAAAGGTGTCCTAGGTGACATAAAAGTGCATCTTGGAGGTGAAAATTTGGAAGTTGTGTACCCCCCAAGAGTTCCTTGTAAGTGTGGCCGACCAGCTTCTATAGGAGGTGGCGCTGGATCAAGTCTCGTGCCCACAAGAGTTGAGCACGGTGGTGAGCGCCACGATCGGTGGTCGGCTGAGGCAGTCTGCAACATTATTGGTGCTAACCTTCTTGTACTTGATGTTCAAATGAAACTGTTGCAGATATGTGGACCACTTCTGATGGCGATCATTCTGCAACTTCCCTTGTGTCTGTATGAACTGCAGGAGCAGGTGGTCTATGTGGATGATTGTTTCCTTCCCCAAAATGTAATGCTTCCATTGTCGATAGGCTTGCACAATGGAATACATTTCTTTGTCATAGGTGGGATATTTGTGAACTGTCTTAGACAATGTCTCACTGTGATATGCCACAGGATGTCCCTGTTGAGTAAGAACTGCCCCAATAGCATAGTCAGAGGCATCTGTCTCGATCTCAAACGGTTGCTGCAAGTCTGGTAAGGTGAGCACTGGGGCAAAACAGAGGCAATTTTTCAATTCTTTGAATGCCTTCTGTTGAGGTTCTGACCAAAAGAATTTTGCTCTCGCTCCTCCTTTGGTGACTTCACTCAAGGGCCAAGTGATATGAGAGAATCCCAACATGAATCTACGGTAGAAATTAGCAAGACCCAGAAAGCTGCGAAGCTCTGTTATAGTAGGCGGGGCTGGCCAATCCCGAATGACTTGGATCTTGGCTGGATCCACATGCACCCCCCTTTCATCAATAATGTATCCCAGATATTGAACCTGGGTCATGCCAAAAGTGCACTTCTTCAAATTGGCACACAACTTGTGTTGCCGCAGTGTTTGGAGGACTTGTCGGATGTGGTGAAGGTGCTCTTCCCAAGTCTGGCTGAAGATCAGAATGTCATCCAAGTACACCACTACAAATGAGTTGGTGAATGGCCGCAAGATGTCGTCCATCATCCTCATGAAGGTTGCGGGAGCATTCATTAACCCGAAAGGCATGACCAGCCATTCAAAAAGGCCTTCCTTAGCTTTGAAGGTAGTCTTCCACACATCAAAGGGTTTAATTGGTACCTGGTGATACCCAGACTTCAGGTCAATCTTACTGAAATAGTTTACACCTTGGAGTTGGTCCAGAAGGTCATCAATCCGTGGGATTGGGTACCTATTCCGGACAGTGATCTTTTTCAGCGCCCGATAATCAATACAGAGTCTCCACGTCCCATCCTTCTTCTGTACCAACACGATCAGGCTCCCACAGGGTGATGAACTTGGTCTGATGTGACCTTTCTGCAACAGCTCTTGAATCTACCTCTTGATTTCATCATTTTCCAGAATAGAGCATCGATAGATCGGTCCATTAGGTAGCAGCACACCTGGGGTCAGATCAATTGAGTGCTTGACCTGGCAGTGCAGAGGAACCCCTGTGGGTGAGGTGAAGATGTCCCCGTACTCCTCCACGACCTTATCCATTTGTTGTTGTCGTGCAGAGGGGCCCTGTCTGGAGGTCGTGGCCACAGTCTTATTCTTGTTCTGGGGGCGGATCATCAGGAAAACGAATTTCCTGGTTTGGGAAATGAGCTTACTGCATTGTTTTGTAGTAACCAAAGAGATAGTTGTAGGAGGTGGTACCTCTGGTATCCTGTACAATTTATTTCCCAAAGTAATAATAATAGCATGAGGTCGAGACTCATACACAACATGACGCTTCCACAAGTATGGTTGTCCTAATAATACATCAGAAACATCAATAGGAGAAACGTCACATAATACCTCATCCGTGAAGGGCTTGATGCTATAGGGAAGGCGGCACTGCTGGCTGACGCGGAGATCTCGTCCTTGGTGAAGCCACCCGATGGTGTATTGATGTGGGTGAGCTATGGTCAGCAAGCCCAAGCGCTTCATGGCGTCTGCTGAAATGAGGTTCTTTTGGCTCCCATTGTCGAAAATTAACTGTACAGGGGAGCCCTTTACCCACATCTGGGAGTGGAAGAGACGTTCCTCTTCCTCTCGATCTTCCGGTTCCTCCTTCTGGACCTTTGTAGTGGCAACAGTGGCATTGGGCTCCGCATCAATAATCTGTTTCCCTTTTTCATTCCCCTTTTCAGGTTTTGATTTGGAGTCTAGGCATCCACTGCAGCCCCTGGCCCTACACCAGTAACTGCTGTCTGGACACTACTTGTGTCAGAGGGAGCTTCATTTCATGGTAACTCAGCCACTTTATCTGTCCTTCTGGCTTTACAAGGTTGTTCTTTCTCGTGGCTTTGACTGCTGTCTTTAGCCGCCATGCCTTGGCTCCGTCCTTTGTCTCCGCGGCTCTGAAAGCACCTTTTCCTTGCTTTTGATTCGCAGATCCAAAGTCTCGCTTCTTCTGTTTGAATTTCTGCTCAATCTTGGCAGCATACCAGTATGCCGTACTAAGCGAGGAGATGTCGAGGAACTCCATTTCCTCCTGAATGTATCTGTGTAGACAGCTGCGATACTTTAGCACCAAATGTTTCTCTGAATCTTTGATACCCAACTTTGTGCGCAGGGTATGGAACAGATTCGTCAGCTCATGCACATCTTGATCCCTTTGTTGTCGCAGCGTGGCCCATTGTATGTACTTGTCCTCATAGCTCCCCACGGGATAGTACTGTTCCTTGACGGCGTCTCGGAAAGAATTCCAAGTTGGTACGGCCGAGAACAGAGAGGGTTCTGTCTGGTCCTTGTTCTCACAGTAGGTTTCCCACCAATCCTTAACATGGGGGGTAGCTTTGAGGAGTGCAAAAATAATCTTCTCCTGGTCTGAAAAGTCATGAACAGAGAAATATCATTCTAATAGATTCAACCATCTATCTATGGCATCTGCGTCTATTTGACCCTCAAATAAGGGAATGTCAAAATTTACTTGTACCTTAAAGGGAGTCGCAACTCCAAAGTGGCTACTGGATGCAGATGCGCTGCCGGTGGGCAGCCGTTGAAGGATCTGAGCAAAGTTATCCATCATCGCGTTCCTCTGTTTTTTGAGGGCCTCCTCGAGCAATATTTTGATAGGATCTCCTGCTCCCTCATCTTTCTTTTCATCCCCCATGGGCGTCCATCGAGGTTTGCGAGGCTGATCTTGCAAAGGTTCCACCAAATCAATCCCTAGCTCCTTATACCCCGACCTCGTTGGGGACATGCAAAGAAGGATCAAGAAAAAGCAGACCGCTCAGATACCACTGATCTGGATTTATGTAGGAACGCAATAGAATAAACACATAACCATAAATACAGAGATGCGGCGGAAATAACACTTCATTTCATTAATATCGAAGAACTGAAATTTGCTTATAGACAAAATGGAAATAAAACTAGCTAGGGCACTAGTAGCTATCTCTGAGAAGAGATGTGGCGGCTACAAGCCTCTAAACTACGTTACAATGAGGCTCGAGGGCCTATTTATTATTGAGAAACAATGGATAACCCTAAACATCCCAAAAACCTAACCCTAGGAGATGAAGCGCCAAAACTATGGGCCCCGTTTGGGTAAATTGGTGTTTCAACTTCCCAGGGACGTAACTTTGGCATACTATCTCCATTTGACGCACATGATACATCATTAGAAAGCTCTATCCGAGGACTACAACTTTCGAGACAAATTGTGCTTTGATACCCAAAAAATGTCATTTAGGGCCTCAAAACCGCTCCGGAAGTTCAGGACCTGAAAAACTGCTAAAAATAGTAAGTTATGCCGAAACTGAAAAACTGAAAGAGACAATGGTGGGGGGCCAAGTGGAATAGGTGGGTGGCCACCAATATCCACCTGGATCACTTCCTCATTTGGAATCTATATCTTCTTGAGCTTCCTAAAATTCTCATCTACTTCGGTATATCTGGAAAAAGTTGGTTTGATAACAAGCAAATGTCTTATCTCATGCTGTAAATAAAATAGATCCTAAAAACTTCTGAGTAGGAATTTTCCAGTGGGGATTCCTTGTCCATCTATTTTCTTCACTTGTTCCTTTGCATATCCTTTGATCTTTTTATTGTAGTCATCTTGAGGCATAAGCTTATCATTGATAACCAAAATGTTAGGCAGACTTCTTTGCCTAAGATTTTCAAATTTAACCATGAATTTGGTCACTGTTATGTTCATATTCTTACAGTTTTCCTCAACCTGTTTCATTAGGTTTTTCTTGGTGATAAATTTCCTTACTTCAAGGATAGTTTTAGTCCTATCAGTAATTTCAATATCTTCTAACACTTGAATGTTTTTACTATTGAGAAGCTTTATAAGTTCTAAAGCTTGCTCAGGTTTGTTACCTACTTCTTCTTTAGTCTTCTTGATTTATGCTAGTGCAGCTGTTAACAAATCTATTTGTTCAAAGATCACTTGAATTGAAGGCCATACATTATTCATGGATTCAATGACTTTGTTCCATAAATAGTTCTTCACATATGAGATTGGTTCTTTTAAATTTAAGTCCTTTTGAAGCTTCTTCAATTCTTCATTTAATCTAATAGCATTTTTCTCATGAGTTTTGGCATTAATTTGAGCCAGCTTATTTTGATCTTCAAGATTTTCAATCATCTATTTCAATATATTAATTTCACTTGTCTGAACTGAAATTTACTCCATGGCCTTTACTAGTTTTTTGGACTCATCTATAGGGTGAGTTGTTGTTGTAGATGACTTTGTAGTTGATGTTGTGGATGATGTCACTGGCGCTACAGTAGCCAGTGGAACTTTAGGTGCCAAATATTCTGCTGGAATTTATGGCACAACTGTAGTAACCATAGGGATGATTGTAGGTGTTTCCTGCGCTTTTGCTGTTTCTTTTTCATGGAAAAGCTTGTCCATCTGAATCTCCATTTCTTTTATTTGTGTTGTAAGCTAAAATGTTATGTTCATCATATCACCTTTCTCATTCTGTCCTTCTATAAGTTCTTTGGCCTGAGGATGTTCACTTGAAGGAAGTTTGAGTTGTTTCCTCAAATCTGCAATGTCCTCATTCTTTTTCTTTATTAATTGTTCTGCTGCCTTGACATTTGCAGGGTCATATCCAACCTGCAAGACCAATTATTCTAAATATTTGATTCTAAGATATTTAGCATACAAGGATGCTTTGTCCAATTTCATTTGATCTTTCATATTTTTTATGGTGTTATGAAGTTTCTGAACACTCATGGATTTAGTTGTAACAATAGAATACAACTTCTCTTAACTCTGTCTGTGAAACTATATTTGGTCAAGTGCATGTATGATTTCTATTGGCACTTCTATATGAATATTTTTATAATCTGCAACTGTCTTTGGAGTCTTCACTATAGGTTGTAATACTGAGATGATCAACTTTTTATTTGAGTAATCAAAAGTAGATAAAAGTTTTTTTTGAATATTAGGTGTTTGCTTGAGATATTGAGAGTAAATTTCATTTTTAATCTCTTCATTCTTTGACTTTATCTGTTTGTACTTTTCCCTGACATCTAGATCCTTTTCCTCTGCTCTCTGTGAGGAGGAAGCTTCCATATTCTGTTGTTTTTCTACCATTTGTACATTTAAATTATCAACTTGTTCTTCATTCTAATTTTCAGTAACTGGCTCATTAGTGATGATTGTGGCAGGCTCTATATTTATTCCCAGGATATTTGCATCTTCTACCTCAATGGTCACTTTTTCTTTACCCAATGAATTTAACTTAGGCCTTTTATTGTATCTTCACTTTAACATAGGCTCAGTGGTGGTTTTAGTAATATAAGTACCTTCTTCTCTTACTCTCTTGGTGGCTTTTTCTGTTTGATCTGTAGTCTGTAAAGTTTGACTAGTATCACTTTTCTTTACTGCATATACTAAAGTATTCTCTATCCACTCAGTCTCATTGGCATATTTCTCTATCTCTAGATTTTTCTCATGAATGAAGGGTGTTAGCTTACACTTAACCCTCATTTCACTCAAAATTCCTTGGGGATCATAATTCCAGGAAAAACTTTCTTCAAATTTTTACTCCAATAGTTGTTTAGCTACTTCTGCCTTTGCATCTCTATGATTGCAAATGAATGGACCTACGTGATTCTTCAATTTAAACTGTTTTTTCTTCTTTTCTGCTAGGAAATTGATAGAATAAGATTTTAATGTTTTCCTGATATACGCCAAGGAAAAAACCCTCATTGATACAAATTTGGGTAGCTTGTAGGGTAAAAAATTGGATCCAAACACTCTAATCTCAGTATGTTTTTCATACAAGTACCAATCACTAGTCTTGGTCTACTCTGACAACTATTAAATCTGCTTCATCTCATTATTTATTCTTGGTTGTTCAATATTTGTTAATATTTTGATCAATGGATGGATGAAGGAATCTGAAAACTCTGCATATGTGAACTCTGTGGACTCTTTTCTGATTAAAGAGGTCCATAAAATAACTAAAAGAGGATTTCCTTCTATGTAAAGCTTTTGAAGGGTTAATGGAAAATTATCTGCTTGAAAATAAAAGAACGTGTGAAAGAGGAAGGACGTGTATCTGAACACTCCTTCAGTTGGCAACTTAATCAATTATTCATGGATATTGTTTGAAATATACCCAGCATAGTTAAATATAATAGATGAAGGTTGACCTAGTGTGAAAGTGGATAGGAAACCTAAAATGGATTCACTTGTATGTTCATTAGTGAAATACCCTAGAATAAATGAAAGCATTGAAATGATATGCTTTAAACCTTCTAGGAACTTTGAGGATGAATATGGGGGATTAATTTGAGGAATTTCCATATACATGGGCATGAATATTTGGAATATTTGGAATCTCTTCGGAAAATAAAGGCCAATGTATAGCTTGGTAAGTGCTTCTATGGACAAAGGGACTGCTTAAGGATCATGCTTGAGCTGTAACATTTGATTAATGGATTCAGCAATAATAGTAAAAAGTACTTCTTTATTGGCATTGACTATTGCTCTTTCCTCAGGAATATAATAATGATGGCATAACTTAATGACCTCTGGGCATGAATGAGTAACTGGAACAACATATTTGGGTAATTGGGATTCCCAAATTTGTACTTCTTCAACATTATCTAAAGATTTTTCAAAGCTCCAATTATGAAGTTCCAACAAATTGAATTCTGCAATAGGGTCTGTTATCTTATAGTCAACATCTACTAATGGAGTGTGCTCAATGTCTAAAATAGAAGGTTGTAGAGGATTTATAACGATAGCAGTTTTGGAAGATGGACCTGGAGTAGTTTTGGGCATTTTGAGACTTTTTGGACTACAAAACTATGTTTTTTGGCTTTTCTAGCTACTTCAGCAAGATTAAACAATTTGCAGAAGTATTTTTGACTCTAATAGGGGTTTCTTGGATTAAAACAGGTGGAATATAGTTTTTTCTTTGGATTTTTCTTTTCAATTTTGGATTCTCAACTTGACTTATAGACCTTTACTAGTTAGAAAATAAGAAACAGGGTTTCTTGAGTTTTTTCAATGGATAATAGGGCTAAAAGTCTCTTGAAATTAGGCACACAATTCAGGCTACCTTCAGAGGATTTCTGGGCTTAACTTAGAGTTTTAAACAATTTAGAAAAACTATATAAACTCAAGTTTTTCATTCAAAACAGTGCACAGCATAAAACATGGCTTTTTCAGAAATTTCGACAGGGTTTGGCCTATTTTTTGGATCTTTTGGTAGGCTTGTCTTGAATAATCTGAAATCTGACTGGAATTTTTTAATTAAAGGTCTTTTAAAATTGATAACAGGCTCAAATTATGGAGGAATACCTGTTATACGCAGGTATAGGGTTTTGAGGATGTCTCTGAGGTTTTTGAACGGATTCAGTGGTGTCTTTTTTATCTCTCGAGCAATTCAAAGACCCTCGGCAATCTTCAATAGGTAAAAGTAGAAATTTGCAGGTTATTGGCACAAAAATGGTGGAAAATACATGTTTCAAAGTCAGAATAGCACATATAGTGGATACGCACAGAAAGAGAGAAAATCAGTGTATTTCCAATGTTTATTAGGAAAATTAGGTTAAACTTACATACAATAAATGAATTTCAAATTGGGCGGGAACGTGGATTTCACGTTCCATAGGCGAAAAACTATTGGTGGTTATCGCGCACCACTTTGGTGTTAAGTGGTTTGAGATGGATCAAATGTGATCTAGTAAAAGGGTGTCACGTCAAGCAGGGAGAAAATGGTAAAACCGCCCATTTCATGTGAAAATGAAAAGGTTAAGCATGGGCAAGTTTATTTGTGATTTGGTTTCTCCATTGTTGGATCGTGAAAGACTCATGCGAACGGTTGAGATCTAATCTGGAAGATGCTCAAGGTTTGGTAGTGGGGTCAAGGTTTATCAATGTGACGAGGCGGTTTGTTTAACTTTATAAATATGTATTTAATAGAGTTAAAACCTTAGTTTTATAATATGTGGCGGGTGTAATGTAGTATATGCACAAATCAAAACATTTCACAATGTTTAATTAATACATAGGCGCAAGTCTTATTATATAGTTTTTAAACATTTGATAGTTGTTTAATAACTATAGGGGGCGGTGAATATTTTAATGATATGTTTTAAACCAATGGGATAAGGGCGGGTTTTATTTAATCACGTGGGGTATTTAAGCATTGGCTTAAAACTTAAATATTGGGTTTGTGGGTTATTTTAAATATAAAGGGTTTGATACTATACGAAAGGGTGTAGTTTAGGGAGTTAATAAATATAGTTAGGAGTTAATATGAAAGGGATGATATATATAATGAATTAAATACATATTTTAACACTAAGTAAAGTGTAAATAAAGCATAGTTGTCCCTTTTTTATTTTTTCACACTTTAACTTAGGATAAATGCATTTTATGGGTTTTTGAATGATTTTTTTAGACGAAAATGAAATTAGTTATTTAGGGTTTTACTTTTACTAAGTAAAAAATGGGTTTTTACTTAGGAAAAATGGATTATGATTATGGGTGAAGGATAAATGTTGATGAAAATGTCTTTTATATAGGAATTCAATATTTTTAACCAATCAATCATCGAGCCTTGGGTCCAGTCCCAACAAAAGTTAGAGAAATGCTCTAAGCCTTTTTAACTAATAGTATAGAATACTGAATAATTGTAGGGCAGGGGAAATTAAAGATTTTTGCCCAATGATGTTTTATTACATGCTTGCAAAACTGCTTTTTACCTACCCATCATTATTTCTAACATTTTTTACTTCATTTTCGTAGGTGCATTTAGGCTTGCAACCCTAAATCAAATTTTATTTCAAAGAATAAAAACTATCTAATTCTAACCTTATTTCATCTGAGGGCTCAGATTAAACTGTTGAGCTCCTCATTTATTCTATATCTTATCTATTGATTTGTCAATATTAAACTGTTTGACGTATCTTTATTCTCCATCTAAAACATGAAATTCAAAACATGAAAAGTTAAGATTAAACTGTTTAACTTATCATGGATTATGGCATTTTTTGACAATATGCACATAACCATTATTCTTGTAGTAAAGTAAATAATAGTGGCCTTTTGACTTGCTCACTTTTAGGTCTTATTTTTATCTCTTTTTTTTTTCTTTTGGGGTCTATTTTTTCTAAGTCCTTTGATCATTCTTTTAGGAATTTTTACCCTCTTTTCATTTTTTTATTATTATTATTTTTCATTTTTCAAATATGGGAAAACAACTTGTAGAAAGCAAGGTATGCATATATTAACATGACTATCATAGTCAATTCAAAAATTATGAATCCTATTATTATAGGACCCTAACAATGGCTCCACTTGGGGATGGCATTTGCCAATGAAATGTCAAGAACATTAAGACTAGTGGCCTATTGTAGCCTCTACAACACCCTCCAAAAAACCCCACTTCAAAATTTTTCGAAGCCCCTTGAACTTAAAGAAAAACTAAGTAAGGAGTCCAGAAGGCTAAGTCGCTAGGTCGCAAACTTCATTTTTTGGAAAACCACGACCCCACGACCTAGCGACCCCGCGACCCGGAGGTCGCAAGGTCGCAAGGTCACGAGGTTGCATACCTCTCTGATCACCCGACTTGTGACCTTACGATCTCATTAAATGCTCGCACATGTGACCTTTTTATATAAAGGAGGTCGCTAGGTCGCATTTCACATAGGCAGCAGATAGAAAAAATGGCTCTGACAGGTCGATTGGAGAGCGATTTTCCCGGGTAAGTTACCGTTTTCCTCCTGTTGTTTCCTTTTTTGATTATTATTTCTAAATCCCTGCATCCCTGAGCCTTTAAATTTTCCTTTACCTCAGCCATTGTTTTCATTTCTCGCTTAGGGTTTTCTTTTGATTCCAGTTTTCACCCCTCTTACCCAACTCATCACAGTTTCTCATCCAGCCCCTCATGGCCTGTACCCTGCTCCAAAATCCATCCCTTGACTCTGTCTGGACCCATTTAGCCTTGTATTTTTCCAGTTAAAGGGAAAACAACTCCACGCCGCGCACCCCCAAAACCCCCAACAAGCCCTAGCGCGACTTCCGACCTCACGACCCCGCGACCTAGTCGCCAAGTCGCAAGGTCACATTCTCTCCAGTTTCTCGAAACTTGCGACCCCGCGACCTCGTGACCTATTTGCAAGGTCGCAAGGTCGCATCCCTTCCATTTTCTGCAATCTGCGACTTAGCGACCCCGCGACCCAGTCGCAAGGTCGCAAGGTCGCATTTCCACTTTTTCCCGAAATTTGTGACCCCGTGACCCAGCAACCCAGTCACAAGGTCACAAGGTCGCATTTTCATCTATTTTAACAATCCGTGACCCCGCGACCTTGTGACCCAGTCGTAAGGTCACAAGGTCACACCTTGGCCATTTTCCTACAACCTGTGACCCCGCGACCCTGTAGGCCACTTATTCAGTTTTGCTTCTGTCCCAGTTGAAGTAATTGATAAATTTTTATTGTATCATCATGGCCTCCTTCTTATCTTGGGATTCTTTCATGAATATGACAGGTGAATTTGAAGCAGATTTGGAGTGTATACCTGTCCTCTCAGATTCCAATGATATGGGACCCCCAGTGTCCCAAAATAAAGACAAGCACTTGGCAGTGGAAGATATGGAGATGGACATGCAATGTCCCCACCCTTGATATACAGAGATACCCTTTGCACATTTGCCAAAGGGGACATCATGTGATGGTACCACGTGTACCAGGAGTTCGCCAAAATGGAATTCCCAGAAGACCTTCCCGATCGGGAGATATACTTAAAGGTTAAAAGGTCCAAGCTCCATCTCGTAGGTGCTCATCCGGCAATATTCCCATGCCTAGAGATGATGGATTGGATCATACAGAAAATGAATCCCAAAAATTTTGTGATCAGAGATAGCGAAGGTAAAGCTTTCGCAATGCTAAAAGGCTCAGATGCCCATGTTTATTACTCTTTGCCAGAGTGGGAAGAAGATTTCACGGAAGAATGGGCCATTTCTCATGCATTTCCTGTAGTTTACACTATAAGGCAATGGTGGGAGGAGCCTGAAAAGTTTAAGGTCAAGAAAGACCAGGAATACCCAGTGGCGAGCCTCAGGAAAGTGTATAAATTAGTGGCTGCCCTGCTTTGCAGATTGTACAGGCGCCCAGATGCCACCACCTTCAACGACACATGGGCAACTATCATGGAGTACATCCCAGTGCATGGCACCCGTTTCAACTGGGCTAACATATTGATGACCTCCATTCACACAAATTTATCCTCGGCATTGGTGCCAGATGAAGGAATGCCTTCCGAATTTTATATGGCCTCTTATCTATTGGATTTCTTCTGTTCGAGATTGCACTTTGAGGGATGGGTACACAACTGGGATCCCAAACAGACCCGTGTCATTCCTGTACAAACCAAGGTGTTTTGGGAATCTCGGTATAAACAAGACATAGAGCCGATCTCCCAAGTGTTCATCCCCGCTCTATACAGAAAAATATTCGGCCGAGACGCTCCTTGCATGTCTTGGCGAGCAATGAAGATGCTAAGAAAAGTGGTGCATTGGTTCCCTTTTTCCGAATATACATTCATCCGAGTCTTTGGCTCGTTCAGGGCACCACATGCTATGCCTTGTTTTTTTACAGACAAAATGCTCATGTAGGAGGTCTGCTTCCAAATGTCGTCAAGTTTCTCTAGGGTCCTGTTCAAAGGTAAGAAGAATTCATGGCCCACTCTACCCATCACTATCAGTGCATACACAGTTAAATACTTCCGAGAGGTAGAGGCAGAGGGAGAAGAGATGAAAAGCTATCACTTTGGGGCTTTAGAATACCGAACATACGACCCGGAGAGGATAGTTCCTGAACATTGCAAGAAGGCTAAATTCAAATGGAACTATCATCATACTGAACGCCTAAGAGAGGATGAAAGGAGGAACTGGTACAATGCAGATAGACAACTTGCTCTAGGGGCGAACTCTAGCCAAGAAGACCCTGATGACCAAACCTTGGAAGAAAGGAGTCATAAATTAGGAGGTGCTTCTTCCTCTCTAGCTAAGAAGCCTCGGACCAGTATAGGGCAAAGCACCTCTACCCAAAAAAAATAAATAGAGGCCAAAGCCCAGCAAGAGAGAGAAAAGAAAATGAAAGAGGATGAGGATAAATGCAAGAAGAGCCTAAGGGCAGAACAGAAGAAGAAGCAGGACGAGGAGGCCAAGAAGGAAAAAGAGAAAAAGGAAGCGGAGGCTGCAGCTGAACAAGAACTCAAGAAAGAGCTAGAAAAAGTGGAAGCTAAGCAAGACGTAGTAGCTGAGCGGAAAAGGAAGGCCAAATTAGAAGCAGTGGCAAAAGCAGAGCTCAGGCAGAGGAAAGCACATGAGAAGGCTGAAGCCGAATGCCAACAAAGGGAAGAGGAGGAAAAGAAGAAGAAATAGGAAGAGGATGAAATGCTGGAGGATATCGAGGTGTCTCCCCTTGACGTAACTCTGGGAAATACACGAGCCTTGCTCTCTAATGTCAGTTCCCCCCAGGGGCAAGAGGAGGAGGTCTTTGACATTACCAGGCTCACATTTGGTCAGTTCTCTTTCAAAATTTGGCAAGAGAAGAGAAGATGCCTGGCACAAGATCCTTCCACTACATCCACAGTCGCAACTAGAAAAGAAATATTCCTTGATACCAGAACTAATCCCGTGATGATAGCATCGGCTGGCACAACTTTCACTGTGGCCATGGAAGAAAATGTAACCAGAATGAGTAGAGAGATCATTTCTCTACAAAATAGACTACAAGAAGTAGAGCAGCGGGAAAAAATGGCAGAACAGGAAAGGGCGGCATTGAGAGAGGAGGTTCAACAACTCCAAAACCAAACTCCCCCTCTCAATGAAGTCCCACTTGCCATTCTAAAGGAGTTTGACACATTAGAGGCGACCATGAGGCAAGTGTATGGGGAAATTTTCACCATAAAACAAATAGTCGCCCCATTGGTAAGAGCGCAAGTGGAGACTAAGCAGAAGCACGAGCTGCTGAAAGAGGCCTCGACTGCCTTGGATCGAATGATGGACTAGACAGCATGGTACCCTCAGGCCCCTGAGCATTTGCCAAAGAAGGATTGGATTCATACGCAAGATGCCAAAGTCCAAATCCGTATGAAAATGCAGTCCAAGGATAAGCTATCCAAGGATTTAGACAAAGTAATGGCTGCATACGAACACTTGATCAGTGGCATCGACTCGATGCACATCCTTCACCACATTCGTTTGTTAGGGGCACTGGAGGAAGCGAAAACCTGGGATCAGTTAGATCAAGAGATCCAGTCATTTCTGCAGCCCATTAGGCAAACTGCTGCCACTACCGATCTTGCAGCGTCACGAGAAAACCTAGGCCAGTTTCTTGTCAGGCCAGTATGGATTTACACCAAGATCACCTCTCTTTCAAACCAAATCTCATAGAAGAAGGAAACTCTAGTCCCAAATTCTTTGGAGTGCATGCATCGGTTGAAAGAGGAGGTCCCTTTGGTTTCTCCCATAGCAGCAGAATATCAAACCTAGCAAGACTTCCTGAAAGGAAAGCAGATTGATGCCCCTAACCTCTCAATTGTACGCTCATCTTCATAACGCAGTGGAAGTAGGTCGCAGGTCCCAGGTCACACTGCCCAGCTAGGTCGCAGGTCGCACTCACCAGCTAGGTCGTAGGTCGCAGTTTTCTCCTAGGTCAGAATAGCCTACAAGCATAACCCCAAAGATGTGTTGTTAACAATACCTCCTTCAGCATGTATGCTTTATTATTTGTCTTGCTATGCATAGTGTTATATTCGTGTTTAATGCATCAACCATGTATCTTGTATCATGTGAATAAGTGTGTGTCTGTAGGTTCGATTGAGTTCTTTTGAGACCAAAGGGAAGGTTACTTAAGCGGTAGCCAAACCCACACCCTAGACGGGATCCCTATTCCATACGGTTCAAGGTCTAATTGGGACTTTCTACCAGGGAGATCCCCTATTATTAGCCGAACAATTTTTCCCGTCAACAGAATTGGTGCTAGAAGGAGGGCTTGAATGGCATCCTCCTAGCATACAACCAAAATTCCATCACAAAATCCCAATGGGGAGGTCATAAACGACGATCCTATCCCTCCCCCTTTGGAAGATATCATAGGGGAGGAGGTTCCATATTATGAAATTACCAGAGAACAGTTGAGAGCCTTGCGCCCAGCTACCCGCAATCTCATCAGGGATTTGCGATATGCCCCAATCATGAATTTCTTGACCCATAATAGGACCCCTACTGAAAACCTCACTCGTAATGGTGCACTCGTGAGTTCCATACCTTAGTTGGTGAATCTCATGGTTGAAGTCCTTGCCACTGCTATCCACAACAACGAATCGATTCCTGAACTCCAAATAGGTGAAGAAGAATTTGGCAATATTCAACCCTTCCCCAACCCTCAGCCTAACCAGACCCAACAGAACAAAAACCAAGTGCTTCCCCAACCTGGGGAAGGTGATGAATATAGAGGCCAAGGGAACGATGGCGAGGGAAATAGAGCCTGCAAGAATGAAGGTGAGGGAAATAGAGCCCGCAGAAATGAAGGAGAGGGGAATAGAGCCCACAAAAATGAAGGTGAGGGAAACAGAGGCCATGGGACTGGAGGCAGAGGAGATAGAGGCCGTGGCTAGGGGCATCATCCCAACCATCATCGCCCAAACCAAAATAGGCCACCTATCTACAATTTGGGATACCTCATAAACATGGCCAACCATGAAAGACACCAAGATGAACACTCTCGCCATGAGGGAGAAGCTTCGGTGTCAGGTATAGGGAGCGAATCTGAATTTGAGATCAGGCACCACCAATAGGCTAGGAGAGTGCAACCACTTGCCTGGATGGCCCAGCCCTTGTTAGATCTTTTGGGCCCCCTCCACAACTTGCCTAGGCACCCTGAGAAAAATCTCCCCAATTTTGATCCCGAGAAAGCCACCTTGGCCGAGGATCATATAAGCAGCTTCTATCTCTCCCTGCAAATCATGAGGGTTCAGTCGGATGACGTAGCTTGTCACCTGTTCCCACATACTCTTGAAAACAAAGCGGCCACCCGGTACTGCTCCCTCCCAAGTGCCTCCATTACCTCATGGGATCAGTTCCATCGCATGTTCTTGCAGAAATTCTCAGAGGAAAAAACCCCTTCCATGCTCCTCACAGAGTTAAGAACCATTAAGTTCCACAAGAAAGAGAAGGTTAGAGACTTTAATCAGCGCTTTGCTACCATACTGCAAAATTTCCCTCCCAACCTAGCATTGGATGACTCTATTACCATAGACTACTATACAAAAGCTCTCCCCAGGGATATCGCCATCTTCGTAAAGCACGAAGCTCGGCCCACCCTCGCATCAAACTACGCAGCTGCCCTCACTATAGAAAGAGATATGCTTTTTATAGGAGCCATCAATCACGAGGGGAGAGATGACCACAAACCAATCGCGAAAAAGGGTCAGTCCTCCTCAAACAAAACCATGGATAAGGATAATGATGCTTTTGACTTCGAGAGTATAGCAAAGACCCTCAAGCTATTGAAAAATGAAGTCTCTGACCTAAAGAGGAATGGTATAGAATCCACGACTAGCGCCAAGGCGCCTAAGCCCTTTTTCAGAAAGAGCAACCCCAACACCATCTGACCTCCATCTAACCCGAACACTGTTCTCAACATGGAAGAGATAGGAAAAGATAATTTCTATTTGTTCCACCAGGCTGCCCACTCTGAAAAAACATGCCCACAATGGATTGGAAGCATGACTACAGTAGTAAACTAGCTTCTGGATAATCAAACCCCAGGGGATGCGGGGGAGGACGATGTTTCCGACCATGGTGAATATTTTCCCCCGAATGAAGAACCAGGGTCCTTGGTTCTTGCATTTGACGTTATCTGCAGGGACAACAATCTTACCGTCACTGATATCAACATGGCAGACAATCCTAAGGCCCCACCCATAAGAAACTACAGCCTTAGGAGGAAAGCAGTGATCCCCGAACCATCCTTTGAGGAGAAGAAAAGGGCTTTGTTAAGGAAAATTCCCCCCCCCCCCCCCCAGGGAATGAACAACAAGTTGCCCCTAAGAAGCCCACCAATGACAACACCCAAGAAAATCAGAAGAGCAAGCTCCCGGTGGGGTCCCCCACAACCACTACCGAGCCCTGTCCTCAATTTTATTCTGCGTATAACATTGTGGAGGACATGAAGAAAACCAGAGCTAACATCTCCCTCTATGAGCTTGCCCGCATCACGAATCAACGAGAACTCATTCTTAAAGCCTTCGCCAATACCTCAACCACTAAGCCTATGAGCAATATGTCCGCACAAGCCAGTCCGAGTGTTCAGTCTGTTGTGAACGCCATCAATGCAAATTCTAGGGGGTCTACTCCTCCCTTCCTATTATCTTTTGATATTTTTAACTTCAATGTCCATAACTGTCTAGTTGACTCCGGCGCATCCACAAGCGTCATGCCCCTATCTGTTTGTAAGAAGCTGAACATCCACTCGAAGAAAACTGAGATGAGGATCATTCAACTTGACAGATCTCAGGTGCCAGCTGTAGGAGAACTAAATAACGTCATCATCTGCCTTTTGTCTGATTCTAGAGTCGACCAATGTATTGAAATTGTAGTCGTTGACATTCCGGAAGCCTACGGCCTATTACTTAGCAGAGACTGGTCCAGCAAGCTGCAAGGATATTTCGCCACCGACTGGTCCCACCTGTGGCTTCCTTAAAAGGGCCGGAATAACAAAATCAAGGTCGAAATCGAACCATATATGAAATATACTGTGACTGATTTGGATGCTACTAACGAACCCATCAGTTTTTCCAAGGAGGAGCTTGGTATTTGCTTCTTGGAAGCCATTTTTGGATGCTATCATCCTCCCTAGTCTCTAGTAGACCTCGAGATCCAGTTTGAACTTACAGTTGTCTCAGAAGACCAAGCCACTCCCGTCTCACACCAAGCTGAAGTCTTGCCCCAACCTACAACCCCAAAGGATCCAGAAAATGATGTATGGACCCTGTACTATGACTATTCCAAAACCCATGACGGAGCTGGTGCGGGCTGCATCTTGCTGGACCCTCAAAAGAACAAATTCTTGATATCGTGTCGGCTTGAGTTCTAGTGCACCAACAATACTGTTGAGTATGAAGCTCTAATCCTCAGACTCAAGAAGGCATTGGATTTAAAGGTAAGGTTCTTACAAGTCATTGGAGACTCCGAGATCATTACTCGGCAGGTATGCAATATCATTCATTGTTTGTCTCTGCATTTAAAAGCTTATCAACAAGAGGTATGGCGTCTTATTTCTGCTTTCGATGCGTTTGGAATTGAATCTGTTCTTGGAATGCACAATGCAGTAGCTGATACTCTGGCTAATGCTGCTGCTAGATTTACCCCTTTGAGGGATGGATTTTCTATTGAAGTTATATATAGACCCTTCGTGCCAGATAATATTACTAATTTATGCGTTTTTGATGATGATCAACAGATATTGGAGTTTATGCTCAACACTGAAGTATTCAAAGACACGGCAATTGATGAGGTGGATCACGACCAAGCCTTGCAGGAAGAGCATGACAAACGCAAGGAAAACCACATGCCCAAGGGGATAGTGTCACTTGAAAATCTCTTTGACTTGCAAAGCCAATTCCGCGGCCCCCCAAATTCCAAAGTACAAATTTCCATCTTAGCACATCAGCAAGTGAACTTGGGATCAGAGGAGGACCCAAAGTTCATTAACCTTGGGAAAGATTGTACTGACGAAGAGACACAGGCCTTCACGCAACTATTTCGGAGTATCGAGATGTATTTTCTTGGACGTATGATGATTTATGTACGTATGATACTCAGATTATTTAGCATGTGATACCCATGAAGGAAGGCATGAAGCCATTCCAACAGAAGCTCAGAAAAGTGCATCCTAATTTGGAACCGATGATTCTAAAAGAACATAAGAAGCTTTTGGATGCACGCATCATCTTCAAAGTTCGTCACTCCACATGGGTGTCAAATTTGGTCCCGGTACGGAAGAAGTCTGGCGAGATCCACTTATGTGTGGATTTCCAGAATTTTAATCGGGCCTCAAATAAAGACAATTACCTGGTGCCACCTATGGAACAAATATTGCAAGCTGTGTCTGGGTCCGAGATGTTCTCCTTATTGGATGGGTTCTCCGGTTACAACCAGGTGCTAGTAGTTGAGCCAGACAGATTGAAAACTACCTTTCGGACCAAATGGGGAACATTCGCTTTCAGGCACATGCCTTTTGGATTGATAAACGTGGGGGAAACTTTCCAATGGGCCATGGATATAGCTTTCCATGGTTTGATAGGGCAAAGCATGGTAGTATATTTGGAAGATGTCACCGTGTTTTCAAAACACCGGGGTGATCATTTGTGCCACCTCAGGAAAATCTTCAAGAGGTGCAGGAAGTATGGGATTTCACTCAACCTGAAGAAGTGTATTTGCTGTGGCAGAAGGAAACTTGCTGTGTCACATTATAACTAAGAAAGACATTGTAGTAGATCCAGAGCGGGTGAAAGCCATTGCCCAGATTCCCTCCCCGAGCAGTAAGAAAGCAATGCAATATTTCCTGGGGAAAATCAATTTTGTCTGTAAATTCATATCGGATTTCACCCAGATAGTCAGGCCTTTGTAGGGGATGATAAAAAAATATGCGGTGTTCAAATGGAATCTGCCAGAGAATGAGGCTTTCAACAAAATAAAACAGGCTATAGCTGAAGCGCCATCCCTCCAAAGTCTAGATTTTAGCAGAGGCTTTATCCTGTATACTTTCTCTTCAAATTCATCACTCGCAGCTGTCCTCACGCAGAAAGATGGCAATAATGATGAGCGGCCTATTTCCTTCATGAGTACTGGTTTACAAGGAGCTGAATTGAACTACACTGAAATCGAAAAGCAAGCCTATGCGGTCCACAAAGCAGTCAAGCATTTCAGGCCCTACATCTTGAAAAATCATGTCACGGTTTTCGTCCCCCACCCAGCTGTCTGCTCACTGTTTGTGCAGCAGGAGCTAGGCGAGAGATGAGGCAACTGGGTGGCATGCCTGCAAGAGTATGATTTAGAGTTTAAACCAACACACACTGTTAAAGGACAAGGATTGT
This sequence comes from Pinus albicaulis, assembly GCA_034641835.2. NCBI lineage: Eukaryota > Viridiplantae > Streptophyta > Pinopsida > Pinales > Pinaceae > Pinus > Pinus albicaulis. The sequence continues at coordinate 1,270,859,146 of CM076572.1, read as the reverse complement.
GCCAAATGGCTATGGAGGCTGCAAGTTCACATGGAGTTGAAGAAGAGTGTTGGGAACAGGAAATCGACATGTATCAGAGTGACCATGTGCCTCAGCAGAGAAGCCTTTCTTGGTACTCTGACATTTCAGGATACTTAGTCCAGGGTGTCTTGGACCCTGCTCTAACTGCTCGGTAGAAACGCGCGATAAGACTCAAAGCCGCATCTTACCAGCTGATCCAGGGTAAGCTTTTCAAGAAACATTACAATGGAGTCCTGCTACGCTGCTTGGAACATGATGAAGCACAGAAAATATTGACAGAGCTGCACGATGGACCAGTTGGACGTCATTTTGCAAGCGATACTACCGCCCACAAGATAATGCGCACAGGATATTACTGGCCAACCCTTTTTAGAGACACGCATGCATATGCCCGGAAATGCACTCAGTGCCAGAAATTTGAAAATCGGGAAGCGCACCCAACCACTCCCCTACTATCAGTAGAAGTGGAGGAACCCTTTCAACAGTGGGGTTTGGACGTCATTGGTGAAATCATACCTCACTCCTACAAGCAACATCTTTATATTCTTACTGCTACCGATTATTTCACCAGGTGGGTCGAAGTAGCACCTTTACGCCAAAGCAATGATCAATAGGTAATATAATTTGTCACTCATGCCATCATCACCAGGTTTGGCGTTCCAACTTCCTTGGTTTTTGATAATGCAACTTACTTTTCATCTTTTAAATTATATGATTTTGCTCTGGAAAATGGTATTGTTCTTAAACATTCTACAAATTATTATCCCCAAGGAAATGGGTTAGCTGAGTCAACTAATAAAAATCTTATCCGCATCATTAAGAGAACCCTGCTGTCCCATCAGCGCAACTGGCACAACGCCCTTCACAACGCTCTTTGGGTCGACTGTGTCATGCCCAAGTCCTCCCTAGGCACCTCTCCGTATTTTCTCATGTATGGAAAAGAAGCTGTTATTCCTCCCCATTTATCTCTCCCTACCCTTCAGCTGTCCCAAGAATGTCATGGTACCCCATGCCCCACCTTGTAGACTCGGATCGACACCCTGCTGAAGTTGGAGGAAGAAAGGCAAAAAACCTGGGAAAAGTTCGCCATCCACCAAAGCCGAATCAAGAGATGGTTTGATAGAAAATCCACAGGGAATAAAAACTTTGAAGTAGGAAACCTGGTTCTAAAGTGGGATAAATCTCATGAAGAAAAGGGAAAACATTCCAAGTTCCAAGCACTATGGACAGGTCCTTTCCAAGTTAAGGAGAAATTAGGTTCCCACACGTTTAGACTACAAACTCTTGAAGGAAGAGTCGAGGTCTTCCCGGTAAATGGGCATGACCTCAAACATTACTTCACTTAGTAGCCCTAGAGGGTTATCTTATCCTTGTACCATAGTTTCTGTTTCCATTCCTTTTGTTAAAAATAAAAATAAAAAAAATTAAAACGGAAGGACTTGTCAGAGCCATGCAATTGGCACACTGCAACAAGTTCTATGCTGATGGAAGGCCTTTTCCTTATAAACACGAAGGAGGTAAAAGCTTGCTTGTTACTGCCACCTAAGGGCAGCACATGATCTAGCTCAAGCCATGAAGCGGGGAGCCCACCTAGCAAGTTTGAGAGGGTGTCTGCAAAAGAAAGTGCGATGCAGTGGTAACTAGATCGGAAGGGAACAGAGGTAGTCCATGCTACGTCAGGGCATCCGGGAAAAACCGAAGTCCTCATACCAGACCAGGAGCAACCTCTCTACAAGTAAAATAAGTCAGGATCCCTCATCCACCCAGGAAAAATTTCACATCTCAATAAGTGCCATGAGCACATCTAAATAAGTGCCTAGGCACATTCAAAATAAGTGCGATAGCACACCAATAAAGGGTAAAGGATAGAGAAAGGCTTCCTGCGCAGAGAGGTGATGTAACGACTCCACCAGGGGTACTGACCAGGCTCGCTCGTAGCGGAGCAACGTTTATGACTCCTAGGCAGTGATTCCACCGGGACCGAGAGGTTCGCTGCAGCAGAGCAACACGATGAGGACAAAATAATCGTACTGGACCCTGTAGCCGCCTGGAGTTATCCGACCCTTCCGGTCTGGGAACTTGAAGAAATGAAATTCGGTTAACCAGCACTCAACAATCCAGCAAGCCAAGCAACCTCACAAGGTGATGAAGGCAGGGCAGTGTTGACTTCTAAGGTAAAAGAATAGCTAGTGAAGGCCCCTCCCTCCTCCCCTCCAAGGCCAACCATCGACAGAGACTCTGAATTCGACCAATGAATCGCCATTTGTTGTAACCTCTACAACACCCTCCAAAAAACCCCACTTCAAAATTTTTCGGAGCCCCTTGAACTTAAAGAAAATCTAAGTAAGGAGTCCAGAAGGCTAAGTCGCTAGGTCGCAAACTTCATTTTTTGGAAAACCGCGACCCCACGACCTTGTGACCCTGCGACCCGGAGGTCGCAAGGTCGCAAGGTCGCTAGGTCGCATACCTCTCTGATCACCCGACTTGCGACCTCGGGACCTCATTAAATGCTCGCACGTGCAACCTTTTTATATAAAGGAGGTTGCTAGGTCGCATTTCGGGTAGGCAGCGGATAGAAAAAATGGCTCTGACAGGTCCACTGGAGCGCTATTTTCCCAGGTAAGTTGCCATTTTCCTCCTGTTGTTTCATTTTTTTATTATTCTTGCTAAATCCCTACATCCCTCAGCCTTTAAGTTGTCCTTTACCTTAGCCATTGTTTTAATTTCTTGCTTAGGGTTTTCTTTTGATTCCAGTTTTCACCCCTCTTACCCAACTCATCACAGTTTCTCATCCAGGCCCTCATGACCTGTACCCTGCTCCAAAATCCACCCCTTGACTCTGTCTGGACCAATTTAGCCTTGTATTTTTCCAGTTAAAGGGAAAAAAACTCCACGCCATGTGCGCCCAAAACCCCTGGCAAGCCCTAGTGTGACTTGCGACCCCGCGACCCAGCGACCTAGTCGCCAGGTCCCAAGGTCGCATTCTCTCTAGTTTCTCGAAACTTGCGACCCCACGACCCCGTGACCTAGTCGCAAGGTTGGAAGGTCGCATCCCTTCCATTTTCCGCAATATGTGACTTAGCGACCCCGCGACCCAGTCGCAAGGTCGCAAGGTCGCATTTCCACGTTTTCCCAAAATCTGCGACCAAGCGCCCAAGCGACCCAGTTGTAAGGTCGCAAGGTCGCATTTTAAACTATTTTCACAATCCTCGACCTTGCGACCCAATCGCAAGGTCGCAAGGTCGCACCTTGGCCATTTTCTTACAACCTGTGACCCCACGACCCTATAGGCCACTTATTCAGTTTTTCTTGTGTCCCAGTTGAAGTAATTGATAAATTGTTCTTGTATCATCATAGCCTCCTTCTTATCTTGGGATTCTTTCAGGAATATGACAGGTGAATTTGAAGCAAATTTGGAGTGTATACTTGTCCTCTTAGATTCCAACGATATGGGACCCCCAGTGTCTCGGAAGAAAGACAAGCACTTGGCAGTGGAAGATACGGAGATGGACATGTGAATGTCCCCACCCCCGATATACAGAGATACCCTTTGCACATTTTCCAAAGGGGACAGCATGCGATGGTACCACATGTACCAGGAGTTCGCCAAAACGGAATTCCCGGAAGACCTCCCCGATCAGGAGATATACTTAAAGGTTAAAAGGTCCAAGCTCCATCTTTCAGGTTTTCATCCAGCAATATTCCCATGCCCAGAGATGATGGATTCGATCATACAGAAAATAGATCCCAAAAATTTCGTGATCAAAGATAGCGAAGGCAAAGCTTTCGCAATGCTAAAAGTCTTAGATGCCCATGTTTATTACTCTTTGCCAGAGCGAGAAGAATATTTCATAGAAGAATGGGCCATTTCTCATGCAGTTCCTGCAGTTGACACTATAAGGCAATGGTGGGAGGAGCCCGAGAAGTTTAAGGTCAAGAAAGACCAGGAATACCCAGTGGCGAGCCTCAGGAAAGTGTATAAATTAGTGGCTGCCCTAATTTGCAAATTGTACGGGTGTCTAGATGCCACCACCTTCAATGGCCCATGGGAAACTATCATGGAGTATGTCACAGTGCATGGCACCCATTTCAACTGGGCTAACATATTGATGACCTCCATTCACACAAATTTATCCTCGGCATTGGCACCAAGATGCTCCCTGCATGTCTTGGTGAGCAATGGATATGCTAAGCAAAGTGGTGCATTGGTTCCCTTTTGCCGAATATACATTCATCCGAGTCTTTGGATCATTCAGGGCACCACATGCTATGCCTCGTTTTTTTACAGACAAAATGCTCATGCAGGAGGTCTGTTTCCAAATGTCGTCAGGTTTCTCTAGAGTCTTGTCCAAAGGTAAGAAGAAGTCGTGGCCCGCTCTACCCCTCACTATCGGCGCATACACAGTTAAAGACTTCAGAGAGGTAGAGGCAGAGGGAGAAGAGATGAAAAGCTATCACTTTGGGGCTTTAGAATACCGAACATATGACCCAGAGAGGATAGTTCCTGAACATTGCAAGAAGGCTAAATTCAAATGGAACTATCAGCATACTGAATGCCCAGGAGAGGATAAAAGGAGGAACTGGTACAATGCAGATAGACAACTGGCTCCGGGGGCAGACTCTGACCAAGAAGACCCTGATAACCAAGCCTTGGAAGAAAGGAGTCATAAATTAGGAGGTGCTTCTTCCTCTCTAGCTAAGAAGCCTTGGACCAGTACAGGGCAAAGCACCTCTACCCAACAGAAAGAAATAGAGGCCGAAGCCCAACAAGAGAGAGAAAAGAAAATGAAATAGGATGAGGATAAATGTAAGAAGAGCCTAAAGGCAGAACAGAAGAAGAAGCAGGCTGAGGAGGCTAAGAAGGAAAAAGAGAAAAATGAAGCGGAGGCTGCAACTGAACAAGAACTCAAGAAAGAGCTAGACAAAGTGGAAGCTAAGCAAGATGCAATAGCTGAGAAGAAAAGGAAGGCCGAATTAGAAGTAGTGGCAGAAGCAGAGCTCAGGCAGAGGAAATCACATGAGAAGGCTGAAGCTGAACGCCGACAAAGGGAAGAGGAGGAAAAGAAGAAGAAACAGGAAGAGGATGAAATGCTGGAGGATATCGAGGTGTCTCCCCTTGACGTACCTCTGGGAAGTATACGAGCCTCGCTCTCCGATGTCAGTTCCCCCTAGGGGCAAGAGGAGAAGGTCTTTGACCTCACCAGGCTCACATTTGATCAGTTCTCTTTCAAAATTCGGCAAGAGAAGAGAAGATGCCTGGCGCAAGATCCTTCCGCTGCATCCACAGTCGCAACCAGAAAAGACATATTCCTTGATACCAGGACTAATCCCGTGATGATAGCATTGGCTGGCATAGCTTTCACTGCAGCCACAGAAGAAAATGTAACCAGAATGAGTAGAGAGATCATTTCTCTACAAAATAGACTACAAGAAGCAGAGCAGCGGGAAAAAAGGGCAGAATAGGAAAGGGTGACATTGAGAGAGGAGGTTCAACAACTACAAAACGAAACTCCCCCTGTCAATGAAGTCCCACTTGCCATTCTAAAGGAGTTCAACACATTAGAGATGACCATCAGGCAAGTGTATGGAGAAATGTTCACCGTAAAACCAACAGTCGCCCCATTGGTAAGAGCGCAAGTGGAGACCAAGCAGAAGCACGAGCAGCTAAAAGAGGCCTCGATTGCCTTGGATCGAATGATGGAATAGATAGAATGGTACCCTCAGGCCCCTGAGCATTTGCCAAAGAAGGATTGGATTCATACACAAGATTCAAAAGTCCAAATCTATATGAAAATGCAGTCCAAGGATAAGCTATCCAAGGATTTAGATAAAGTAATGGCTGCATACGAACACTTGATCAGTGGAATCGACTCGATGCACATCTTTCACCACATTTCTTCGTTGGGGGCACTAGACAAGGTGAAAACCTAGGATCAGTTACATCAAGAGGTCTAGTCATTTCTGCAACCCATTAGGAAAGCTGCTGCCACTCCCGATCTTGCAGCGTCATGAGAAAACCTGGGCCAGTTTCTTTTTGCGCCAGTATGGATTTACACCAAGCTCGCCTCTCTTTCAAACTAGATCTCATAGAAGAAGGAAAATCTAGTCCCAAATTCTTTGGAGTGCATGCATTGGTTGAAAGAGGAGGTCCCTCTGGTTTCTCCCATAGCAGCAGAATATCAGACCTGGCAAGACTTCTTGAAGGGAAAGCAGATTGATGCCCCTGACCTCTCAATTGCGCACTCATCTTCATAACCCAGTGGCATTAGGTCGCAGGTCGCAGGTCTCACCGCCCAACCAGGTCGCAGGTCGCACTCACCAGCCAGGTCACAGGTCACAGTTTTCTCCCAGGTCACAAGGAAACTCAACAGGTAGGTAGGCGAAGAGTCAGGAAGCCCAAAGGGAAAGTTTTGACCTATAAAACCCCCTTCGGGGAAAATGTAAAGGATCTTTTTTTGGCACTCAAGAGCTATACAACATTGTATTGAAAGATAACACTCTTTTGCATATGAATATAGATACCTGTTGAAACTCCTTTTGGATCTGATGTGTTTTTCTATGCGAACACTATGAGTATTTCCATACAGTTTCAAACATCTTTTGATTTATGAAACTGCACTCTTTAATGGCATCATTTATGCATTATGGTTTCCTGTACTTGTGTTAGTGATGCTCAGATTGATCGCTTTCTTAATGGATGTTAATGACTTCGTTTATTAGCATTTCATTTTATCTTTTAGGAAGTAAAGGGGCATCTCACCATAAAGAACTGTTTCTGTTGTGGTCAGAATAGCCTACAAGCATAACCCCAAAGATGTGTTGTTAACAACACCTCTTTCGGCGTGTATGATTTATTATTTGTCTTGCTAAACATAGTGTTATATTCGTGTTTAATGCATCAACCATGTATTTTGTATCATGTGAGTAAGTGTGTGTCCGTAGGTTCGATCGAGTTCTTTTGAGACCAAAGGGAAGGTGACTTAAGCGGTAGCCGGACCCACACTCTGGATGGGATCCCTATTCCAAATGGTTCAAGGTCTAATTGGGACTTTCTACCGGGGAGATCCCCTACTATTGGCTGGACAATTTTTCCCGTCAAGATGGCCTTTGAAATTTGACTGTGATGACCCTGTAATTATCTTCTGATATCTACAATTATTCATACTTATGATATTTTACCTCTTCAAAGCATAGGGCCTTCTCTCTGGGCTTCAACTTTGTTAGGCAAACATCCAATCCAATCTAAAATCTTCAATGTATATATACAATGATCAAAGTAAATGAAACTAACTATTTTTTATCTCCAGAGAGTAGTAGTGCTTCAGCATTCTACCATTTACTACTCTATCTGACATCTCTGACCCATCTATTTCTTTTAGAAAGAAAGCATTGTTAACTCTATAACCATAAATGACATAAGATCTTTTCCATAGAAAATCAAATTTTCCATGTTTACCTTTGTCTTCCCTTCTTGAATCACATTTTAACACTTCATCTCCAATGTATAAATCATCTTCTTTACTCTTTTTATAAAAAAAATTATTTATGTTATCCTCGATAACTTGAGACTTGATATAAAATTATTCCCTTGTTTTTTGCAAGTGAATAGTTTGATTAGTCCTTCTTTGAATGTCATTTGTTTCAACATGTAACTCTTGGATAATCTTCATCACTGGTACTCCTAAGGAAGATGGAAAAACAACATCCATTACATAGACAAGCTGGTAAGGGGAGGTACCAATAGATTTTTTCGTTGTAAGTCTATCTACCCATAAGGCATTGACTAACTTCTTATTCCAAGTATTTTTATTATCTTCCAGTAATTTTTTGATGATGTCTACAAGGCTCTTATTTGAATATTTAGCTAGACCATTACCTTGAGGGTAATATGCAGTAGAGTGGCCTAGGGTAATATGGTATTTATGGCAAAAGTCAATCATATTTTTGGATTTGAATGCTGCTACAATATCAGTAATTATCTTTTGGGGGCATCCAAATATTGACAGAATGTTACTTTCTAGGAAGGATATAATGACAGTATATGTGGCTTTCCTAGAGGGTATGGCTTTAATCCACTTGGTAAAACAGTTAGTGTCTATCAGAATCCACTTGTGTTGGGCTGATGATGGGGGCTGAATTTCACCAATGAAGTTGAGACCCCATTTTTGAAATGGCATTTCTGTAGAGATGGTCTTTAAGGGCAGGGGTAACAACTTTTTCTTACCCTCAAAGATTTGGCAATTGTGATAGGAGGTCACATATCTTTTTACATCAGAAAACAAAGTAGGCTAGTGAAAACCAGCTCTCAGGATTTTGTCTGCAGTAGTTTTCCAGTAAAGATGTTCTCCAAAATCACCTACATGAAATTCTTCTAATATTTTTTCATCTTATTCTTTTAGAAAACAATTTAATAAAATCCCACTATGATCTCTCCAAAATAGTACATTGTCTAAAATGCAAAATCCTACTGCCTTAGGCTTTAAGAATCTAGCTTTAGTTCTTGACAATCTAGGAGGAGCTTGTAAGTTTAGTAATACAAATATGATATCTTCATACCATGTTGAGTCTAAAAAGGCTACAATGATCACTGGAGTCTCCATCTCTTCCTGATCATCTACTTGGGCAATAATATTTATTTCTAGGGAATTACAATTTGATTCAGCCATAAGTCTAGCTAAACCTTGACCTTTTATCAATGTGGTGGGTTTTATCTCTATGTCATATTATAATATAGTGGAAATCCACTTACCTCTTCTTCCACCAGGACCATCTTCAGTATGAATGTCTTTTACTACAGCATTTAGGACATAGACAATTATGTGAGAATAGAGAATGTAAACTCTGAAGTATTTAATGGCATTTACCAAAGCTAAGGCTTGTTTCTCCATGATATTATACTTCAAAGATGCATCTCTAAGTGTTCTACTAAAGAAATCTATGGGTTGTTCATAACCCTGGTCATTTTTCTGCAGTAAAACTGTAGCAATGGTGTGCTCTGAAGAAAATAAAAAATTAATGAAATCCTTTTTGAAATCAGGACTTATAAGGACTTAAGTTTTGGTTAAGGCCTCGTTTGATAGTTTTAAATGATTGTTTGGCCTCTATACTCCATTTAAGAACTGAATCTTTATTGAGCATGTTATTTAGTTCTTTAATTATTTCAACTAAGTTGGATATGAATCTTCTTAAAAAGTTGATCTTACCTAGAAAGTCTTGTAACTCTTTTATGTTTCTCGGTGGACTAATGTTAAGCATTACTTCTATCCTAGCAGGATCTATTCTTATTCATTCCTTAGATATTATGTGTCCTAGTAACCTGCCTTCTTCTAATACAAATAGGGTTTTCTTAGGATTTAATGAGATGCCAAACTTTTTGCATTTTATAAAAACTTTTCTAAGATGATCCAAGTGTTCATAATCAGTTTTAGAAAATACAGTTATGTCATCTAAGTAAATTACTAAGAACTCACAAATTTCCTTTGCAAAGGCTATATCCCTAGCTCTTTGAAAGGTTTCCCCTGCATTCATTAAACCAAAATGTATTTTTACATACATAAAAGTGCCCCAAGGAGTAGTAAAAGTTGTTTTGGGTTGATCCTCGGGTTGGACTAAGATCAGTTTCTATCCTGAAAAACCATCTAATAGTGAAATCCTAGAAGAACCAACTACCCTTTATAAAATGTGATGCATTTTTGGTAAAGGGTAATTATCTTTTTAGGATACTTTTTTTAGATTCCTAAAGTCGACACATAATCTAATCTCTCTAGTCTTTTTTCTTGTTGGAACTAGGCTAGAAACCTAATCAGAATACCTTATTGGTGCAATTATTTGTGCATCATACAATATTTTCACTTATTTTTCTATCAAAGGCATCAAAATAGGGTTAATCCTTCTTAAATTTTGTTTAAAGTGATTTTGATCTTCTTTTATAGGGATTTGGTGTTGAATTATGTTGCTGTCATAGGATTTAAGGTCCTCATAACTCCAAGAAAAAACATCTTGGAATTCCTTAAAAAGAGAAATATATTTTTCCTTTTCGTGGTGAGGTAAAGCTTTTGAAAGTTTGATCATTTTGGGTTTTAACTCTATACCAATATTGCATTCCTCAATTTCAAATCTAACTGGCCCCATTTTGGGTTTTCTAGCAACATCATTTGAGTCAAATAGGTCTTCTAAAGGAGTTAAACCTTTTGGTAAGAAATTCTATTTGAGATTTAATATTTCTCTAATTTATCTATATCTGATTGACTAAATCTAGTACGTTTAGAAAAATTTACTTTATTTACATCTACATTATTCAAATCAATTTTAGCATCTAAATCTTGATCTATGGTACAATCAGTGTCTATTTTACAGTTTTGAAATTCACCTTCATTTTTCAGAAAATGGTAAATTTGTTGGTCCTGTGAGAAAATTTGCCAATATTTGAGGTTGATTGGAATTATTGGTCTATGTTTTACTTCTGCAGCATACATGTGATTAGGTTGAGAAGGTAAATTACAAGTACTAGCAAAGGTTGATAAAGAATGTGCTTGTAAGTTTTGCCTTCTTGGTATTGCAGAGAAATTACATTCAAGTAAATCATTAATCAAATATAGTAAAGTCTCTCTATATCAGCCAAGTTTAGGATTGTAGATAGAATAATCACCTTTAATTTGTTTTACAATCAACTTTGAATCTCCCATTATTGCTATTCTTTTACCTCCTAAGTTTTTGATTATTTGGAGTCCTAGAATGAGGGCTTCATACTCAGTCATGTTGGTGCATTTGAAATTCAGTCTGAAAGCATGGCCTTCTGCATGATTTTTCTCTATATTAGTTATCCACACACCTGCTCCTGCTCATAACTTATTTAGTGAACCATCAAAGTATAAATACCATAAGGATCCATGAAAGATGTTTTCATTGTCTTGTGTTTTCTTTTATTTTCTTAATTCAGTCTTGATTTCATTATTAGTTTCTGCATTACATAGGATGAAAAAATCTAGGTCAGTAGGTGTGGTATAAATTGGGTAATTTATTGATCTTTTAGCACTACTAACCATATATTTCATTAATATTTCCCTATATAACTTCTTAGGTTGGCCAAAAACTGATATAGTAGCATAAGAAATGTCAAATTGTAGAGATCCCTATAACTTTGCTCCCCATGAGCGAGTAATAAAATTCCATATTTAGGTGGGATATCAGGTACTACAATGTCCATTAGTATACTCTTACCAGGATATTGAACTAATGTTACACATAAATCTTTGATTAAACCTAGGCATTTTACTTTGCTTGAGTCAAATGAAAATAAATCCTTATAGGGCCTTGTGATGTCTAAGTTCAGGGTTTCCATTATAGCTTTGGGCATTAGATTATGTGAAGCTCATGAATCTAACATTACATTGTGTAGGATTTGATCATGAATATTTAAACTAATGTAAAATGGAGGAACTATTCCATCTAAATGCTTTCCATTCACATCTAGGCCAAAAATCAACTTTGGCTGATCATCATTCAATTTTATGGAATCTTCTCCATAATTTATTTTTAATGTTTCATCTATGGTTGATTTATACAAGTCATGTTTTACCAATTCTGTCATAGGAATTGATATTTTTATCTTTGCAATTTCAGATTGTATGTTGAATGAAGGTTGAGATTTACTTATTTGAATTAAATGGTAACTGTGGTTTGTGTTGGATTATCTTATTTTTCTATAGTTATGTTTTCACTTTTAGTTTGAGTTTCTTGTGTCTTACTACTCTTTGTTTTCTTTTCAGGAATGGTTTGCGAAGCAACAAATGTTTTTTCAGATTTTGAGTTGTCAAAAGATGTTTTTACAGTGGCAGCTTTTGGATTTGCTGATTTAGGATCAACATTGGGTATTTCAGTATCTAAGTTTGTTGTTTTATCAGAATTAGGTGCTTTAGGAGCAGCAGATTTTTGTGAATCTTTTGCAGCTTGAGCAACTTCATCAGTTATGTCCACAATCTCAGGGCTTGGTGAAATCTTAGGGCTAGAAACTTTTTGGGAAGAACTGGAGTTTTGTTTATTTTATCTAGGGAAAATTTACAGAACTTTTGTTTCGGGAGCTTCTACTATTTTCTCACTTTGTGTTTGAGATTTTTTCTTAGTAGAAGACTCATTGTTTTTCTTACTTCTTAGGTTATACTGAGTATGCACTTCGTTAATGGAAAATTCATAACCTTGTTTGTAATAGAAGGATTCCCCTGAATCTAATTGGAGTTTTTGGAGTTCAAATAACTCTTGATCTTCCTGTGTGAGAAATATAGTGTTATTATCATCTATTCCCATTAAATTTATGGTATCTTCATCATAATCATTGATTTTTGAACTCTCAGCATAGTTCTCTTGAAAGGGAGGTCTTATTGTTTGGTTTGGGGCTGAGTCTTTGGATTTTCCTGAATTTGTGTTTTTTCTAAAATTGGGATTTCTGATTTGTTGTTGATTATCCCATTGAGGTCTTATTTTTATGTTATCTAACCTGTCCATCATCCTCTCTAAATTTTTAGCTAACATATCTATTTTGTGTCTGAACTAGAGGCTTCTTCTTTCATCGTCACTCTCCTCTCATTTCTCAATCTTTCCTTTTTAGCTAGAATGTTTACTTCTACACCTACAACATCTGTTTGCATTCTTTCCAAAGTTTCTGCATTTCTTTCTCTTAACTGATATGCCATGTCAGTGTCAAATCCATCTGGGAATTTGAGTAAGACAGAGTCAGGAGTGGGTTTTAGATTTGCAGGAATTGAATTGTAAACACTGTTATATCTAGTGCAGTAGTCTTGTACTAATTCATTGGGAGCTTTTTTCATTGCATCAAATTCAAACAATATTTGTAGGGGGTTTTTCTTCTTTTCCCATTTATTTAAAAATAATCTATGGAAAATAGCTAAATTAGCTATACTACGTGCATTAAGACTTTTGAACCATTTTTTTACTTCTCCTATTAATGTTTGTGCAAACAACCTCATTTGTACATCTAATTCATCTATCTCATGGAGTTGAAAGTAATCTATCATTTTGTTTATGTGTTGTTGTGCAGTATACTTTTTAGTAGCATCAAATTGTGGTATCTTACTTTGGTACTCTTGGGGCATGTCATGAAGTTGTCTTGGAAGAATTAGGGGAGCATACCTAGTAGCCACGGCTTGAATTCTAGCTTGGCTAGGAGGTAAAGTAGAGGTGCTTGGAGCTGAACTAGAAGTAGTGGCTGTTGAAATTGGATTATAAGGTGTTGAACTAGAAAAATCAGTTCAAGAACTAAAAGCTGAAGTTGAGGTACTAGGAAGTGCAACTGGAATATATATGGAGCTACTAGGAAATGAGAATGATGTGCTTGAGAAATTAGATGATGAGCTAGTGGATGAAATGGATGTAGGGGATGAAGGAAATAAAATTTTGGGTTGTAAATGTGATCTAGGACTAAATGGATCTGTGGATTGGATAGTAGTATAAATTATAGATGATGTGATGGTTTCTAAATGAGGAATAGAAGGTTTAGATGTATAAGCTAACAGTTGAGCTAATTCCATGGCCTCATTAATTTCTTTAATAATAGTAGCATTAATCTCTTCAAGTTTGTCTTGTTGTTTAACTTTCTTTAATTCAGAATCTGTTGTAGTATTTTTCTATTTTTCTTCCAAAAATGAAATAAAAATAGGGTCTAAAACAATAGTGCTTAAATTACTTTCATATTTAGTCCTGAATAAATAATGTTAAAATTCTAAATCAAACTCTATATCCTATAAACTTACTAATTATTGGGGTAATGAATTAACTCTTATTAGTGAAACTTTAGCATCTAAATCTTCTCTCTATTTTTTCATTTTCCCAATTCTTTTTAGGTTGTCCACTATAACAGTAGGTTTGGGATCCGGATTAGACCTGGTATAGTAAATTTTCCTAGAATCTAGAATTGCAATTTTTTATACTCACAACTAGTTAATCTATCTTAAAGGCAAAAGGATGATAAAAATAATTTCAAATTTTTTAACAACTAAGGATTAGTTAGGTCCCTAGTATGGTCGCCAGTATGTTATCACTCTAGTAATTCTTTAGTTATGAGATTTTTGGTTTTTAGATAAGAAACCTATAGGTAACCATAGACCAACTTCTAAACTCTAGGATCTAGCCTTCCTAGGGCTCAGAGAGGCCTCTCTCTATAAAATTTAGCTTTGTTTTGATTATAAAATATTAGGATAGTTATGATTGTGCAATTTGGTTTCGGTTTAATTGGTTTGGTGGGAAAAATCACTTAAATAAATGGATAGTGGGAAATCTATTTTTCCATTGGGCTGAGGAGTCAAAAGTCAAGAAGACAGAACTAGGATCAAAGCCAAAGTGTCAAATGTTTTTAGGGAAATATAGATAACCCTTGAAGATCTTGGAAATTTGTTTTGTGAGGTGATATGATCAGGATAAAGAGCAATGAAGGGTTCTTTGAACCGGAAAAGGGAAATAGCAGGCAGAGGTCAAACGAAAGAGGGAGCAATTAAGGGTTCCCAACTCTGGAAATTAGAAGAAAACATATAAATGACAAACAGTAAAGACAGGGTGCTTTTAACAAATCCTGAAGTAATACTTCTATTCATTCATTCAAAATTAGAAAACATAATGGATTGCATGTAAGAAAGAAAGATAAACAATGACAATTAGGAAATACCTCACTTCAATAGCTCATCACATCAATCTTGAAATATGATGCTATTTTATCTGATCCAGTCTGCTACTCAAAATTTGAAACACAAAAGTCTTCAAGTCCACAAAAATGACTATAGAAATCTTCAGTAATTTATTCCACAATAATACTTCAAAAGATGAAGTATTTATACATAATTGTTTACAAAATATTCTAGAATTCTTCTAGGAATCATCTAAGGGAAATAAAAATATCTTTACAAAAAAAATAGAGACAATTGCTTAACAAATCAGCAAGATGTCCTATCTATCCAAATAAAATAGAAACTAATTATGGATGAGGTGCAGCTAGCTGCCTTGGTGTCTTCCTTGCTGGATTTAGATATTTCAAGTTGGTTTTGAAATCTGATCTGCTTTATCTTATACTCTTTCACTGATTCTCTTTAATCTCTGATACTCTTTTAAACTCCGATGCTCTTTAACCACTGTAAAACATGTTTACTGTTGTAATAAAAATATGTTTTAACTGCAAATCAATAAACTGATTTCTCATTTATCTTTCTGCCTTTTTACTTTTCATAGTAAATCTGTAAGTGATTGCTAAGCTTCCTCATTTGGAATTTGTATCTTCTTGAGCTTCCTGAAATTCTCATCTGCTTCTGTATATCTGGAAAAAGTTGGTTTGATAACAAACAAATTTCTTATCTCATGTTGTAAATAAAATGGATCCTCAACACTTCTGAGTAAGACTTTTCTAGTGGGGATTCCTTGTCCATCTGTTTTGTTGACTTGTTCCTTTGCACACTCTCTGATATTTTTATCGTAGTCTTGTAGTCTTCATATTCTCATACTTTTCCTCAACTTGTTTCATTAGGTTCTTCTTGGTGATAAATTTCCTTATTTCGAGGATAGTTTCAGTCCTGTCAGTAATTTCAATCTCTTCTAACTCTTGCCTATTTTTTCTTTTGAGAAACTTTACCAGTTCTAAAGCTTGCTCAGGTTTGTTGCCTATCTCTTCTTCAGTTTTCTTGATTTCTGCTAGTGTAGTTGTTAACAAATCTCTTTGTTTAAAGATCACTTGAATTGAAGGCCACACATCATTGATGGTTTCAATGACTTTGTTCCATAAATATTTATTCACACATGATATTGGTTCTTTTAAAGTTAATTCATTTTGAAGTTTCTTCAATTCCTCATTTAATCTAATAGCCTTTTCCTTGGGAACTTTGGAATTAATTTGAGCCAACTTCTTTTGATCTTCAAGATTTTCAATCATTTGTTTCAATCTATTAATTTTACTTGTTTGAAGTGACATTTCTTCCATGGCCTTTAATAGTTTGATGGCCTCATCTGTAGGGTGAGCTTCTGTTGTAGATGACTCTGTAGCTGATGTTGTGGATGATTTCATTGGAATTGTAGTAGCTAGTGGAACTTTAGGTGCCAACTCTTCTGTTGGAGTTGATAGCACAACTGTAGTAACCATAGGGATGACTGTAGGTGTTTCCTATGCTTTTATAGTTTCTTTTTCATGGAAAAGCTTGTCCATCTGAATCTCCATTTCTTTTATTTGTGCTCTAAGCTGAGATATTATGTTCATCATATCATCTTTATCATTTTGTCCTTCTATAAATTCTTTGGCCTGAGGATGTTCACTTGAAGGAAGTTTAAGCCATTTCCTCAAAGCTGCAATGTCCTCATTATTTTCCTTTATTAATCGTTCTGCTGCCTTGACATTTGTAGGGTCATATCCAACCTGCAAGACCATTTCTTCTAAAGATTTGATTTTGAGATCTTTAGCATACAAGAATTCTTTGTCCAATTTCATTTGATCTTTCATATTTTTGATGGTGTTCTAGAGTTCCTGAACACTCATGCATTTAGTTGTAATAGTAGAATACAACATCTCTGAACTCTGTCTATGAAACTCTATTTGGTCAAGTGCATGTATTCTTTCTGTTGGCACTTATGTATTAATATTTTTATAATCTGCAACTGTCTTTGGAGTCTTCGTGTAGGTTTTAACCCTAAACAGAAATTATCTGCACACGAATCATATAACAGAAAATAAACAATAGCAAGAGCATAAAACATAAAACAGATAAACATAAAGATTTTCCCCTAGATCCCAAATCGAGACGACCAGCTTGATTTTTCATTACATTCCTTTTAGTGTTACAACACATATATATACATGCCGAAGCATACATAAACCCCAATCCATTAACCCTGGATTAGAACATAACTGTAGTTCCCTTGACCAGATCTACAAAATACCAGGGGCCGAAAACCATCGTATGCCAAAACCATGTGCAAACTCATGCACAAAACATGGGTGGGTCCTCCTATGAGTGGGTCCGCACACTAATAAAAAAAAATTACTGGGGCACTACCCTGGACCCCGACAGGGGGGGGCTGCCACCCCCCCCTATGACCCCCCTGCTGCGCCTAGCGCAATGTACAGCACATGGGGCTAGTCATGGAAAGAATATAACACTTATCCAACATTCCTCCACATGTTGTTTTCTTTCCGCAGGGGGCCATAGGAGAGCTTAGTCATTGGCCCATTTCTTCAACACCCATTGTTTCTCTACACCAAGAGAACTTCTGAGTGCTCACAAACTTCGTCAATGCATCTGCAACATTCTTCAAAGTGTCCACCTTTACCAGCAACACCCTTTTAGCCTCAACCATATCTCTAACAAAGTGATATTGAACATCAATGTGCTTTGTCCTTGAATGATAAGCAGGGTTCTTAGCTAAGAAAATTGCGCTTTGGCTATCACAGTCTATCCTTACAGCTTGTTGTACCAACCCCATACTTGAACACAATCTCTGCAACCAAACTGCTTCCTTTCTTGCATAAGTGGCTACTATGTATTCTACCTCAGTAGTTGAAAGCGCCACTACAAACTGTCTTTTACTCATCCAACTGAATGCGCCTCCAAATAGGATAAACACATACCCACTTGTAGATCTTATTTGGTCCAGATATCTAGCCCAGTCTGCATCAACAAAACCACGAATGTCCAACATTCTTTCCAATCCTAGTCTTCCCTGGTAGCACAAGCCATAATCACTAGTGCCACGTAAATATCTAAAAACCCACTTCACTACTGTCAAATGCTCCTTCCTTGGGTTTGACATAAACCTTCTCAATACTCCCTCTGCATGTGCAATGTCTGGTCTAGTACAGACCATTGCATACATCAGGCTACCCACTACACTTCCATATGGAACACAGGACATATCCTCCTCTTCTTCTTGTGTCTTGGTACACTGTTTAGTAGACATCTTTACACCTACAGGAATCAGAACATTCACCAATTTACTATCCTACATATTGAACCTCTGCAATATAGTCTCGACATACTTCCTCCGGTTTAACCATAGCTTCCTCTTTGCCCAATATCTCTTAATTTCCATGCCCAAAATATAGTTTGTAGCACCAAGATCCTTCATGTTTAACTTGGAGAATAGTTGGGTCTTCAAATCTTGGATAATTTCTTTGTCATTTCCAATCAAAAACATATCATCCACATGCAAGACCAAATAAATAACACGGTCACCAATTAATTTAAAATAAACACAGTGATCCTCCTTGCTTTTGGTGAATCCAAAACCCCGTATATAGGTATCAAATTTCTGATACCACATCCTTGGTGACTGTTTTAACCCATACAAAGACTTCTTCAACCTGCATACCAGTTCTTTCTTACCCTTCACCATAAATCGTTCAGGTTGCTTCATGTAGATCTCCTCCTCTAGATCCCCGTGAAGAAATTTTGTCTTTGCATCCATTTGTTCTATCTCAAAGTCAAATGCAGCAGCAACAGATAAAAGTAATCTAATAGAAGTAATTTTGGCAACAGAAGAAAAAATATCACTGAAATCAATTCCCGACACCTGGGAATAACCTTTTTCTACCAACCGAGCTTTGTATTTCTCCACCTTGCCTTCTACATTCATCTTCTTCTTAAACACCCACTTGCTCCCGATGGGCTTCCTTCCAGCTGGCAACTCCACCAAATCCCATGCCTCATTTTTATGCAAGGATGCCATTTCATCAACCATGGCCTCCTTCTAGAGTTTTCCATCCTCTGAATCTACTACCTCCCTGATAGTTCTGGGATCATCATCAGCTATAGTTAAGTCAAAACTTAAACAAAAAGCAGATGGGTTATACCTTTCTAGTTGCCTTCTTTCTCGAACTAATCTTCTCACAGCTGGAGTTTGTGGCTCTTCGTCTTTTGAGTCTTCTTTTGTTGTAGAGTCTGATTCATCCTCCTTTAGCTCAAACTCTATCTTCTTAGGTTCCTGTGGTAGGACTTCATGTGTAACAACATCTTTCACCTCTCTAAACACCACATCTCAGTTGTACACAATGTTCCTTGTTTCTAGGTTCCAAAGCTTGTAACCCTTTAAACCATCCTTAACCCAATAAAGATGCACCTTTGAGATTTATTATCCAACTTGGTCCTTTTCTCCTTTGGAACATGTACGTATGCATCACATCCAAATACCCTTAGATGTGAAAGACAGGGTTTCTTACTAGTCCATACCTCATGTTGAGTCTTACCCTCCAACGTTGATGAAGGTGATCTGTTAACTAAGTAACATGCAGTCTCCACTGCCTCTGCCCATAATTATTGTCCTAACCAGGTACCACTGAGCATGCTTATTACCATTTCCATCAGCATTCTGTTCATTCTTTCTACGACTCCATTTTGCTGAGGTGTGTATGGAGTAATCTTTTGTCGTGCTATACCACACTTCTTACAGAACTCTTCAAATTCCTTCTTGCAGAACTCCCCACCATTATCTGTCCTCGGCGCCTTTATCTTCTTCTCTGTCTGCTTTTCCACCAAAGCCTTAAATTCTTTAAATTTTTCAAAGACTTCAGATTTCTTTCTCAAGAAATATATCCATGTATTCCTTGAGAAGTCATCTATGAATGAAACATAGTACACAGACTTTCCTAATGATGGAACTGACACAGGTCCAAACACATCACTGTGCACAAGTTCTAATATCTTGTTCGACCTCTTAGCACCAAAAGGAAAACTCACCCGATTCTGCTTCCCATATACACAATGTTCACAGAAATCAAAATCTAGAGAGCAATTAGACATACCTTCTACCATACCATTTCTATGCAGTATCCGAAGGCCCTTCTCTCAAATATATCAAAGCCTTTGATGCCATTGCATGGTCTTTTCTCCAGAGATAGCTAGGCTTTCCGCTCCACTTTCAGGAACCACATAACTATTACACCCATCAATAACAGTGCTACCTTGTAGCTTGTACAAAGTTCCAATATGAACTCCCCGCATTAATACCAGTGCTCCTCGAACCATCTTGCAGGGATCTTTCTCAAACACTATTTTTACACTTGCATCATCCATATTGCTTACAGAAATTATATTTTTGGCCAATGCAGGAATATGTATAACATCAGGAAGTGTTCTAATCCTTCCACCTTGCAACTTCAGCTTGACTTTTCCAAGTCCAATGATTCTGGCCTTCCTATCATCCCCTAGGAATACATCGCCGCCATCATATTTCTCATACTCGCAGAATCACTCCCTATGGGGAGTGAAGTGAAAGGATGCACCCAAGTCAATCAACCATGAATCATGTTCTACATGTGTATTTGAAGAAGAATCCAAATACACATCCCCACCTTCATTCGACGTGGCTTTTGCCTCTGTAGAAGGAGCATCATCAGATCCTTTTCCTTTCTCAGGAGCTTTAGATCTGCAGTCCTTTTTGTAGTGTCCTTCCTTTCCGCATTTCCAACACACCTTTACAAACTTTCCAGGAGATTTGGATCTCCCTCTAGATTTAGATCTCCCACTCGAAACCTTATTCTTGTTTATTTTTTGGGACCTTCCTCGTATAGATAAGGCATCTTCATTTTGACCCTCCATATTTCTCCATCTCATTTCCTATAACAGCAAGGCTGAGACAATGTCATCAAAATTCAAGGTATTTGTATTGCTACCTATTGCAACAACCAGACTGTCCCACGAGTCTAGTAGAGAACACAACAAACTGATGCACTTATCTTCATCTGAGATTTTAATATCAACAAATGAGAGTTGACTTACCACAGTATTGAAGGCATTCAGATGCTCTATCACCGAGTCTCCATCCTTCATCCTCAGGTTATACAGCTTTTTCCACAAGAACAACTTATTCACCAGAGACATAGATTGGTACAAAATCCCAAGTTTTTCCCACAAATTCTTCGCCGTATCTTCCCCAGATACATTCAACAATACTGAATCTGAGACACACAACCGTATTGTGCTCTTAGCCTTCCAATCTAGTTTCTTCCAGTCTTCATCTGACATTGCCCTTGGTTTAGCACCTAGATCTACTGCGATCCACTGATCTTTATCCTCCAGTAGATCCTCCATCTTAAGCTTCCACAAATCAAAACTCTGACCATTAAATTTCTCGATCTCTATCTTTTCGCTGCCCGCCATCTTCTTTAACTGCAAGAATCGATCTCGTAGATCTCCCATTGAATAGGGTCTACCTCAGGCCTGAGAAAAAAACCCTCAGTAGAAAAGGCGTCCCTTTGAAGCCGAAAGAGCTTTGATACCAATTTTTTTTTTAACCCTGAACATAAATTATCTACACATGAATCTTATAACTGAAAATAAACAATAGCGAGAGCATAAAACATAAAACAGATAAACACGGAGATTTTCCCCTGGATCCCAAATCAAGATGACCAGCTTGATTTTTCATTATATTCCTTTTACTGTTACAACACATATATATACATGCCGAAGCATACGTAAACCCCAATCCATTAACCCTGGATTAGAACATAACCGTAGTTCCCTTGACCGGATCTACAAAAAACTTGGGCTGAAAATCATCGTACCCAAAAACCATGTGCAAACTCATGCACAAAACATGGGTGGGTCCGCCTATGAGTGGGTATGCACACCAAAAATATTTTTTGCTGGGGCGCTGCCCCAGACCCCAAGAGGGGGGGCTGTCACCCCCCCTGTGACCCCCCTGCTACGCCCGGCACAACGTGCAGCACATGGGACTAGTCATGGAAAGAATATAACACATACCCAACACTTCACTATAGGTTGTAATACTGACATGATAAAAATTTTATTTGAGTAATCAAAAGCAGATAAAAGTATGTTTTTAATACTAGGTGTTTTCTTGAGATATTGAGAGTAAATTTCATTTTTAATCTCTTCATTCTTTGACTTTATCTGTTTGTACTTTTCCCTAATATCTGTATCCTTTTCCTCTACTATCTGTGAGGAGGAAGCTTCCATATTCTGTTGTTTTTCTACCATTTGTGCATTTAAATTATCAACTTGTTCTTCATTCTGATTCTCAGTAACTGGCTCATTAATGATGGTTGTGACAGGATCTGTATTTATTACTAGGATATCTACATCTTCTACCTCAATGGTCACTTTTCATTTACCCATTGAATTTAACTTAGGCCTTTTATTGTATCTTAACTTGAACTTAGTTTCAGTGGTGGTTTCAGCAACATAAGAACTTTCTTCTCTTACTCTCTTGGTGGCTTTCTCTGTTTGATCTGTAGTCTGTAAAGTGTGACTAGTATCATTTTTCTTACTACATGTACTAAAGAATTCTATGTCCACTCAGTCTGATTGGCATATTTCTCTATATATAGTTTTTTCTCATGAATGAAGGGTGTTAGGTTACACTTAACCCTCATTTTACTTAAAATTCCTTGGGGATCATAATTCCAGGATAAACTTTCTTCAAATCTGTACTCCAATAATTGTTTAGCTGCTTCTGCCTCTGCATCTGTATGATTGCAAATGAATGGTCCTACTTGATTCTTCAATTTAAATTGTGTTTTCTTCTTTGCTGCTAGGAAATTTATAGAATCAGAGTTTAATATTTTCATGATATACTCCAAGGAAAAAACCCTCATTGATACAAATTTGGGTAGCTTGTAGGGTAAAAAATTCGATCCAAACACTCTAATCTCAATATTTTTTTCATACAAGTACCAATCACCAGTGTTGTTCTACTTTGACAATAATAAAATCTTCTTCATCTCATCATTTATTCTTGGTTGTTCAGTATTTTTTAACATTTTGATGATTGGATGGATAAAGGAATCTTAAAAATATGCATATGTGAACTCTATGGACTCTTTTCTGATTAAAGAGGTCCATAAAATAACTGAAAGAGTATTTCCCTCTATGTCAAGCTTTCGAAGGGTTAACAGAAAATTATCTGTTCGAAAACAAAATAACATGTGGAAGATGAAGGACGTGTATCTGAACACTCCTTCAGTTTAAAACTTAATCAATTGGTCATGGATATTATCTGCAATATACCTAGGATAGTTAAAGATAACAGATGTAGGTTGAGCTAGTGTGAAAGTGGATAGGAAACGTAAAATGGATTCATCTGTATGTTCATCAGTGAAATACCTTAAAATAAATGAAATCATTGAAATGATATGCCTTGAACCTTCTAGGAACTTTGAGGAAAAATATGGGGGATTAATTTGAGGAATTTCCACATGCATGGGCATGAATATTTGGAATATTTGGAATCTGTTAGGAAAATCAAAGCCAATGTATGGCTTGGTAAGTGCTTCTATGGACAAAGGGACTGCTTGAGGATCAAGCTTGAGTTGTGACATTTGATTAATGGATTCAGCAGTAATAGTAAAAAGTACTTCTTTATTGACATTGATTATTGCTCTTTGCTCAAGCATATAATAATGATGGAATAACCTAATGACCTTTGGGCATGAATGAGCAATTGGAACAACATATTTAGGAAAGTGGGATTCCCAAATTTGTACTTCTTCAACATTATCTAAAGATTTTTCAAACTACCAGTTATGAAGTTCCAACAAATTGAATTCTACAATAGGGTCTGCTATCTTATAGTCAACATCTGCTAATGGAGTGTGCTCAATGTCTACAACAGGAGGTTGTATAGGATCTATAATTATAGCAGTTTTGGAAGATGCAGCTAGAGTAGTTTTAGGCAGTTTGAGACTTTTTGGACTACAAAACTCTGTTTTTTGGCTTTTCTGGCTACTTCTGCAAGATTAAATAGTTTTCAGAAGTATTTTTGACCCTAACAGGGGTTTCTTGGATTAAAACAGGTGGAATATAGTTTTTAATTTGGATTTTTCTTTTCAATTTTGGATTCCCAACTTGACTTACAGACCTTTACTAGTTAGAAAACAAGAAATAGGGGTTTCTTGAGTTTCTTCAATGGATAACAGGGCTAAAAGTCTCTTGAAATTAGGCACATAATTTGGGCTACC
Source organism: Pinus albicaulis (assembly GCA_034641835.2). NCBI lineage: Eukaryota > Viridiplantae > Streptophyta > Pinopsida > Pinales > Pinaceae > Pinus > Pinus albicaulis. The sequence continues at coordinate 1,270,835,166 of CM076572.1, read as the reverse complement.
TTCAAAGGATTTATGGGCTTAACTTAGAGTTTTAAACATTTTATAAAAACTATATAAACTCAAGTTTTTCATTCAAAACAGTGCGCAGCATAAAACAGGGTTTTTTTTCAGATATTTTGACAAGGCTTGGCCTGTTTTTTGGATCTTTTAGTAGGCATGCCTTGAATAATCTGAACTCTGGCTGGAATATTTTATTAAAGGTATTTTAAAACTGATAACAACCTCGAATTACAGAGGAATACATGTATTCAGGTATAGGGTTTTGAGGATGTCTCCAAGTTTTTTGAACGTATTCAATGGTGTCTTTTTTATCTCTCGAGAAATTCAAAGCTCCTCGGTAATCTTCAATAGGTACAGGCCGAAATTTGTAGGTTCTTGGCACAAAAATGGCGGAAAATGCTTATTTCAAAGTCAAAATAGCACATAAAGTGGATACGCGCAAAAAGAGAGAAAATTAGTGTGTTTACAATGTTTATTAGGAAAATTAGGTTAAATTTACATGTAATAAATGAATGTCAAATCTGGAGGGAAGGTGGTTTTCACGTTCCATAGGTGAAAAACCACTGGTGGTTATCGCATGCCATTTCAGTGGTAAGTGGTTTCAGACGGATCAAATGCAATCCAGTAAAAGGGCGCCACATCGAGGGAGAAAATGGTAAAACCGCCCATTTCGCGCAGAAATGAAAAGGTTAAGCGCGGGCAAGTTTATTTGTGATTTTGTTTCTCCTTCATTGGATCATGAAGGACTTCTCCGAACGGTCGAGATCTAATCTGAAAGATGCTCGGGGTTTGGTAGTGGGGTTGGGGTTTATCAATGCAACGGGGCAGTTTGTTTAACTTTATAAATGTATATTTAATAAAGTTTAAACCTTAGGTTTATAATATGCGGCAGGTGTAATGTATTATATGCGTAAATCAAAACATTTCACAATGTTTAATTAATACATAGGCACGGGTCTTCTTATATAGTTTTTAAACATTTGACAGTTGTTTAATAACTATAGGGGTGGGGAATATTTTAATGATATTTTTTAGACCAATGGGATAAGGGTGGGTTTTATTTCATCACGATGGGTATTTAAACATTGGCTTAAAACTTAAATATTGGGTTTGTGGGTTATTTTAAATATAAAGGGTTTAATATTATATGGGAGGGTGTAGTTTAGGGAGTTAATAAATATAGTTTGAAGTTAATATGAAAGGGATAATGTATATAATGAATAAAATACATATTTTAACACTAATGTAAAGTGTAAATAAAGCATAGTTTTCCCTTTTTTATTTTTTTCGCATTTTAACTTAGGATAAATGCATTTTATGGGTTTTTGAATGATTTTTTTAAAGGAAAATGAAATTAGTTATTTAGGGTTTTACTTTTACTAAGTAAAAAATGGGTTTTTACTTAGGAAAAAGGGATTATGATTATGGATGAAGGATAAATGTTGATGAAAATGGGTTTTATGTAGGAATTTAATATTTTTAACCAATCATTCATTGAGCCTTGGGTCCAGTCCCAACAAAAGTCAGAGAAATTCTCTGAGCCTTTTTAACTGATAGTTTAAAATATTTAATAATTGTAAGGGAGGGGAAATTAGATATCTTTTCCTGATGATGATGCTTTATTACATGCTTGCACAACTGCTTTTTACCTACCCATAATTATTTTTAACAATTTTTACTTCATTTTCATGGGTGTATTTAGGCTTGCAACCCTAAATCAATTTTTCTTTCAAAGCATAAAAACTATCTAAGTCTAACTTTATTTCATCTGAGGGCTCAGATTTAACTGTTGAGCTCCTCATTTATTCTCTATCTTATCTATTTATTTGTCAAGTTTAAACTGTTTGAAATATCTTTATTCTCTATATAAAACATGAAATTCAAAGCATGAAAAGTTAAGATTAAACTGTTTAACTTATCATGGATTACAACATTTATTGAAAATATGAAAATTAACATTATTCTTGCAGTAAAGTAAATAGTAGTGGCATTTGGACTTGCTCACGTTCAAGTCTTATTTTTATCTCCTTTTTTCTGGGTTTATTTTTTCCGTCATTTGATCATTCTTTTAGGACTTTTTACCCGCTTTTATTTTTATTTTTTCATTTTTTAAATATGGGAAAACAACTTGCAGAAAGCAAGGTATGTGCATATTTACAAGACTATCAAAGTCAATTAAAAAATTATGAATCCTATTATTATAGGACCCTAACACATCACATGCATGGTTTCATCGATGTGGGTTATATGTGGTACCTAGATAGTGAAGCCTCATTCCATATGATTAGCAAAAAATATTTCTTCAGTGAATTGAAGGAGAAGGACATAAACATGCATATCTATTTGGGTGATGATGTGAGGTATAGTGCGACTGACATCAGTACTGTTATCTTTCAGATGGAATTTGATTCTACTCTCACATTGAAATATGGCATGTATGTTCCTGGTTTGAAGAAGAAAATAGTTGTAGTTGCTATGTCAGAAGAAAGTGGCTACGATGTGATATATATCAAAGGAAAGGTGTTCCTTAATAAAATAGCCACGAGACAAGGGAATAAGAACAAGGTTCAGGTAAAAAACCTCTACAAATTGGATGGATAATATTTTGCTACCTTAAGCATAAAAACAGAGAAGGTGGAGAACTGAGAATTCGATGAGTGATGGCATAGAATTTTGGTCCATATACACCACTGAGCTTTGAAGATCATACAACATTTATATAGGACTCCCCAAGGGTGCACTTGAGTATCATGATACATGAAAATGGTGTTAATTAGGTAAGTACACCAAATCAAAATTTCATGATGAGGACAATCGAGTGAAAACAATCATTGAACGAGTTCACTCAGATGTGTGTGTACCGTTCTCGATAGATTCCATTGACAAGCACATTTATTATCTGACTTTTATAGATTATTTTTCATGGAATTTTTGGATATCCTTCATGTACAAGAAATACCAGATGTTCTCAAAATTTAGTGAGTTCAAAGAAATGGTTGAAGACACAGAGGAAATAAAGCGAAGGCTCTGAGGAGCGACAATTGTGGAGAATATGTATCAAATTAATTCAATAATTTCTATGAATCAGAAGTCATTCGATGAGATTTGATAGCACCTCATAACCTAAAACAAAATGGGGTTTCAAAAAGGAAGAAAAAAAACGTTGTGGGAGCTACATGGGCAATGTTACATGATGAGGGCCTGCTGTTACACTTGTGAGCAGAAGCATGCAACATAATTTTTCATGTGCAGAATAGAAGTCCTCATCGGATTTTTGAGATGAGTACACCATATGAAGCCTTTTCTGGTTAGAAGCTAGATGTGGAGCAATTTAGAATTTTTGGTTCATAAGTTTACTATCATGTTACCGAGGATGAAAAGAAAAGGCTAGAACCAACAAATGAGTTGGGCATATTTCTGGGGTAACTAATACAGCTCACAATTATCAGGCGTACCTTCCATATGACAGGATGCAAATGGTTCATAGATATGTGAAATTCAATGAAGGAAAGTCCATGTGAATTTCCCTTGAGAGGGAGCTTCATATGCATGTAGATGGGGAGCTTTTAGCTCCAAAAGAAGAACCTCAAGATGTGGAGAAGAAACAAGAAGAGGAGCAAAGAGTGGAAGTAGCCACTCATGCAGAGAGATATAGAGATGGAAATAAGTGCACCAGAGAGGCTAACAGCTTGATGCATGATTCTAGAGATAATGTGGGAGAACCCACATCACATCACAAGTAGAGAAGTTCCCCAAATCAATACACTTGTTACATGGATATTATGAGCGAGACTGTAGTGACTCAACCATCCTCATTTGAGAAAGCAGTGCAACAACTGGTATGGCTCAATACCATAGTAGATGAGTCTAACTCCATTATCATAAATAGTGTATGGGAAGTTTTCCTAAGACCGGAGGAAAAGTCAATGGTAGGATCCAGGTTGATCTATAAGGCGAAGCAAGCATTAGATGGGAGTGTGGAGAAGCATAAGCCCTAATTTGTGGCCTAAGGGGTTCTCTTAGGTGGAGGTAATATATTATGAGGAGAGATTTTATCTAATAGCAAGGTACCCTTCAATCGGATATATTCTTGCATGTTCAATGCAAATGAGATGGAAAATACATCAGATGGATGTAAAGACAACCTTCCTTATTAGAGTGATTGAAGAAGTGGTATAAATAGAGCATCTGAAAGGATTTTAGAGCTTAGACAGAGAGTCACATGTGTGTAAACACAAGAAAGTGTTGTATGGACTGAAACAAGAACCCCATGTTTGGTACACCAAGAATGAAAACTGTTTCACTCGGTTGGGACTCACCAAAAGTGAAGTAGATGTAAAGATTTACCATGTTGTAGTTGAAGGTAAATTATTGATTATAGTATTACATGTCGATGATTTAATTCTAAGAGTTGATGAGAAGTTTATCAAATATTGAAAATATGATCTTGCAAGAGAATTTGATATGAAGGACAAGGGGCTCTTGCATTATTTCCTTGGTTTGGAATTTGTAAAAGACACGAGGAACTATTTGTCTCTTAGGAAAAGTATGCCAGTGAGATAATGAAGAAGTTTCACACTGAGAGAAACAAACCCATGGAGATTCCTCTAGCAAGGAATTTGGGGAAGGCATATGCTACTTTAGGTGAAGTGGTAGAAGCTACCATTTACATGCAACTGTTGGGTTCACTTATGTAATTGGTGAACACACGACCAAATGTGTTATGCGGTTAACTAGCTTAGTAAATCAATGGATAAGCCAACAAAACTCTACTAGAATGCAAAAAAACATGTGTTGAGATACCTCAGAGGCACCGCTCAGTTTGGTCTTTGGTACAGACAGAGAAAGGGAGTAACATTTCAAGGCTTCAAAAATGCATATTGGTTAGGGAGTACATCTGACAGGAAGAGCACATCAGGGGGAATCTTCATTATTGGGTCAACAACAGTTTCCTGGTACAACATGAAGTAGAGAATAGTTTCACTCATTTCAGGAGAAGCTTAGTACATGGATGCTATTCAAGAATCTTGTGAAGTTATCTGGACTAATAAGATCCTTTTTGGGTTGTTTGGTCAATATATGGATCCTACATTGATTTACTGTGACAACCATAGTTGCATCAAACTCTCGCTTAATCGGGTTTTTCATGATAGGTCCAACCATATCGACATCTAGTATTACCATCTCAGAGATTGTGTGCAGAGGTAGATAATGATGCTAAAGTGCATTCCCACAAAGGAACAAGATTAAGAAATCTTGACTAAGGAACTGTCAAGGGGAAAATTTGAGCTCCATAGAGGCACGATCTCAGTATCAGATAATCCCTTTCTTGTTGAGAGAGAGTGTTGAAAATGACACCAATAAAGGATTCTAATTTAATTTTATCTTGAATTAAATTAGAATAAAATTGTAGTTCCACATCACAAGATAACTTGTACGAGTTAACTAAGTTAGTATGACTTAGTTGGTTCTTTTAATTCGAGTTGAGGCTCTAACTTTATTCATGTAGAGTTTCTCTTACAAAATAGGAGCCCTCATTGAATTTATTTTGAGTTGTAATTAATTAATTGAATTTATTTGAGTTAAAATCAGTTTAACTAGTTCTAATTGATGGAGGGACTACTGAGAGGTCAAAGAGTGGAACTTGGACTTGAACGACATCTAGTGATCAATCTGATAATTTATGATTCACTTATAAATAACTTATTCATGTTAGTTCTAAGAATGACCCAATTGATATCGGAGTTCAAGGGAAGTGTACTATTAGTTGTATAATCATCCAAATAGTACAAGTGGTGCATGAAGTCATAATAAGGCCCTTAATGGATTTCACAATATGGATTGGGAATTTTATTCATTAATAGGGCCTAATTACCCAAGGAAATAACACAAGGAAGTAGGGATCCTAGAAGGCAGAAATTGGTTAAGTATTGAATCGGGCTTGTCTAGGAATCAATGAGACAGATAGAGATAGTGCAAAGGTTTCTCAAATTGAAGAGGAACATTGTGATATTCTCATATTTTATGACTTATGCAATATACATAGAGCAGGGTTTTTAGTTGAGACTTTCCCCAGGAAATAATCATGTATTGTGTCATTTAAATTCTTTCGTTTTCATGTTTTGTGATTCGCAATCTAAATTAGTTTCCACAATCGGTAGAGTAGAATAAAGTATTATTTTGTAGCATATTACAATTATTATTTGAATCTACATGGATTTTCTACAAGTCTCAAAAATAAATATGAAGGATTTTAAGGGATGAATCGTACATTTTCTCTACAACTAGGAATGTCAAGCTAATATATGGTACATTGGTATCTATGATGTATATTGCATATATATTAGAAAGTGAAGTGATCCTTTGCAGATAAATCAATGATTGAATCACTTCATCTGAAACAAGATGAAAAGAGGAGCAATAGATATCCAATACAGATTCACTAATAAATATATTATGGACAAATATGAGCTTATGGTGATGCTAGATGTCTCCCTCAATGAAGGGTGTAATGAAATGTTTGTAGGATATAGAAAACCATTTGCTAAAGCTAGAAAGGATTTGGTCGGGTCATAAAGGGTTTTAACCAAGTATAGATGTATACATTCACCTTTGAAGCTAAAAGGACATGGTTAGGTCGACCAAAAGTGAATGTTCTAGGTAAACTATAAGATTGGACATATCTTCTCCTTAGAATCCAAAAGGACATGGCTTACATGAGGACTTGGCTATGTCGACCAAAGGAGATAGATGAAATTCACCTTTAAATAGAAGAAGGACTTGGGTTGTTCACAAAGGAATCCTATAAAAAAGGGGAATAGTCCAAATGAAATTATTCTTAAAATTAGTAAAATTTGATGCCTAGGTTAAGGTCATGACCAAAGAAGTATTATATATTTTCCTGAGGAGCCATAAAGGAACTTTTCCCACCTTGGATATTTATGGGGTTCAAAAAATTCAAGATAACATTATGCAGAAGACATGCATCAATATGAAATCCTCACAAAACTTTTCTTAAGAAAGGATAATTTCCAAATAAAGGAAATGTGTTGTAGGAGAATACCTCCCTCGATAGGAGTGAGTGTTGATTTTTTGTGTAGAATCAGGACGGATTTTTTCATGCCAAAATGGAATTCTAAGTCATACTAAGAAAATTATTAAATATGAAAAATAAATTTATTATTTATAGCCTTCATGTAGGCCCCCAAGAGGCAAGTCAACCCTACCATATGAACGAGTGTGACCCTTGGTCAAAACCAATCTTTTTTTACGACTATAAATATCAAATCAACCTCTTCATTTGAAACAATTCACAACACAACAACATCTCTCTATTTTTTATCCACCCGTGTGATGTCAATAGAAGAAGAAGACCAAAGTTTAACCAAGCTTTGAAGCTGCCATTGGCCAATGTTGACGGAATCTATTTTTCTCTGTTCGACCAAGGAGGATGCTATTGTTTGACCGAATATTGGAGTAGTTTTGACTCACTAAAAGGCTACACTGACTACCAAATTTCAGACCTATTTTAAGTGAAAATATGGAACTTTTACCATAGTTGATTGCAGGTTGTTTTGACTAGCTTACCTTAGGCCAGATTTTGACCCCTTTGACCAAAGTTAGATTTCATACAGTTTGAAGCATTTTGATCTGTATTTTCACTAGGTTTGACAGGTGCTTATGCCTAGAAATTGACATAGATTTCTAGATAATGTTTATTGTAAACTTTGTTAAATATTGAATTCTCCTTAGAAGAACAATTTGCTGGTTTTTTCCTAAGGTTATATTTTCCCACACTAATTTTGTTGCCTCTTATTACTTGGCTATCTCTTTATGATCCTACTATTATTTTTGCATTAGTGTTAATATTTTTTATGTGTTATCTCTTAATGATACAAGTGACATAAGATAAATTGAGTATAAATCATTGGACGTAATAATCATATTAGAAGATCAATTTCTATTATAAGAAAATTCAACGTTGATGTACTCCTATGAAATTTTCTCTAGTGTTTCCCTAAAGCTATCTTAATTGATTCAATATATTAATTATTATGAGAAGGTGGAGTTTTTATGGGATTTGTTGTGTAATCTATGAGAAAAACTATGGAGTTTCTATGGGCTCTCCTCTTCCTCGCGTCCTGTAAAATCATTTCATGGAGTACTCTAGAAATAAATCCCTAGCTTATTCCTTGTTCCACCCTAAAATTTGGAAAAGGTTTATTAATGATACCTTTATCATCTCAACCATGGCCATGACAAGGTAGATATTTTCAAAAAACTCTTAATAGTGGGTCTAATTTTGTAATATTCCCTTTCTTGATCCAGTCAAAGTGGATGGAATAGATCCATGGTACTTACCATGGTATTTTCCCATGGTATTGACCCATGGTATTTCTTGTTGGTATTGACCCATCAAGCCTATAAAAGGGGAGAGATGCTAGGCATTTAGAGCATTCTAGATTATCTATCTTATTATGTTTGGGTTGAGAATCTGGCATGGCTAGTTCTATCATTGATCTCGGGACGAAAACCCCGCGGTGATGTTTCTGTGGTGGATCCATCCAGAATTCACAAGTGGGCTTCAGTGTCTTATATTTGTCATTTTCATGCAACTGTGCATGCGATTTGTAGTATTTTATGGTCTGGGCATGTATTTTACTTTCAGTGAATAATAATATAAATAAAATGGCTACATTTCTTGTGTTCTGGTTCCTGATGAAAGATTGTACTAAATGAGAACATTAAGATGTTTTAGATCTATCAAAAATTTTATTATTTGGAATCTTACAGTGGTATCAGAGCTGTGCATCCTGCGAGCCTGAGAGTTTTATGCAAGAAACTTCAGTGAAACTTAATTTTCACCCTAGCTAGCATATCTCACTTTGGTGATATTTATCACCCTTGTTGGATTTTTATTTTTTTTAGTAAATTATTTTATTGGGAGACATAAGAGAAGGGAAAATCATTTATAAGTCTCTGGGTTAAATTTGTGAAAATATTTGAAGGCATGATTGAAAAAATCATTTATAGCTTGTATATAGCCTCTTATGAATAAATGTACCCATGATATTTATTCATGTGTATGGAAGATTCATATATTTCTTGCAAATATGGTCATTGCTGAAAGGCTAGAAAGTTCTCATTAGCTAAGTATTGAGATCCATTGATGTGAATGTCATCATTTTATTTTTAGAAACGCCACAAAAATCAACATAATGATATATCAGTTGGTTCTCTGGGCTAGAATACTTCTACGGATCAAAGATGGCAACAACATACAAATCAGAAGCAAGAGCAGAACAACAGACCCTTCTCTCGAAAGGTCCATGTTATCTTTCAGCAGTCAAAAGATACCTGGAAGGAAGATATAAAAAGTAAGTGTCTCTTTGATCTTGGATCCAAATTGCATGGTACAAAGTAACAAGATGTTCTCCTACAGCTAGACACATTAAATATAGCTTTGAGCTTGATAGATAAATCATAATGGGAAGGGTCAAGTTGGGCCTTGAAGCCATCCATGCTTGCTTTGATACAACCTAGGTTCTTAGAGCATTCTTGTGAAAAGGTTAGACTCACAGTCGCCTCTTGTCTCAGTAAAATCATAGCCTTAATAGCACCGCTATTACCCTACAATGATGACATCCTGAGGAGGACTTTTCGGGTAATGGTAGAAGCACTCCAAGGGTTGGACAACACCACCATTTTTACTTTTTTCCAAAAGTGCACAATTTTGGAATGCATGGTGAAATTCAGATTCGATATACTTATGCTGGATCTAGAGTGTGATGACTTAATCCTTCAAATGCTCCAATACTTCTGCACTGGAATTAAAACATCTCATCCAAACTTCATCAAAACATACATGCAAAAGATCATGTCTCCAATCATAGGAGAAGATAGGGCCATATGTGAACAATTGAGATCCAAATTGTTGGCCATTTGTAGGAAGGAGCTAATTTCATCACCTGCTGCTTATGAAGTAGCTGAGGGGTTGATCAAACAGAGCATCAAACTACTTAGAAAGAAGTTAACCAAAGAGGAACTAACAAATATTTGTGGAGATAGCAAGAATGAACTAAGGAGGAAAGGCTTATGTTTTGTATGCAAGGGAGTTTGGGCACTTGACCATTCATGCCCAGATAATAAGGAGGCGACAAGGATAGAAAAATTAGAGACTTCTTCAGATCATGGGGATCCATCCATAAATGGGTTTGCTGATTTTCAGGAGAGGACCTATGAAGGATCTGAGTAGTCAGGTACAAATGGTGAACAATAACACCATGCTCTTCAGAGAAACTTGCAGGACAGGCTAATTAGTCAACTTGACAAAGTACATGACGAAAGGAAAGATGCAATTCCTCCTGATGATGTTGTAGTTGAATCTATAAATACAATGGAGGACATCCATAAAGAGTATGGGTAATCAAGTATAGACAAGAGTCCACCAGTACATCCATGTTTGACAACCAGAGAGGATGGACAACTGATCCTCACATGTGAAGGGGTCCTGGATGAATACACCCAAGGAGAATCAAATGAAGAGCCAGTAGTAATGAACCGATATGATGAGCATGATCATGTAGGCCAGAAAGACAAAGATAGTATGCAGGATGAGTCATTTCTAAAGGGACAATCAAAGATTCAAGTTGAAATAGTGGTCGTGGAGCATCCAGTGCAGTCAAATACAAATACATTCAGCAGGGCACTAGAATTTCCAGTGAAAGACTTTCAGGAGAGGATCATGCATTTCAAGACAAATCTTATGTTTTTGAAGCAAAGAGTCTGGATAGTCCAAGACACTATCTTACAGGAGAATAGAAAAATTGAGGAACTCATAGGGCAATGTGCCAAGTCATCGACCAAGCTGTCTAGTATTGAGGAACAACTCAAGTCCCTCACAAGGCCGCATGAGGAGTACAATTGGGAGTCCCATAGCAGCACTCTACAGGAATACATAGATAAGGCTTGCAACACCAACAACCCACCTTTATACATTGAGAAGAGCAGGGCAGAGTTCTCTAAATACATCATGTTGGGTAACCAGGTAGAGTACCATGAATCGAGCATCGAACAACATCAACATAGTATATTTCTAGATATTCATTATTGCCCAAGTATGGATTAGCGAGAGATTATGAGTTGGTATTCTATTGATGGGTCGATTATTTGGAGGATACCCATAGCCAAGGGAAAATTACAGCTAGGACCATTTGGTGTGGTCAGTGATGGAGAGTTGAAATGGTACCATGACCCATAGGTCCCAGGATTTAGGTGGCATTGGGATCCAGGAGAATCCATTGGGGGAAGGATTGGCCAAAGGATTGTTTGGGATCCATGTAAACCTATTGAGGGAGGGATTGGTTAGAGGATTGTTTTGGATCCAGGTATTGAAGGATCCATTCAGGACCATTCAACATGGAGGCATGGAACAATGCATCGGATTGGATGGGATCCTGATATCAATGTACAAATGCTTCTATTGTGGATAGAAGTGGATCGCTTGAGGACAAGCAATCTTTGGGCAAGAGGATTTGTAATATTCCCTTTCTTGATCCAGTCAAAGTGGATAGAATAGATCCATGGTACTTACCGTGGTATTTTCCCATGGTATTGACCCATGGTATTTATTGTTGATATTGACCCATCAAGCCTATAAAAGGGGAGAGAAGCTAGGCATTTAAAGCATTCTAGATTATCTATCTTATTATGTTTGGGTTGAGAATCTGGCATGGCTAGTTCTATCATTGTTCCCAGGACAAAAACCCCGTGGTGATGTTTATGTGGTGGATCCATCCAGGATTCACAAGTGGGCTTCAGTGTCTTATATTTGTCATTGTCAAGCAGCTATGCATGTCATTTGTAGGATTTTATGGTCTCGGCATGTATTTTACTTTCAGTGAATAATAATATAAATAAAATGGCTGCATTTCTTGTGTTCTCGTTCTTGATGAAAGATTGTATTAAATGAGAACACTAAGATGTTTTAGATCTATCAAAATTTTTATTATTTGGAATCTTACAAATTTCATCAAATTCACTATGGAATTAGAAGTTGATGGCCCAACTTTCTCTTCCTTGATGTTGTCATCCCCAAGAATAATGGTGGTTCCATTTTTTACCAACTTTTCCGTTAAAAAACACACACTAAGCAGTATCTCCATGTCAATTCCCATCATCATCCTCTTACAAATTCATTGTTTCTAGCACCTTAGCAACCAGATATTTCAGAATTTCTGATGAAAACCACCTTAACACTAAGAAGGCCCATATCTTGAAAGTGTTTCAAAACAATGGTTACAAGAAGCACCAAGGCCTCAAAGCCTTTGAGAAAGCCTTTTATGGAAATAGAACAATGAAGTACTATGAAATTCCTATCACAAGTGTCCAACTTTCCTTCATCTAAGGAATCATTGACAAGATTGCTCACATCTTGCAAGAGAATAAATATTTTTCTACTTTCAAATCCCTTAACAATATTCAAAACTCCCTCAAATATATGAGAGACCCGGTTGAACTTCTGAGAAAGATAAGTGATTACATGATCCTATATTCCTATGGAAAACCATATATTGATGAAATTTGTCACTTCATAAAAATGTGAATTCAGAATCACTTTGCTCACATCAAGCAAAATCGTTCACTGTCTTCAGCCCTAACTAAGCACTTTGAGAAAAATAAATACCTCATTTATTTTGAAAATTCTGATATTCCTGCTAAAGTTTGTCACTACCATCACACGAAGTTCACGGAAGTCATCAAAATTGATAAATGAGCTGACGATCTAAACAGGGATGATAGTTTTGTGTCTCCATGATTATTTCCTTCTTTTATATCCCACCCCATGACTTTTTTGAGCATTCATTTGGATTATTTTAAACAATAATGATAGTTAATATCTCTTATATCTTTGTAATTCTTTTCTTTTATGATAGTATGCTCTATTTTCTATACGATATAATTCCATGATATTATGTAGTTAGACATTCGTAAATACATAATTCAAGATGATTTTGGACAGCGAAAATTTGAAAGTAGTAAAAGAGCCATAAGATCACCCAAACCCCACCTTACAATTGTTTTAAGATTATATAATTTTATGACTAAAATTTGTTCATATAATATATAAATAATTAAAATAAATAGAAGTAAATAGAAATCTAATAAAGATAAAAAATAATATATATGGAAAGAAGTTATCGAGTAACCAAAAACAATTTAGAAGTGCATTTTAAAAACATTGTAATGAATTTGAACGAGTTATATTCTGATTATAAATCATTTTTTTTTAAATATAAATTATTAAATAGACAGTTTTTATTTTTAATAATATTTTAATTTTTATAATATTTTATTGATTAAAAATTAATTTTTTATTAAAAGTTAGAATTATTCACAAAATAATGAATTGTAGAAAATTATGATTATATATATGATGATTAATGTTCAGTAAGACCAATATATATTTAAATTTATAGATAAATGGATTGTTTTGATTTGAAACTTCAATATAATTTAAAGTAAAATTAATATATTTTTTTAAATACATATTTGAATGCATAAATAAATTTGGGCCTTTAAAAACCCGACTGTTAATTCTATGAATTAACATAAATTCAAGCTTTCGAAAATCTCTCCTACATAAAAAAAATTAACCTTATATAATTAATAATTAAAATTTAATAATAATATAACTATAAATGATATCTATATAAAAATATAATAAGATTAATAATATTATAATATTAATAATTTGTTGGGTTTATCAATCTCTTGAGTTAAAAATATTAATTCTTAGGGTTTATTAATATTAATAATTCTATGTGTTTGTTGATCCATTTGGTTTATAACATTGATCCCTTGAGTTTTCTAATTCTTCAAGTTGGTAATATTGGCTCTTTCAGTTTATTAAATCTTAATATTAGGGGTTATATTAATCCTATAGTTTAATATTAATCCATGGTCCACTGTCACATTATGAAAAATATTGTCTCAATATGAAAAATCAACCATGGGCGACCATTGTTAACCATCATTAGTCATAGTCGATCAAGGTCTTCCATGGTCGAATGTCACATTGTGACAAAGATTTTCTCAATATGAAAATCAACCATGGCCAACCATGGTCATCCTTGGTACAATGTAGCATTGTGAGAAAAATTGTCTCAATTTTTAACTCAAGCATGGTCAAGGCAAGTTTATTTCACTATTTAAATTATTTATCTAAGGATTTTTGTATACTTCCTAGACTATAAATAATTCATAGATTTTATAATATTATCCTTGGGTTTAATATAAATCACTTGTGTTATTAGTATTGATTGCTAGTGTTTTTCTATCCCTTGGGTATGGTTGGGTTTATTTGTTCATTAATTTTATAATATTATTAATTTTTTTGGTTTATAATATTAATATTTATCCCTTAATTTTATAATGTTTTTTCGTTAGTTTTATTAATTTCTTGGGTTTATAATATTAAAATTTGGGGTTTATTTGTTCCTTAACTCTATAATATTAATAATTTCTTTGGTTTATCATTTAATCCATTGGGTTTATTAATTCCTTGAGTTTAAAATATTAATTCCTAATTTTTATTAATTGTTTGGTTTTTTAATATTAGCTTGTTTGTTTTGGTTATTAAGATTGTCTCTTTAAGTCAAGCATATTGAACCATGTTTATTTCACAATTTATAGTATTTATCTATGGGTTTATAATACTAATCTCTTAAGTTTAATATTATTCACTTAGGTTTATAAACCCTTGGATTTTTAGTGTTAATCCCTTGGGTTTATTATTTACTTGAGTTTTTAATATCTATCCATTGGGTTTATTGATCATTTACTTTATTAATTTTTTGGGTTTATAATATTAATCACTTGAGTTTATTTGTTCCTTAACTTTATAATATTAATAATTTTTTTGGTTTATCATTTAATCCCTTAGGTTTATCAATCCCTTGAGTTTAAAATATTAATTCCTAGGCTTTATTAATTGTTTGGGTTTTTAATATTAGTTTGTTTGTTTCGGTTTTTAAGATTGTCTCAATGTTTATATCAAGCATGATAAACCATATTTATTTCACTATTTATAACATTTATCTAAGGGTTTATATACTTAAGGGTTTATAATATAGTATCTTAGGTTTAATATTATTCACTTAGGTTTATCAACCCTCACTTCTAATGTGTATGATGGAAAATGGATTCCATACATTCAACGTTATGCTTTTTTGGGGCTTGTTGTAAGGTTGGAAGCTTCTCTTCACCAATTTAAAAAGGTCACATATTTTTAAAAAAATCATTATTAACTTAATTTTTTATATATGAAGAAATAATACTCATGAATTATAAAACAATTGTAAGATAAATAATATATAACAAAAAAAACCACGTATTTTTGGAATAATAAAATAGTTGTAACAAAAATAATACAGAACAAGAAAAACTATGTATATTTGGATGTATGAAAATTTAGATACATTTTACTAAGTAAAATTTTAAAAGAATAATGGTTATAAACATTTAAAAATAATTTTATTAAATAATTAGTTTCGATCCATAGTTAAGATTGATTTAGGTCATCTTAGTTCCCCCCTATAAAGAAACTACATTCCACACGAATACCATGGGTGGATACCATGGGCTGTATATATAGCTTATCATTATTTTATTTTATTATTTTTATTTTTTATTGTATTTTGACCTAGTTAAAATTTTCATTACATTATGTCAATATTTTTATTCAATTTACCTTTATTTTTAATTTCGTGTAATTTGACATAGTCAAAATGTTAAACATGACATTACAACCTTTCTATCATATGTTAAATCTAGTTTTATTAAGTTACTAAATTAAATTTTATTAAAAAAATTGAGGTTAAAATATAACAAATTTTTAATAAAAATTTTTTTAACTTAAATGTCACCAAAACCTAAATTCAATCTAAGTTATTAAAAAGAAAGTTCCAATGTCACATTATGAAAAATATTGTCTCAATATGAAAAATCAACCATGGGCGACCATTGTTAACCATCATTAGCAATAGTCGATCAAGGTCTTCCATGGTTGAATGTGTTGGGAAAAATACCCAGAGGGGGGGGGTGAATCAGTATTTAGTGCAGACAATCAAACTTTTACTTTTTCCTTTCTAAAAACCCATACGCTACTTTCCTGAAGCCAACTAGCGTATATATGCAGATATCCTTTACAGAAGTCGCGTATGTCCAGAGATCTAATTATGTAATTAATTCTTAACTCAGATCATTGCATTATTCATTCATCAGATGTTTCAGAAAAAAAAAAAAATAGGTGCAGAAAGAACAGAATAATCATCACACATAAGAAACACACATGAACACCAGGATTTTAGGTGGAAACCCAATTCGGGAGAAAACTACCGCTACCGTCGTCTCAGTCTTCAATATTTATTACAAAGAAAACTTCTTACAATCATGTACTAGCACAAACTCAAACCAGCACGCAGGCACCCACCTGTAGAAGGCTACAACCTTCTCTCGTTTACCAGCCTCTCCTGGAAGGGAGCTACAACCCTATGAACTCGTTTACCAGCCTCTCCTGGAAGGGAGTTACAACCCCCTGGCGGAAGGCTTCGACCCTTAGCACCACTGCAGACCACGTTTCATCAATTTTCAAACTGGATCAAAACAACTTCAACACAACCCTTCACTTATCAACAATCATACCTTGCCCATTGCTTCAAATAGAACAGTGAGACCATTGTAACTAGAATATCAGATATAACCTAGACTTCAGAATAGATATGCAGAAACACATTCAACCTTGAGCAATCATTAGATTAGATACCATACACACTTTTATTTAATTAGACCCACGTATACACGCGCTTTTCA
Organism: Pinus albicaulis; assembly: GCA_034641835.2. NCBI lineage: Eukaryota > Viridiplantae > Streptophyta > Pinopsida > Pinales > Pinaceae > Pinus > Pinus albicaulis. The sequence goes on along the minus strand of CM076572.1, from coordinate 1,270,818,294 downwards.
TATGACTAACCTGCGTATACTTCAATGCATTTTTTAGGAAAAGCCCTAACTGCGCATACGCGCTTTTCTTTAAGCAGATCCGCGTATACACGCGTTTTTCATGACGTGAACCTGCATATAGATCTATAGAAGATAAACTTTGCAGAACATACTAGATCTATGAACTTACCCAGATTTCTTCAATCTCTTCAACAGGTTTGCGCCAGGTCTTCTTCACTTCTTTTAAGATCATCCTTGAGATTCACCATTTCCAGATCTAGAGATCTTGAACCTTCATCATGTTCATAGGTGCATCATAGATTCAGATCTATCAATTAGGAACAGAGTTCAACCATATAGATATACTTCAGAGTGAAGTATTCATCAAAGCCCAGACACCTACACACCGTTGCACAATGAATTTCTTCTTCTTATATAGATTTTTCCTTTGACAATACCATGAGCCAAAACCACATCACTTCCGATGATATTCCTGGACGGGATTAAATATACAACTCAGCGCTCAATACAATGGGTCAATACCATGGTAGTAACCCTTGGTTTTACAAATTTAGAGCGCAATTATGCATACACGACTTGGCATGTACTTTTCCACGTGCATACACTACTTATACTAGATGAACCCATGTATGCCTTGAGATACACACTTTTCATCATTTTTCTAGCACATATTAGAATTCCTTTCATCATTACATTTGAGTTTCTTTGTAGACACATCAGATCTCATCAGATTTACATCATTACTAAGTCCATCAAGTCAAAAATAACTTCATTAAGTAGGTTGCCATCATCTTCATCAAGTGGGTTGCCATCAAGGACAACACATTGCATCATATTTCCAACAATCTCCCCCTTTGGACTTGAAGGCAACCACAATGGTGTTTGATCACTACAACAGATAGATACATGAAACATAACCAAAATACCATGACATTCTTTCCCCTTGTTCAAACACCATGTCACTCTCCCCCTTTGACATCAAGGGCAAAGGGCAGATCAAAAACCAACACAAGGTTTTTCTCCTCATGTGGAGCGTTGTAGTTCTGATGTGCACAGAAGTTACCATGCTCCCCCTGAGTTCATGCTTAATGTTCAAACATATTTTTAAATGAAGTACATGACTCTATGACCTTCCTATCACCAAGGACTCATACTTACATCAAAGATCCAACCAAGTGGATTTACATATGAAACTCAAATACCCAACCAAGTGGGTTTACACAATTTGAAAAAGTCCTTACATGACTGAGTATTACAATGTACATCATAGGTCTCAACCTGACCTTTTCATCCAATTACAAGTATGACTTAATACCAAAAAGTCTTCAAGAGAGAGATCAAGTTTCAGAACCATCATAATGCCAACAATGCATTATTCTCAGCAAGGCTAATGCTCCCCCTGAAACTGTGCATCCTTTCCATATGACCAAACCTCCTCCTTAGCTTGAGTAACCTGAACACTTTAAACTGCCAATCATCAAGGCATCTTCACCCACTGTCAGAGAATGAAACAGAAAAATAAGAGCTGAAACATCACCAGAGAAGTCATACAATATCAGAGATACCAAATAGCACCACAGCTTGTGCTGAAGAATGCTGACCCAAAAAATTTGTCAGTAACCACCCATATGCGGTTTTCTATGTATGAACTTGCATATATACGTTATTTTATTTCAAGAAACCCGCGTATCCAATTTAATCTTCTGAATTTAAGCAGATCTGATCTTCTGAGAGGTAGAGATCATTCCCAGCTTCTGTCTGAGATATTCGAACGCTTCCCTAGGAAAAGGTTTGGTAAATATATAAGCAACTTTTTCTTTGGAGGGAACATACTCCAACTTCACCTTTTGTTGAAGCACTTGTTCACGTAAGAAGTGATACTTGATGGGAATGTGCTTCGTCTTGGAATGCATAACAGGATTATTTGAAATACTGATGGCACTTGTATTATCACACATAATGGAGATAGGAGGTGAACATTTGATTTGAATGTCTTGTAAGGTTTGCATCATCCAGAGAAGTTGAGTGCAACATGATGCGGCAGCCACATATTCTTCTTCTGCTGTAGATAAGGCAATAGAGCTTTGCTTCTAGCTGAACCAAGATACCAACGGGGGTCCCATGTAGAATGCACCACCACTTGTGCTTTTCCGATCATCAAAATTTCCAGCCCAATCTACATCAGTGTAAGCATGAAGAGTAAGATCAGCATTCTTTGGATACCATAGTCCAAAGTCTTGAGTTCCTTGTAGATATTTGAATATTCTTTTGACAGCCTGAAGATGAGACTCTTTTGGATTGGCTTGGAATCGTCCAACAATCCCAACTGCATGAATAATATCTGGTTTAGTCCCAGTGAGATACAAAAGACTTCCTATCATAGATCTGTATTCTGGTTGATTCACCGTGGGAGAATCATCATGAGAACTGAGATTACATCCGGTTACCATTGGTGTACTTACAGGTTTGCACTCTTCCATCCCATACTTCTTCAGAATTTGCTTAAGGTATTTTTCTTGAGATAAGAATATACCTTCTGTAGTTTGATGCACTTGTAAGCCAAGAAAGAATGTTAGTTCCCCAAGTAAAGACATTTCAAATTCTTGCCGCATGACAGAAGCAAATTTCTGACTCATAGATTCTTCATTACTTCCAAAAATGATATCATCAACATATACAACCACAATCAATAGTTTATCATTTTCATTTTTTGTGTATAAGTTGCTATCAACAGACCCCTTTGAAAATCCTTGTTGATGAAGATATTTGTCAAGACGATAATACCATGCCCTTGGAGCTTGTTTGAGACCATATAGAGCCTTTTAAAGTCTACAAACAAGATTTTCATCATTTCCCAAAATGAATCCTTCTAGTTGTTCTATATAAACTTCTTCTTCTAGATCACCATTGAGAAAAGCAGATTTAACATCCATTTGATAAACTTTGATTTGTTGGAAGCTTGAAAAAGCAAGAAACATTCTTATGGCTTCAAGTCTAGCTACAAGAGCAAAAGTTTCTTCAAAGTCTATACCTTCTTGTTGAGCATACCCCTTGCAAACAAGTCTAGCTTTGTTTCTTACAACATCCCCATTCTCATTTAACTTGTTTTTCAATATCCATTTAGTTCCAATGACATTTTTGTTATGAGGTCTTGGTACCAATTCCCAAGTGTTATTGTTTTCAATTTGATCAAGCCCTTCATTCATGGCTTGAACCCAACATTCATATTTGCTAGCTTGATTGACATTGTGTGGTTCAATAGTGGATAGAAATGCCAGATAGCTAGAAGATCCCACAAGAGTCCTTCTTGTTTGTACACCTGATCTCTTATCTCCCAAAATTTGAGATTCTGGATGATTCTTTTGAACATATCTGGATGGAGCCTTTTCAGATAAGTCATCTTTAGATTCTTCATTGGGTTCACAGTCTATATCATTGCTATTTGATGTAGAAGGATATAAGTCACCATCATCTTCATTTGTTGTTTGTTTTTCTTCTTTAGGGGCTGCAGGAGACTCATCAATAACAACATCAATACATTCAACAATCTTCCGAAGCTTTTTATTGTAACATTTATATGCTCTACTTGTAGATGAGTAACCAATAAGTATTCCTTCATCTGCTCTGGGTTCAAAATTGCCAAGTTTTTCATCATTATTTTTTATAAAGAATTTACTTCCAAAAATTCTGAAATGCTTCACAAAGGGAGAATTACCATACCAAAGTTCATATGGAGTTTTGTCACTATTTACCTGAACATGTGCCTTGTTGAGAATGTTTACTGCTATATGTGCTACTTCTCCCCAGAAAGTGTCGGGTGTTCCAGAATCATCAAGCATAGCTCTAGCCATTTTTTGAACTGTTCTATTCATTATTTCTACTACGCCATTTTGTTGTGGAGTGCCAGCTATAGAGAACTGTCTTTTTATGCCATGTTGTTCACAAAATTCAAAGAATTCATTTGATGTATATTCTCCTCCTCGATCAGATCTAAGACACTTGATTTTTTGATCAACTTCATTTTCAACCAGTGCTTTGAAGATCTAAAATTTCTCAAATGCTTCATCTTTGTGTTTAATCAACCCAATCCAACACATTCTAGAGAAATCATCAATAAATAAGATATAGTATTCTTCACCACGTGGTGACGTTTTCCTCATAGGTCCACATATGTCAGTATGAATGAGTTCAAGAGGCTTACTTGATGATCCTTCCTTGGCATTGAATTGCACTCTGGTTTTCTTACCAAATTGACAGGATTTGCATATGATACTTTCAGGTAGAGTAATATTAGGAAGACCACGAGCAGCATTAAGTCTGCTTGATTTGTTGATTTGAGAGAAGCTTATATGCCCCAACCTTCTATGCCATAGCCAGTTTTCTGAAGATTTACTCAAGTAACATTGATCTTTACAATTATTCAATACATACAGGTTGCTTGGAGTTCTTTTTCCTTTTATAATTGTTTTACCTGTATCAAGATCACGAACCACACATTCTTTTGAACTAAAAACAACTTCAATTCCTTGATCACACATTTGACTTACACTTAACAGATTATGCCTTAATCCATCCACATACATGACATCATTAGCCTTCACCTTTTCTTTTAGAAACACAGACCCTTTTCCTTTAATTACAACAGGAGTATCATTTCCAAAAGTAACTTTCTTTTCCTTTTCTAGAGCACTATATGCACGAAGTTTTTGTTTATCACCTGTCATGTGTCTTGAGCATCCACTATCAATGTACCGTTGATTTTCTTCACCTTCCGTAAATAACGCTATGCCACAATTTTCAACCTGTGATTCCTTCTTTTTCCATATTTTGGATTTTGAAAGAAGATGCTCTTTTGGCTGAACTTTGCTTTTGCATTCAGATTCTTCATGCCCATAGTTATTGCAATAAGCACGTTCAACTTCATTTAGAAGAGGAGAAAATTTGTTATAGGTATTCTTCTTTGTTTCAATATCAACCCTTTTCTTTCTTGCTTCTCTTGTCATGATGGTTTTATATGCAACACATTGAGTAGCTTTATGGCCAAAATTGTGACATGAGAAACATTGTCCATTGAAGAAGAAATTTCTGCGATCATGAAATATTCTACTTGAATTTACCTGTTGATTGGGGCTTCTTTGAAAGATATTCCTGTTAGTGTTCCTTGCATTAAGATGATCATGCTCTACCTGTAAAGATTCTTTATTCCCTTGCTGAGTGGAAGAATTTTGTAAACCAGCTGTAGCTGCTTTTAGATAATTTGGTGCTGAAGCTTGAGAAGATTCTCCAATATATCCAAGACTTGTCTTTATAAGAGGAGAACGTTGTACCTTGATAATCTCATCTAAGGTTTCAGATCCTTTAGCAAATCTAAAATTCAGAGTCTTTGCTTTCTCAAATTCTTTTCTTACACTTACCACTTCACATTCTAATTTCTCATTGTGTTTCTTTGCCTCTTCAACCTGCTTTTCCAGAGTCTCGATGGTTATTTTCCTTTCTTCTAAGAGAATTTTATATTCTTCTAAGAGAATTCTACTTTGTTCTAAGCGTATTTTGAGTTGATTGTTCTCTTCAAGAAAATCATTGTCCTCTAGAGCATCCACAAAAGTATCATTTTCTTCTTTAGATTCAAAAGCCATGAGAAGTCTAAGATCTTGTTCACATTCTTCCTCACTATCAGATACCCCATCACTGTCATCATGAGTATAGTAACTTCTTCTAGTGCTAGACCGGTTCTTATTTCTAGCTACTTCCTTTCCTTTTGCAGGTGTTTCTTTGTGAGTACACTTAGCATCATAATGACCAACTCTTGCACAATTAAAACATTTGAAAGGAAGCTTACCTCTAAACCGTCCTGTACCAAGTTGAAGTTTCTTTACAAAATTTGCCTCATCTTCTTCCGAAATATATCCTGATCCTTCTGCTTCTTGTACTTCTTTCCCTTTTGTAGAAGCTCTAAAAACAACTTCTTTGAATTCAGATGGTCCTCCTCTTCTCATTTCATATGCAGTCAGTATGCCATGAAGTTGCACCACAGTAAGATTTTGAAGATCCTGTTTTTCTTCAAGAGCAGAGACTTTTGACTCAAATTTTGCCGTTAGCGATCTCAAAATTTTCTCAACCAAAGTAGTTTCGGTTATTGTTTCTCCTAGATTTTTCATACGATTTACAACATCATCAAGTCGTAAAAAGAAATTGGCAATACTCTCATCACTATGCATCTTTAAATTTTCATATTCAATTCTGAGAGTTTGGAGTTTTGCACTTTTTACCTTTGCATCACCTTCATAACTCAGAATGATTTTGTCCCATATTTCTTTTGTTGTATTCAGCTGCATGACTTTCACAAATTCTGATTCAGTTAGACTTCCTGTTATAGCATTGACCGCTTTTGCATTTGATTCATAATTCTTCCTTTCAGTTAGATTTGTTGGTGTAGTAGCTGGATATTGATATCCTTGTTCAACAATGGCCCATACATCTGCTCCCATGGACTGAAGAAAGGATCTCATCCTCATTTTCCAGAAGATTAAATTTCTCCCGTTGAAGAGCGGAGGCTTGATAGATGTTGTTCCTTCTTGATTGCTCATATTTCTTGATCTTCCTTCTAGTAGTTAAGCTTTTTCAGAAGGACCTGCTCTGATACCAATTGTTGGGAAAATTACTGAGAGGGGGGGGGGTGAATCATTATTTAGTGCAGAAAATCAAACTTTTACTTTTTCCTTTCTAAAAACCCATACACTACTTTCTTGAAGCCAACTAGCGTATATACGCGGATATCCTTTACAGAACTCGCGTATGTCCAGAGATCTAATTATGTAATTAATTCTTAACTCAGATCATTGCATTATTCATTCATCAGATGTTTCAGAAAATAGTGAACAGGTGCAAAAAGAATAGAATAATCATCACACATAAGCAACACACATGAACACCAGGATTTTAGGTGGAAACCCAATTCGGGGAGAAAACCACCGCTGCCGTCATCTCAGTCTTCAATATTTATTACAAAGAAAACTTCTTACAATCATGTACTGGCGCAGACTCAAACCAGCACGCAGGCACCCACCTGTAGAAGGCTACAACCTTCTCTCGTTTAACAGCCTCTCCTAGAAGGGAGCTACGACCCCCTGAACTCGTTTTCCAACCTCTCCTGGAAGGGAGCTGCAACCCCCTGAACTCGTTTACCAGCCTCTCCTGGAAGGGAGTTACAACCCCCTGACTGAAGGCTTCGACCCTCAGCACCACTGTAGACCACATTTCATCAATTTTCAAATTGGATCAAAATATCTTCAACACAACCCTTCACTTATCAACAATCATAACTTGCCCATTGCTTCAAACAGAACAGTGAGACCACTGTAACCATAATATTAGATGTAACCCAGACTTCAGAATAGATATGCAGAAACACATTCAACCTTGAGAAATCATTAGATCAGATACCATACGTGCTTTTATTTAATTAGACCCACGTATACACATGTTTTTCATATGACTAACCCGCGTATACTTCAGTGCATTTTTCAGGAAAAGCCCTAACTGCGCATGCGCGCTTTTCTTTAAGCAGATCTGCGTATACACACGATTTTCATGAAGTGAACCTGTGTATAGATCTATAGAAGATAAACTTTGCAGAACAAACCAGATCTATGAACTTACCCAGATTTCTTCAATCTCTTCAACAGGTTTGCGCCAGGTCTTCTTCACTTCTTTTCAGATCATCCTTGAGATTCACCATTTCCAGATCTAGAGATCTTGAACCTTCATCATGTTCATAGGTGCATCATAGATTCAGATCTATCAATTAGGAACAGAGTTCAACCATACAGATATACTTCAGAGTGAAGTATTCATCAAAGCCTAGACACTTGCACACCCTTGCACAATGAATTTCTTCTTCTTATATAGATTTTGCCTTTGTCAATACCATGAGCCAAAACCACATCACTTCCGATGGTATTCCTGGACGAGATCAAATAGACAACTTAGCGCTCAATACAATGTGTCAATACCATGGTAGTAACCCTTGGTTTTACAAATTTAGAGCGCAATTATGCATATGCGACTTGGCACGTACTTTTTTGTGTGCATACGCTACTTATACTAGACGAACCTGCGTATGCCTTGAGATACACACTTTTCATCATTGTTCTAGCACATATTATAATTCCTTTCATCATTACATCTGAGTTGCTCTGTAGACACATCAGATCTCATCAGATTTACATCATTACTAAGTCCATCAAGTCAAAAATAACTTCATTAAGTAGGTTGCCATCATCTTCATCAAGTGGGTTGCCATCAAGGACAACACATTGCATCATATTGCCAACAGAATGTTAGATTGTGACAAACATTGTCTCAATATGAAAATCAACCATGGCCAACCATGGTCATCCTTGGTCCAACATCACATTGTGAGAAAAATTGTCACAATTTTTAACTCAACCATGGTCAACCAAGTTTATTTCACTATTTAAAGTATTTATCTAAGGGTTTTTATATACTTAAATAATTCATAGATTTTATAATATTAATCATTGGGTTTAATATAAATCTCTTGTGTTCTTAATATTGATCATCCTTTGGGTATGCTTGAGTTTATTTGTTCCTTAATTTTATAATATTAATAATTTTTTTGGTTTATAACATTAATATTTATCCCTTAATTTTATAATGTTTTTTTCCTTTGTTTTACTAATTTCTTGGGTTTATAATATTAAAAGTTGCGGTTTATTTCTTCCCTAACTCTATAATATTAATAATTCCTTTTTTCTATCATTTAATCCATTGGGTTTATTAATTCCTTGAGTTTAAAATATTAATTCCTAGGTTTTATTAATTGTTTGGATTTTTAATATTAGCTTTCTTGTTTTAGTTATTAAGATTGTCTCAATGTTTAAGTCAAGCAACCTGAACCATGTTTATTTCACCTATGGGTTTATAATATTAATCTCTTAAGTTTAATATTATTCACTTAGGTTTATAAACCCTTGGTTTTTTAGTGTTAATCCCTTGGCTTTATCATTTACTTGACTTTTTAATATCTATCTGTTGGGTTTATTGATAATTTACTTTATTAATTCTTTGGGTTTATAATATTAACCACTTGAGTTTATTTGTTCCTTAACTTTATAATATTCATAATTTTGTTGTTTTATCATTTAATCCCTTAGGTTTATTAATCCCTTAAGTTTAAAATATTAATTCCTAGGCTTTATTGATTGTTTCGTTTTTTAATATTAGATTGTTTGTTTCAATTTTTAAGATTGTTTCAATGTTTAAAACAAGCATGTTTAAACATGTTTATTTCACTATTTATAATATTTATATAGGGGTTTATATACTTAAGGGCTTATAATATAATATATTAGGATTAATATTATTCACTTATGTTTATAAACCCTCTCTTCTAATGTGTATGAGGGAAAATGGATTCCATATATTCAAAGTTATGTCTTTTTAGGGCTTGTTGTAAGGTTGGAAGCTTCTCTTCACCATGTCTCTTTTCTTCTGTATCCTTGGCATTGATAAAAACAATTGTTACCGACCCCTTTAAAGGTAAATTTAGTGTTATTTAAGAAATGAGAATTATGAACATTCATCATTATTGCTCAAGATAAATTATGTATGAGATAATTTGAAAATTTAAGAAAGATCAGATATTTTAAAAAAAAACATTATTAACGTAATTTTTTATATATTAATAAATAATACTCATGAATTATAAAACAATTGTATCATAAATAATATATAACATAAAAAACCATGTATTTTTGGAATAATAAAATAGTTGTAACAAAAATAATACAGAACAAGAAAAGTTATGTATATTTGGATGTATGAAAATTTAGATACATTTTATTAAGTAAAATTTTAAAAGAATAATGGTTATAAACATTTAAAAATAATTTTGTTAAATAATTAGTTTAGATCCAGAGTTAATATTGATTTAGGCCATCTTAGTTCCCCCCTATAAAGAAACTACATTCCACATGAATACCATGGGTCAATACCATGCGCTATATTTATAGCTTATCATTATTTTATTTTATTATTTTTAATTTTTATTGTATTTTGACCTAGTTAAAATGTTCATTACATTATGTCAATATTTTTATTGAATTTACTTTTATTTTTAATTTTGTGTAATTTGATATAGTCAAAATGTTAAACATGACATTACAACCTTTATAGCATATGTTAAATCAAGTTTTATTAAGTTACTAATTTAATTTTTATTAAAAAAATTGAGGTTAAAACCTAAAAAAAAATTAATAACAACATTTTAACTCAAAAGTCACCAAAACCTAAATTCAATCTAAATTATTAAAAAGAAAAACACTAACATTATAAAAAACATATACAAAAATATTTACTTGATCTAATGGCCTAAAACATTTCAATAGTCCAACATTTGGTCCAATGGCTCAAACATGGAGACAGTGGAAGCTAGGGGAGTTGTTTTCAAATAGTGACACCTTATGACATAATTAATAATTCCTTTGGTTTATCATTTAATCCCTTGGATATATTAATCCATTGAGTTTAAAATATTAATTCCTAGGCTTTATTACTTGTTTGATTTTTAAAATTAGTTTGATTGTTTCTGTTTTCAAAATTGTCTCAATGTTTAAATCAAGCATGTTGAACAATATTTATTTCAGGATTTATAATAATTATCTAAGGGCTTATATACTTAAGAGTTTGTAATATTAATCTCTTAGTTTAATATTATTCACTTAGCTTTATAAATCCTTGTTTTTTTATTATTAATCCCTTGTGTTTATTATTTACTTGATTTTTTAATCATTTACCTTATTAATTCTTTGGGTTTATAATATTAACGACTTAAGAAAAAACTGCTCTGAGATAGGGTGCGCTGCCGCGACCTAGCCGCCTTGCTGGTTTCCTGGTGCTGCCGGCCTAGCTTTCGGCCTCGGCCTCAGTGGTTCTGCTTGACAGACTCCACCTCAAGGCCTGTTGCTTCAGTGCGGCGCTTTGTTGTTGCGTGGCTCCGCGGGGCCCTCCTCGGCCCCTCCTCATTGACTGCGTTGGGATCTATGGCCCTCCACTCTTGATCTTGTCTCTGGCCGACTATGGCTTCTCAGGACGGTCCTTCGGTGGGAAATGATGCACAGTCTGCATTCTCCGCCCTCGTCAAATCTCTTCCACTTCAGCGCCCTCGTCCTTCTCTCTCTAAGTTTGTCAAGAAGCTCGATGGCTTGCAAGAGGTCGTTCTGCCTGCAGCCTTGCCAAGAATGGTTGCCCTTTCCCTCGTTGAGAGGGGTCTCATAGGGAAATTCACAGGTTTATGGCCCTCTCCTAAATCTGTCCGACGTTGGATCAAGAAAAACTGGGCTGATAAAGTCAATGGAAAAATTTCCATTTGCTTCTGCGGGAAAGGTTATTACACTTTTCATTTTGAAACCAAAGCTGATAAGGACTTAATCTTCAGAAATGGGCCCTATTTTATGGACTCCAGAGGGCTGTATTTGAACAAATGGACACCAGATTTTGACCCCGAGCTGGATATCCCGAGTGCTATCCCTATCTGGGTCCGACTTCCGCATCTCCCGCTCCATTGCTGGGGAGATGACTTGGTTCACGCCATCGGCAACGCTGTGGGGAAGTACATTCACAGGAGCAAGCCCAAGGATAATATGCAAGCATGTGCGCGCATATGTGTCGAAGTAGATCTGGGCAAAGGTCTCCCAGAGGCAATCAAGCTGAAGGTGGATGACTGGACACACATTCAGCAGTTGGACTACAAGCAAATCCCGTTCAAATGCAAGGTATGTCACGAGTGCGGTCATTTTGCCAACCGATGCACTAAAATTGCTATTGATGATTCTATTCAGCCTGAGAAACAATGGGAAACTGTCAAAAGGAAAAAGACCTTTGCCGCTTCGCTTGCTGCTGCTCCTCCCAAATCTGCTCCCTTCAAACCTAATCATTCTTCCTCGTCAACTCCTCTGCCCTCTCCCCCTAAGAAATCCTTGGAGTATTCCAATCCCTTGGAGTCCTCTAACCCTTTCAACTCCATTTCCCTCGATGATGACCCCCCCATCTCCCTGCCTCCATCTCTGGACAACACTCTCGTTCCTTCCTTCCCCACTAACCTCTCCCCTTCCTTCTCTCATGACCCTCCCTCTCCTAGATCTACCAGAAGTTCTGTCAAAGAACATGGGGCCAATCTAGATTCTCACAGGAAGCATGGTCCTGGTAGGAGATCAACTAAACAGCAAAGAGAAGAAAATGCCCAAAAAGATATAGCCATGGGCACTCAAAACCCTATTGAAACCTACATTTTGGGGCAAAACAGCAAGGATGTGGAAACCAAAAACAAGGGAGGGTGAGCAACTCTCCATACCCCTCTCACCCAATGATGAAAGCTTTATCTTGGAACAGTAGGGGTTTAGGGCACCCCTCCAAGATTTCAGCTCTGAATGATCTAATAACTCAGGAAAAGCTAGGAATATTACTGTTACAAGAAACAAAGTAGGGATACCAAGAAATGAGAGGGATTATTGATCGCCTCAAGCACTACGATGGAAGCATTAGTGAATCAAGAGGAGCTTCAGAGGGGATCGCTACTCTTTGGAGCCATACTGTTTGGAAGCACCATTCAAATACTATCAACCAATTTTGGATCAAAGTCATTCTAGAGAATCTCATGAGTAACCAAAAAATTATCATCTACAATGTATATGCTCCAAACCATTACAGGGATAAGGCATTGTGTTGGAATTCTCTCCAAATCGACATTGATAATGAAGATTGCAGCAGCATTGTTCTTGGAGGAGATCTTAATCTCATACTCCACAGCAACGAAAAGAAAGGGGGCTGCTTTATTCACGATCCTTATAGATCGCAGCTGGAAACCATTATGCAGGACCATGATCTTATTGATGTCACCCCCAAAAACAGAAGGTACACTAGGAATAACCGCAGATTGGGCAAGGCAAATATTATGGAGCGGCTGGACAGGTTCCTAGTGAATATCTCTCTCATCTCCTCCTTCTCCACGGATTTCTCTGTCATTCTACCCTTTCCTGCTTCTGATCATTATCCCACAATGTTAACTCTTGAAACCCACAGTCCACTAGGCCCCATTCCCTTCAAGTACAGTTCGTTGTGGAACAACCTGCCTGCTGTAGACCAAATTGTCAGGCAAACTTGGTGTCAGCATATTGAAGGATCGCCAAGCTTCATCTGGGAAAGCAAATTAAAAAGGACCAAAAGCGCTCTAAAGGAATGGGCCAGAAACCACTATAAAGAGCCGGAGAAAGTCAAAGCTGAGATCAAATATAAACTGGAACAGATCCATAACACCATAGAGGAACATGGTTTATCCCTAGACCACAAAGCAAGAGAAAGCGAACTTTATTTTCAACTCTACCGTGTCAATCGTATGGAGGAGCAGAAATGGATGCTCAAATCTCGTCAGTTGTGGCTGCAAGAAGGGGACAAAAATTCCTCCTTCTTTCAAAAACAGACCACTGCTCGAAAAATTAGAAACAATGTCACCTCCATCATTGATGATGAAGGCCAACTTCACACCTCTCAAGAAGCTATAAAAAAGGCAGCCTCAAAGCACTTCAATAAGCTCCTATCTGAAACGAAAGAGGCTGAAGATTATTCAAATCTGCTGCAATACCTACCTTCAGAAATTAGTGCAGAATTTAATGCAGAGCTTACTAAGGAAATTGATGAGGATGAAATTCAAAAAGCCATTTGGGCTCTCCAGCCAGACAAGGCCCCTGGCCCTAATGGCTTCCCCATTAATTTTTTTCGTTCACACTGGGGGACCATCAAAAAAGATCTTGTCAAGATGATCAAATCGATCCAGTGCAAGAATAAAATTGGAGGCTTCACCAATGCTACTCAGCTTGCCCTCCTCCCTAAAGAAAACCAAACCTCAACCTTTTCTCGCTTCTGGCCCATTTCACTTTGCAACTCCTCTTACAAAATATTGTCCAAAATCATAGCTACTCGCCTCAAACCCATTCTTCCCTCCCTCATCTCTGAGATTCAAGGAGGCTTCCTCGCAAATAGACAAATTTCCGACTCCATTCTGCTGGTGCAAGAGGCTATTCACTCCAGTCAAATAAGAAAAGAAAAAGGGTTCATTCGGAAATTGGACTTATCCAACGCCTTTGATCGTGTAAGACACTCTTTCCTTCTTGCTGTCCTTAAAAAGATGGGGTTTGCTCCTCCCTTCATCGACCTTGTTCACGCCTGCATCTCAGGTCCTTGGATCTCCCCCCTTATCAATGGCAGACCAGGACCTTCCTTCCAATATTCACAAGGATTATGTCAAGGCTACCCTCTCACCCCCTACCTTTTTATTCTGATGGCCGAATCCTTCAACCGGGCCCTTGACCATAAACGCCGCACTGGCCTCATCACTGGCATTAAATTTGGGAATGGAGTCAAAAACATAAACCATTCACAGTTTTCTGATGACACCTTGTTAATGGGAGGTGCCTCCAATATTATAGCTCGCCGCTTCAAAACACTCTTAGACATATTTATGAATTTTTTCCGGAGGCATGATCAACCACCTCAAGAGCTGCATCTATGGATGGAATGCAACAGCCCATTCACTTCAGAGCATTTCCAGCATTTTTGGGGTCCCTTGTAAATTAGATTGGAGGCACTTCTCATACCTGGGCATGCCAGTAAGTCTGGGTCCTTTGAAAGATGAAATCTGGGATACTATCATTGACAAAATGAATCGGAAAGTGCAGCAATGGGGCTCTCTCTGGCTTAACCCAGTTGGGCGCCTTGTCCTCCTGAAATCTGGTCTATCCTCACTACCCCTGTATCAATTCTTGTTGCTGCAAGCTCCTGTGAGCTTCCACCATAAAGTGGAAGCCATCCTCTGCCACTTTCTCTGGCAAGGGGGAAAGACTGAACGAAGGAAATATAATCTCATCAACTGGAAATAGGTCACCCAACCCTATGAACATGGTGGGCTGGGGATAAGATCTCCACAGCTTTTAAACTTGGTCTTCGGTGGCAAGATTGTCTGGAGGTTCATCAGTGGAGATTCTACTTGGTGGAAGCGAGTGCTGGATGTCAAATATTTGAATTTTCCAAGGCAGCTCCTCTTAGATCATGATATGCCCATCCGAGCTTGTACCAAAATCTAGGCACTGTGCAAAAAAGAAATTCCCATTCTCACTGCAAATATTTCTAAAGTTCCCAAGGGGGGAAACAATACAAGATTAGGAGCTGACAAAATTTTGGGCCATCCTCCAATTAGCAATTGGCCTGGAACCTAGCAGATTCTTTCTTACCTAGCCAACAAAGGGATCCACACTCTGGCTTAGATTTCCAAATGGGATCTCCACACTCATCTCTAGACAGGATGGCAACTTCCGGACGCCCCTGAAGAGCTCCGTCTCAGTCTGGCCACTCTACAGGCTCACCTTCACGGCATCGCTCCCACAAAACAAAACGAGGAGGACTGCTTCTGCTGGGACCCTACAGGCACCAACTACACTGTCAAGGCCGCCTATCAAAATATCTGCAACAGAGATCACCCGGTGACTAAATGGCCTCACTAGAAAACTGTTTGGAAATCTGAGACCCTTCCCAAAATCAAGTTCTTCATCTGGGTACTTTTAAAAGGGAAAGTTCTAACTTCTGATAACCTTAAAATTCGCAGTATCTCAGGTCCTTCTCGCTGCCCAAACTGTGCCGTAGCTGAGGAGACTATCCAGCATCTCTTTATAAGCTGTTCATTTGCCACTGCCTGCTGGAAAGAAGCCTTCCAGCAGGATCATCTTCCTTGGAACCAACATAGCACAGTCGCTGAGCTCTTGCATTCTTGGAAAACGAATTACCCCTGGCAGCGTAAGAATGATCATGTGGAAAGAAGAGCCTGGAACGCTCTTCCATATACCATGTTGTGGCATATTTGGCTTGCTCGCAACCAATTAATCTTCAAAGACAAGGAAACTGACATCAGGATATTACATAACAAGGCGAGAGGTCTTTCTATGGAAATTGTAGCTGCCAATTGTCAGAGAAACATCGATGTGGTGGGGCTTGTAGTCGAAGAGCAGAACTATATTGGATGCCTGCTCGACCAGAGCAACCGTGACCTCTGCAATAGGCCACATAGACTCGACACCAGCAAAGCTAAGAATCCTACAAGCAACTGGAAAATTCGAATGAAAGACACGGAGTTTGCTCACTGGCTAAAAAGTCGTAACACCTACTACTTGTTTTTCGATGGGGCATCCAAATCAAACCCTGGAAAAGTAGGGGCGGGCAGTTTCATTCATCATGCCAATGGTGACATCGCACTGGCTTACGAGTGGGGTCTTGGTTCCACTTCCAATAATAAATCTGAAGCGCTAGCCCTTTATCAAGGACTTCTTCAACTTCAGACTCTTGGCATCCGCACAGCTACTGTGATCGGTGACTCGGCCATTATTATCAGCCTTCTGGTTCATGAGCGCACAGCAGCTAACCTACCCCTTCAGCAAATCCTAAATCGATGCCACGAACTCACTCAGCGAATGCAGGAAGTTCGGTTCATCCACGTCCTCCATTCCCTCAACAAGGAGGTCGACGCTTGCGCCAACAGGGCCTGCTCTAAACCTCAGGGCATTCTAAGCAGAAACAATGCCGAATCCTTTTGTTTTCTTCCATGATAAAGAACGCTCTGCTCAGTCCGTCTATTGTGATTACTGCAGTCATACACTCCAAGTATTCGGTGGCAATCAGATATCCGCCTTCAGCAGCTACTAATCCTATCTCAGCTCAACAAATTAAGAACCATCAGGCTCTTGATGGCGCTCTTCTACAGGTCCACAGGTTCTGATGATCATTTTGTTTTATCATGTTTCACAAATGTAGCCTCCTGTTTTTTCAATTTGTCCGAATCTATGCCGGATTAGTTTTCACTACAGTCAAACACAAGCGGAACAAACAGGAGCTGGGACTCACTAAGGTTCCCTCCTCTTCTGCGCTTCAAATTCAATTCTCTGTAATTCCGGAGCTCAGACTCCCACTTTTCCTTTTTTGAATTTAATACAGCAACCGATTATGTCTTAAAAAAATAATAATAATATTAACGACTTGGGTTTATTTGTTCCTTAACTTTATAATATTAATAATTCCTTTGGTTTATTATTTAATCCATTGGGTTTATTAATCCCTTGAGATTAAAATATTAATTCCTAGGCTTTATTAGTTGTTTGGATTTTTATTATTAGTTAGTTTGTTTGGGTTTTTAAGATTCTCTCAATGTTGAAATCAAGCATGTTGAACCACATTTATTTCACGATTTATAGTATTTATCTAAGGGTTTATATACTTAAGGGTTTATAATATTAATCTCTTAAGTTTAATATCATTCACTTAGGTTTATAAACAATTCGTTTCTTAGTATTAATTCCTTGGTTTTATTATTTACATGAGTTTTTAATATCTATCCATTGGGTTTATTGATCATTTACATTATTAATTCGCTAGGTTTATAATATTAGCAATCCCTATGGTTGATTTATTTCTTCGGTTTATAATATTAATAATCATGTGCGTTTATCAGTAGTGATGTTTTTTATGAGGCCTTCATCCTTCCTAGTTATTTTAGGATCAGCCCAATGAGTTTTCATGACCTGAACTGTCTACTTCTACAAAATTCATAATTTCTAGGGATAATGAAAGAGGGAATGATGATACCCATCATACCACTATAATTGAGGAGGTTACCCTCAACAATCACAACATTTTCCTCTACTATTTAACTAAATCAAATATTGAATTTTTTTTTCCATTCATAGGTATTCTTAGCTCTTATATAGGTTTTCTCATACCTCTAGTGTGGCACCCGTTCCAGCCCAGAAATATAATTCAGGTGCTAACTAATTATATTCAAGAAAAAATGGTGAAAGGTGAACCAACGAAAAAAGAAGTGAAGCACAAAGGAAATCTGGACAAAGGAAATTCAAAAGTGGGCCCAAGCTGGAAGGGAAGAAAGTCAGACAAAGAAATTATGGAAAATACCTTTCAGGCCTACGAGGTAAGCATACCTGCTCATGTGAAATAACTTATTTAGGATGGGAATGTGAACCTAAGAAAAAGGAAGAGGAAGGTATCTAAGAGGAAGGGATGGATGTTTTAACAGATCTAGGTACTACCAAGGGAAAAATGTCTTTATTCAAAAAGTCCATTCAAACATACTGGACTATGAAATTCTTATTGGCTAAGGCCACTATTTGTGTTCAAGAAGTGGGTGGTGATCCAAAAGAAGAATCTATTTTAGCTTAAATGTGCAGGGACACCGAGGAAATACATCTTCTGCAACATCACCAGAATGTTTGCCTAGGCCGAATGGAATGTCAACTGTAGAGTATGAACCAAGTCGACATGCCCGGGTCTAGTGTTAAAGACCCGACGCCTATTGAATCATCTAATGATTAAGTTTTATTACTTTTCGTTTTTTTGAGATGCATATTGTGGATAACATTTACTTTATGTTTAAGTCTTTGGATGTAATAGATAATAGACCTGTGAAGGCAGAGAGTGTTAGGTTTAAACTTTATTAATTTTGGTTGGCGTTTAACTCTTTGAGGTGGCCAACTTCTATGGTTTCCTACGGGAAGGTTGAGGCCATCTAGCATATATTATGATTGTAACCTGCTTTTCTTTTCGATATAATCAAAAATTGGGAGGAACTACCAAATATACAAAACAATTCATATGTCTTTATCATTCATTTGTATTTAAAATATTAATTCCTAGGCTTTATTAATCTCTTATATCTTTAATATGGATTTATGCGCTTGTTGATCCCTTAGGTTTTTAATATTCATCCCTTGGGTTTATAATATTAAACCCTTGGGTTTATTAGCTATTTTGGTTTATAATGTTAACAATACCTTGGGTTTTTTAATCTCTTGAGTTTAAAATATTAATTCTTAGGATTTGTTAATTTATTGCTTCTTTTTTTTATATTAGTTTGTTGTGTTTATAGATTCTCGAGGTTTATTATCTGTTAAATATTAGTCTTAGGTTTTAATTTTAATCCCTTGTTTTCCAATTTGATTCCTTAGATTTGTTGATCCTTTATGTTTATATTATTTATCTCTTGGGTTTACTAATTGATTAGATCTATAATATTAAATTCTTGATTTTATTAGTCATTTTGGTTTATAATATTAATTATCACATGTGTTTATTAATCCCTTGGGGTTAGTTGATATTTTTAATTTACTTAATGTAAATATATGAAATATATTAAGAGTTATATTAATAAATATATAAAAATCATTGGCCATATTGGTAAGAGATATATACCTTTTATAAATAATAACAAAATATGGTTATTATATTATATTTGAATTATATTATAGTTCCAATTATAACTATTAATATATTGAAAAAGACCTTAAAAGAGGAGAAAGAATCTAAGTTTGATTATTCAAAATCTTGTTTCTATGGAAAAAGAGAATGGAAATAAGTGCTCCAAGATCGCTATAGGTGGGTTGGCTTGATAGGCCAAGAAGATTGGAAGTGTGGCAGATGGTAGGGAAATGAGAGCGACTGTGAGTAAGAGTCATGTACTCTAAAAAGAAGTTTTTTTCATCTTCCACCTACTTAGAATCACAAATATGACCACCTCGCAGTATCTTCCAAGGGGTCTTGGGAATAGACCACCTCGCGATATTGGGAATGGACCACCTCACTGTCTCACTCAGAAGCTCATGGGAATTATTTCTTATCTTAGCGATGTTCATTTTTTTCTTATTTCTAGACAACAAAGAGAGAGAGACAATTTTGATTATCAAGGGTGGGATTCCTTACAACATCTTAACTTCCTTTTACCCTCTAGCTCCTGATTCTCCCACAACATGTCCTTAAACTTTGAAGTAACAATTAATAATATGTATATAGTTAATATTATTAATATGTTATAAGTAAATATATAAAACATATTGATAACTATATTCATAAACATATAATAATTATTTTTGCTAGAATTTCTGAGAATTCCTTAACAACAATGGAAACAAAATTCCTCTTCTAAACATAGAGAGAGAAACAAAAAAAATGCTTTGCAGATGGAGCAAAAAATTTGTATTTCATTAATCATTCAACTGCTACAAAAAATCTTTCATCAAAATTGTTGTCTCGTTACAAATGCAGTTTTTAACACTGTTGTTCACTGTGCTCCATTCTCTCTTTTCTTTCACACAAAAAAAAATGCATATATCTGCCTGCACAGGCCGTAGCCTAAAACCACATTTTAAATTAAAATTATATCCTAAGGTTTTAAAACTATAGCGCCGCGGAAAATAAAATTAAAAAAAAAATGAAACATTACAAAAATTAATATGTGATGCGATAATATTTATCGCATCGATCAGTGTACCAGCTCACTCAGCCTTGAGGCGATGCAATGAGCTTTTGATTGGTCGGATGGCTTGTGACGTGGCCATGGTGGGATAGCCTCATCGCATGGTTTTGAAGGGTTGCTGACATAAGCGCTAGGATATGTGATACAGGTGTGATTGGTTAACGTCGTATGAGCTAGCGTGGTGGTGGGATAGTGTTATTGTGGAGATTTGGTTGTGGGATGACGCAACCGCTGGAGGTTGCAATAAGCGCATGATTGGTTGAGGACGAGGTGACGTGGGCCTGACGAGGTCCACACAATGGGTTTAAGATAGTTGAAGTGGAGTGTTTCAAATACAAAATAGCGCAGTATTAACTGCGATGGTTGGTCAAATGTAATGGCAGGTGTGCAACGGTTTTTAATGTTAGAGGTAGCGTGGTTAAACCACAATTTACAAAATCTGAACATGCAACTTTGTGCAGTAAAAAATTGAATACTTCAGCTACCTTTTCCTGCAAATTTTTCCTTCATTCTTATTGAACAAGTTATTTTAAAATCAAAACTTACGTTTCTGTTCTTTTTACCACAGATTGGCAGTTGGGGTTATCTCCAACACTCCCCATTAATCACAACTGATGTTATCCTACATTCCCAGACATTTTCTGAGATAATTAAAACTCTTATTCCCTAATGGTTTTGTCAAAATATTTACAAACTGTTCTTCTGTTCTTCAATTCTTTAGAACAACTTCTCCATTGTTCACCAATTCTATGATATAATGATATTCTGCATCAATGTTTTTTTTTTTCTTTTATGAAACACTGAATTCTTGGATAAATCTATTGTTAAGCTATTATCACAATAAACTGTTGTACCTTTTACTTGTTCATGGAACAAATCACTTAACATTCTCCTCATTCATACTTCTTGACATGCTGCTGCTTTAGCTGCCACATACTTTGCCTCTGCTATTGATAAAGCCACAATTGTTTTTTTCTTAGAAGCCCATGAAATGGCTCCTAATCCCATATTAAAAACATATCCAAAGGTACTTTTCCTCTAACCTATACTTCCAGCCCAATCACTATCAGTATATCCAATTAACTCAAACTTTTCTGAAGAGGTATATAAAATACCATACCTCTTTGTTCCTTTCACATACCTTAGAATCCTTTTTGTTGCTTGCCAATGTGTTTCCTTTAGCCTTTCCATAAATCTGGAAATTAAACATACAGCATGCATAATATCTAGCCTAGTTGCAGTCAAACACATATGGTTTCCAACTATGCTCTTATACAAACTTGGATCTACATCCTTGTTGTTGTCTTCTTTTCTTAGCTTCCATCCCATCACTCCAGGAGTTATTGTTGCCTTGCAATACTACATGTTAAATCTTTCCAAAACTTCTTTCACATACTTTTCTTGAGAAATAAAAATTTTATTTTCATTTTTCTCTACTTCTATTCCTAAGAAGTATCTGAGCAATCCCATATGAGTCATTTCAAATTATTCTTTCATGACTGTCTTAAAATTTTCTATGAGGTAAGCATCATTGCCTGTGAATATCACATCATCAACATATAAAACAACAATGAGCGCCTTACCATCCTTTTCTTTGATATATAATGTGAGTTCTCCTTCACATTTTTCAAACCCATTTTCCAGCACGGGGGCTTCACTCACAAGCTAATATTATATCACGTGCGTTCATATTAGGGTAAAAAAAATAAAAAATAAAAAAAAAATTTATGTTGCCTATATAACTAGGGGTGAGTGAGTTTTTATTTATGATATAAAAGTATAAATATTTTGGGGTATTTTTTATTATTTTTTTGGGCCAAGAGGGTAAGTGAGGCCGTGGGAAGGCAAACAGCATGGAGGAGAGGGTTAATTAAAATCCATTTTGAAGTTCGACTGTTATGGTTCCACTATTATTGTTCCTATCAACCATGGCGGAGGAGGTGGGAGAAGAGCGTTAGGGAGGTAATATCACGCTTCAACTGGCTTCAAATAGATTTGAATAGAGGAGAAGGGTTAGGGAGGTATTCATTGGCTTCGACTGGAGGTATTCTTAGCTTTGACTAGCTTCGATTAGAGCTTAATATAGTAGGCTTCCACTAGAGGTTCAAGACATAATTGCAGTAGGCAATTCATAGATAGCGCGAGTGGTCCTGGTAGCAGGGGGGGTTTATTGTTGTGATATGGTGTTGATTTGGGGAAGATCATGGGGATTCAATGTTTAGAAAATAGTGAGGGGTAGTGCAGCCTTAGAGTATTTTGGTTGTAAATGGTGGTGTGTCTGAGGAACCTGGAATAGAGGTGGGGTTTACTCATTGTATGGGATTTGGGTACCTTCAGACTAAGACTAAAGTCGAACTACATCAATCGTGGTTTCTTTGCATCGTCAGTGTCAGTGTTATGCCAAGATTTGGGCCCATATGCAAGTTGTGAGGGAGTGGTATCCTTGAAACCTGGAGATCGACTCAGCAAGAGGAAGACCTGGAGATCAACTCAGCAAGAGGAAGAGAACGAATGAGCAAGAGATCTACTAAGCATTCGAGCAAATCGACTCAGAATTCAAGAAACTTTCCATCTCGTGCCAAGAACTGCAGAAACAGGTGACTGGTTTCCACCTTATCCACCGAATAGGACAGCCCAAACCTATGGAAGAATGTCCATAGTCACAATTCATAGCAGGATTTGTTTCAGATATTTAAGATTAAGGATATGGATTTTTTTTTCTCGATGTTGTTCTTTGGTTTATTTCCTATAATCCCAAATGGTTCTTTCTCTGCAATTTTTAGATCGCTTTACATAACTATATGTCTTAACATTCTTAAATCACTTTACATTACTGTATGTTGTAATATTCTTATTCCCTTCAGGAATGCTAAAGGAGACAAGACATAAGATTGGAAGAATATAGATTATGCTCATTGTGATGTTTATCATTCCCATAATGTGTTTACAAAAACTAAATAGCTTCTATTAATTTGCCAGTTGACTGAGTTGGTGAAGTGCAACATTGTGGTTTATTTCTCTTCAAAATAGTAAGGCTCATAAAGTGTTTCCCATTATTGTTCCTGCATTAATTTTTTGTTGCCTTGTTTTTTATTTCAACCTTAATCCACTGCTTAATAAACCCAAATATGGAGAGATCCATTGATTAAGGATATGGTTTTTTTTCTAATTATTTGTTCTAACTTCCTTTGCATTATCAAGTATATAAGTTCATCCAAACAACTCAAAGATAGCTTAAGAATACATTGGTAGTCTAGTTTTTATGCCAAAGAATTGTGATAGAAAACCCAAAGATAGTTTTAAAAGGACCAAAAATAACATCTATTATCTCATTTCAAAATGGTGTATATATTTGTTGTCCATTGTCTGTGTTTCTACATGAACACTGAAATGTTTCCAACATGGAGGGAAAGTGAAAAAGAGGAACTGTTATTCAACCAACACATTGCTGATGCCAAATCCTTCTACTCACCCAAATTCTCAGTTGAAATTTCACCCTGAAATTCCTTTTGATAGTGACCTAGAACATTCTGTAGTTTAGCATCCTGCATCAACCCCGAAAAAACAATATCTCAAGTATAGCAAGAAGAGAACTAGTACTTTCAGATTGAGCAACAACAAAACAATTGACAGAGATGTTAGATATGAAGATGGTATTTAAAGACTTGGGAACTATTCCAAGGCTTGTATTCGACCGTTTATTATTAACACAAGCATTGTGATTTCAACATGCAACCTTTGAATGGAATGGAACAATTAAACTATGGCCCTTTTCATCACTTTGTAATGCAGTTAGAAAAGAACATCGTGGGCACTTACAATGTAGGAAAATGCAACATCAAGTTCATAATTACATTTATGGTCCTGGTCGAAGGGGATTTCTCCTTCTTCAAGCTGGTTGTCCTTCATTTATCTACTATTATTAAAAATAGTCATAGAAATCTCCTGACTTTTGCAACATGATCAGAAAATATATTGTTGGTTGTTGAAGCATCATTTGTAGAGAAGACGGTGCCTCTTCAGCTTGCAGCTACCAATTGTGTCTGCTATAAACTGTTAGTCATCAGTATTTTTCACTTGTTAGTGATGACTAGATCCATAGCTGAGTTTTCTAGAAGCTGATCTCCATATGTAAATTTGTCATCTAGAAAACCCTCATCAAACTTTTTTCTCCCTCCTACTTTTCAGCCTGCTCATGACAAGGTGAAACCCCATTTTCCAATCCTACCTAACCCCCAGCCATACAAAGTCTGCCTGTCAGCTCTAAAAGGACAATCCAAGTCTGCTTCAAAACCTCCCCTAAGTTAGGAAGTGGCGCTTTAAGGCATTTTACCCTTGGCAACCATCAAAAGGCCAAAAAACCTCCATCTGCTACAGACCAGTCATAACAGACCTTCCACTCTGCTAATGAAATTGATCACAACCCTAATTCACGCCACTTACACACCCCTAAGTCTCAGCAATGCATAGACCACAGTCTCAAGCTGATTTTAGGTGTTTTACAGTGTTTTATGGATTTTACAAAGACATGAAACATGTCATCATCTCAGGAGAAAATTATTGAATCCACATTTAAAAGAACAACTGCTTCTCAATGCAAACATAAGCCTGAGATACATCTGCAGGGCAAGGAGTTACTCATCAAAATCTTGCAGCTTCATTCAGCATGATAACACAGTGGGACATCTTTTCCTCCAAAGCAGATAGAGCAGACACTTTAAATTCAAAGTCAAAAGGGGGAAATCTATCTCCTTGTAGTATGTTAAAAGATGTTTCATCAAACATTGGGTGATCTTGAGTCGATTTTTTTATGATAAAAATGTCACCAAAGGTGTCAACAGTGGTAAAAGGTGGTCCAAAAACCATTGGTATTATTTAAGTGGAGTTTCTATATTGACAATGACACCTAAGGGATCTAGCAGTAGCAGAGGTTACTTCTCTTATGTTTCAAACACAGTGAAAGGAATTTGTTCTTGGGGTTTGTTGTTACAAGAGGAAAGAGTCATACTCCCTAAAACTAGCCAGAATACATGCAGTTTGTTTTGCCAACAATACTTAAAGGTAAGAGCCCCTTATAGCATTTAAAGTCACTTTGGTTTTCAAAACAAACAAAGGCATTGTTTCGACGAAAAAAACTTTCAGAAAACCTTCACAAGTCAAAACACAAGGTTTTCGTTTTTTTTTGCATTTAAAAGAGCAAAGAAATTGTTGCAAGCCATGGCCAAATCCTCAAATGCAAAAAAATACTTTTGTTACAGTCCACAAAACTGGAGGAAGGATTTTTGAGCAAAAAACACAGTTTTTTTTGGCACTTAAGGTTGCGCGGCGCACCTGTAGCGGCGCGCGGCGCGTTTGGGTGCACAATTTACAAAGGAAAGCATTATGGTGTGGCGCGCCTATAGGTGCACGTGGCGCGCTTGTGGGCGTTGGTCCTGTCGGCCCGACAGTGACCCGACACTCCTCTTTTCGCGCGGCGCCTTTCTTATCAAACACGTCGCGCAGGTTTAAGTGATCAAAACGCCTCCAAATAAATCCTAAAGCGGATCAAAATCCTCAAAAGGCACCACCATCATGTTCAAAGGTATTTTATGTGCCATTCTGCTTGTTTCAAAATTTTTGAATGGTAAAAGGGGGGATGAACTCCATAGTATAAATCACAGTGTTCAGTTTTTAGGTAAGAGATGTCTTATGTGGAAAATCAAAGTTGCTGTGTTATTTGTTTACTCAGGGTAAGTCTAGCAAAACTGGTGCATTTCTATTGATGCCCAGGGACCTTATATATTGCCCTCAACACAGTATTGAAAGGTGGGAACAGTGTTCTAAGGAAGAAACACGGTAGGTGAAAGTTGAAGCAGTAGCCTTAATTTCAGCCATGGAAGTCATTCATAGGTCACCTGTTCATTGGTCAAAGTTCTCTTCAGGGTGTTGAAAAGACAAAACAATGTCTTGACCTTCCAGTTCATAAAACATAGCAGTAAGTAAAGTGCCATTGGCAGTTCAAGATATTGTCAAACTGATATGAAAGACAGTGAAGCATTAAAAAGGCAGTTTTTGTTTGAAGGGAGTTTTTATGGTTGAAAGCTACAGGCCTCTTTTACCACATCATAGAAAACAAAACAAGCCCTGTTAACCTATCTAATAAATAATGACTTTGACTAAAGGTATATGATTCGAATAAGTGCAAATAATTAAAGAGTTAAATAAGGCAGATTGTTGAGTTTGACTAAGTTTATATATCATCATATATCTTTTGAGCTGCATATGAGGGTTAGGGTTCGATCAAAGGGGAGCTTATCCACATTTAAACTGTTACATCACCACATATGAAAAACAGTGCTTTGCTGTGTGAATATCTGTTATTTAAAGCTGGGCTAGAATGTCTGATATGATGATAAAGGTGCCTACAGGGAAAAGAAAATGTGTTGAACAAAAAACTGTGTGTGTTCACCTTCCTAATCAAAGAACAAAGATATCCTATGTCTTCAAAACATAAAAAAGAAGGTTACCCCTATCAACCACAGAAAAAGACAGTTGTTCACTATGTATACTTTTGACTGCCTTTTCTGTTCTTCAAGCTCACTGTAAGTTGATATTCAGATGGTTGCAAAGGTAATTTTCTAGAAGGACAGGGATTCTATATTGAAAAGAGAGCTTTGATTGTTGAAAGAATAAAACTCCTACAGTTTTTTCTTGAAAACCTTTGAAACATTTTGTCACCTTTGTTCTATAAAACAGTGAAATTGACTGTGTCTGCACTAAAGGTGGTTGTATATGATATGAGCCTTGTTGATTGATTGGCTTACTAGACAAAGGAAGGATTGTGAAGTTGAAAATTTTACCATTAGCCTAAGGTACAAAATAGGTTGTTGAGCCCCAAACATTACCAAGCAAGGTGACTTTGTCACTATACACAGTAGTTTCACTTAAACAGCCTGTCTTCATTTCACTATGTTTTTTCTTATTAAAGGGTCTGCTAGCTGAGATACATATCGAAGGTGGGAAGTCCACTTTTTCAAGGAGCAGGGGTTTTGTATTATGAGGGAACATTTTGCAATCATCCAAAGACATTGTTTTCTATCAAAACAGTGAATTCACAGAGTTTAGCTTAAAGAAGGCAGTTTAAAGGCAGTGAGGCAGTTTGGTGCTTCAAGAGCACATCTAGATCAAGATGACCCTCTAGGAAAGACAACAGGAGCAGCATAACAATGATAAAGATGAGCAGTAGCAGGAAAAAAAGGAGAAGAGTGCTGAACAGCAGTAACTCAGTAGCGATAAACAGCAGTTTCAAGAAGCGCCCAGCACGAAAAGAGAAGAAAGGCACATCAACACTTGACATTTTGGCTTCAGTTTCGGAGCATGTTTTTGAGGACCCTTGAGGGTCATGCACACCAATTTTGGGCCTATTTTGACAACTTTGGGTTTTTTGGCATTTTTGAGTTTTTGGTCAAAACTCATGAAATTCGCCATTCCATTCTGGGGATCCGTCAAAGGAGGAGAATCGTACCATCAGATGCCATAATTTCATGAGCATTTCCTCAGTGATTTTTAGAGTATTCGGAGATCATTTTCCCCTTCAAAACAGTGAAAAAGGCTCGCATTTTGCACACTCTGCCCGGTCTATCAGCAGACTGTAATTTTCTGGCTTTTTACACACAGGTACAGATTTGGAGGACTTCCAGGTATCAGATTGGGAAAATTTCAATTTTTCCAGAAATTAGACACACATATCTTTCTAACGAGCTATCATGAGCCTCGTTTCGACACGGGGAAGGCTGCCAAATGTTTCCGGCAAGTCAGGGGAACTTTTGCTGATGAAAATTTGAAGTATTTTTGTAATTTTTTAACCTCTAAAATCTTCTTTTTCCAAATGTGCGTTTAGCTATTTTTGCACATGGAAAATGATGCAAAGTCAATTATTTTTCCTTTTTTAGCACTTTTTAGATATTTTATGAGATATTTTTGTGCCTTGGGCTTTGCAAAGCCTCAAGGACAAGTTTAGATATTTTGAGTAGGCCAATAGGAGAGGAGGTTCAAACATGAGGTTTACCTCACTTGAGCCTATTTATTCCACAAGCTCTCATTTGTAAACAAGGCTGAACTTGAGAAGAGAAGCAATATATGGTCATATGAGCTTTGGAGAAAATACTTGTGTTATGCTTTTGGATTGCTTCTTGAATGTTCTTCGATGGATGATGAAGGATTGTTGATGGATTCCATGACATGGTAGAATGGTATAGTGTTTCTTGCTTTGTTGTTGTCTTCTATTTTTCATTCATGATACATGTTTCTTGCTTGCTATAGATCAGTAGAGAACAAATTTGAGATATTCCCATGGAAGCACCTCAACATTCCTGAATCTTCATAGCTTTTATGTTTTCTTCTTCCTTAGTTGTATTAAAGAATTCTTAACTGCTCTTTAATAACTTGAGGATATTGTTGCTAGTTTCATTAATAGTTCTATGCATGTTGAGTAGGATGTATGGTTTTCCCTTCTTACCTATGATTGTCCATAGTTCCATCCATGAAAATATCTCTTTGACTGATTAAGATTATCATTTTGTTTGAACCAAGGAGGCCTAGTCCCAATCTAGCCCTTTGCCTAAAACTATGCAAATCTTGTTGTTCAAAGTGCCCAATAACTTGAAGTACTGTGTTTAGGCATTCCGGCATAGTGTTTTGAGTTGTTATTCCGTCTTATGTGTTTTCCCCAAAGTCTGATAGCCATTTCCCAAAGTTAGAGGGTCTTATACTTCTATGCATGGCTTGAATGTTTGTTTCTATGTTTCGATTAGTTTATAGTTACATTTTACATGATTAAGGGTTTTCTTTACCATGTTTATGTTATCTACTGAACCAGTGATGCTTGAAACTCTTTTTTGTTCGCAAACTTGATGTCCATTTACTCCATTTTGCCCGAAGATCCTTTCTACCTTGAATCAAATCAGCCCTTCAACAGCCTTGTATCGTCATCTAATAGCTTTCTTGACCTTTTGACCCCATAGCCCAGTTAATCTACATCTTGTTATCTATTTTATATATTTGATCAGTTTCATCCCTCACAACTTAAAAAACCAAAACCAAAAAACATACTTCATAACTAGCCTAAAATCAGAACACAAATAAGCAAACACACAGATATCCCTTACACATATAGAGAGAGCCCTCTCTGAGTCCAGGAAGGCTAGGTCCTCGGGCTTCAAATCTTGGTTTGATGTTACACTGTCATTTGGCTTGCCAATCAGCCAAATCACAGGAACCTAACATAATGGCGATCACGGTGGGACTTTGAGTCAAAACATCCTAGGTATCCCTTAGGAATTCTCAAAATCTCAGTCAAACTTAGAAGATTAGAATCTGGTTGTCTCACCATCCTAGCAAAATGATGAGTCGGTTATAGGAAACTCTTCCAAACCTCAGGACTACATAAAACTCAAAAAACCACAAAAAACTCCCTTAGATTGGTTTTTGACAGTATTGGTGGTGGACCATACACATATACCTCAAAACAACTAAAAATCCACCTGGCGACTCCACTAGCCTCCAGTAGGCCTTACTATTTTATCGAACTCTAGGTTACTATTCGATCAACCTATCCCATCGCTCACTAACATAGCGGGAGATGGTGGGACATTGAGTACATGACAGTCTAGCAAACTCTTGAAGACTTGTAGTCCTTTAAATACTTAAACAAGCAAGCAGTCCATAAGATCATTTAGAGTAAACTCTTTTTGTTATCACCACCCTAGCAAAGTGTTGAAACAAGTTTAGAATACTTTAAACCATAGACTGCACATAAAACTTAGAAAATCCAAAACATTTCCAGATTAGTTACTGTTGGTGGACCATACCTATCTTCGCAAAAACAACCCAGTTCCACCTGGCGACTCCACTAGCCTCCAGTAGGCTTTTTTCCCCACTAGTCCTTATAAAGACTCCTAGGAATGCAGTAAGTAAACCCAAACATCCCGATGGAGGAAGACATGGTTCAACACCTGAGGACACAAAGGAGATATGCTCCGATGAGCAGAGAACATATCCCTGGTTTCCCACACAAAATGCCCATAGATGTAAATTGGTTCGAAGACCTACCTGTCTTTTGAAATGAAAATATTGACAACCCATTTTTGCACCTCATCAAATTTCATATGCATGTATGTAGCTTAAAGGTTGAATGGCATGAGGACTGCCTTATGAAAATGTTCATGGGTACATTAGAAGAAGAGGCAAGAGAATGGTATGAAAACCTAGAACCTCGTACCTTGTTTTCTTTGAAGGATTTCCACAAAGTATTTTGTAAACGCTATATAGGGCATTGTCCATCTTTATCATTGGATGAAAATTGTTGTGACCACTCTGAAAACCTCATACAACACATTGTAAACATTGAAGAACACTACAGAAATTGGCATCCCGAGGAGTTTTTAGAGGAGGTCCATAATTTTCTTACCCAAGCTAACAATCAAGATGACCAAGAAGAGTTGATCCTAGATGAAATCCATCAAGAAATAAGAGAGGATCCACAAGAACTCTTTGAAAAGGTTGAAACAGATAACAATCCATCTGCCTTTTCATATAAAATACAAGGGGACATTCAGCCACAAGATCAACTTCCACAAAAGATGGAAAGAAATTGTTGCCCCATCCAAAGAAAACAGAAAACACCTTCTCCCTTAAATGAACAGGAAATAGATCAAATAATAAACATGCAGACAACCTCTGAAACTTCATGTAACCAAAACTTCGCTGATTTTTCTCTTTTAAACCCTGCATATCATAAATCAGAAAATAGATTTGTAAATCAAGTTGATGAAAAGCAAGCTGATTGTCCAATATACATGGCTGGTGACATTACTTATGTTAATAATTCTCCAATGTATGATCAATATGTTGATGATTATGACTTCCAAACAGAAACTAACTTTGCAGAAGACTCAGTTTTTGATTACCAAGAAGAAGCTCAGTTTCATGAACTTGAAGAAAGTAAGCAGCCATTACAGGTCATCTATGACACTGATGAGGAGAGCTTTGAAAGTTCAGAAGTAAGTGAAGAGTCTCAGACTCTTTTCTCTACTTCACTACAGTCCATCAGAGATAACATTCACATAATTGGAAATCAACAGTTTTTCAGCTTTGATGATGAGGTTGAGGAAGATGGTGAAATTCTTGAGCATGTTGTAAATGAGAAGCCTTTTCCTGAAATGGTTGAAGAAATCATTTTGGATATGGAATCTTCCTTAACTCCAGATTTTCAGCCACCAAGTTCCATTGACTTACAAATTGCAGATGATGAAGTAGAGGTTGAGAAACAAATGAGAGTTGTCACACTATCCTTTGAAGATAATTTGTTGTCAAAGTGTATCCCTGCTCATCGACCTGATGACCTTCACACAGTTTTCAGCCCACCCTATCAAAACACATCATCTTGGCAAGAGAACTACACTGCAATATATGATGAGTCTGATAGTTCAAGTGATCATGAGCAAAGGGACGGGTTGCTTTACCAGGAGAGTCTCAAATACAGCCAAATGGAAGAAAAAGTAATCCTGAATGAAGCCCATATATCAAATCCTCTAGATCAGGTATTATTCCAAGATCCATTTGTTGTTTTCCTTGAGAAGTCTGAAAGAGTAATCCTGAATGAAGCCCATATCTCAAAACCCCTAGATCAGGTATTATTCCAAGATCCATTTGTTGTTTTCCTTGAGAAGTATGAAAGAATAATCATGAATGAAACCTATATCTCAAATCCTCTAGATCAGATATTATTCCAAGATCCATTTGTTGTTTTCCTTGAGAAGTCTGAAGGAGTAGTGGGTTCTATCATGAACAAGCTGCTACCAAGAATGAGAAAAAACTTAAGCTCTACTGTCCAGAAACAAACCAAATGGGAGTGGCCTTTTCATTATTTCTGCATCATGAAAAAACTAAGCCAGAATCCCCCATGTGATCATCTACTTGACTGGTTGCATTGGAAAGAAGAGTTCACCAAATATATGTTGTGTACAGTTTAGATTAGGATAAAAAGACAGCAGTAGAAAATAAGCTCAGCCTTGTGAGCACCTTTTCATTTGTAGTTTGTTTGAAGAAAAAGTGAAAAAGCAGAAAATACAAAAACAGTGAAAAGTAGAAAAAGAGGGCAGTTTCTAAAAAGAAATGGTAAAGCCCCATGTTCCAAAAAATAGTCCTTCAGAAAGCGCGCAAGTCTAAATGCCGCTGCTAGTACTTCAATGTCTTGTTCAGCTATCTAGCCTAATCATAGCTGAGCGTGTTTAAATTTATTTGCTGATAAGTTAGTGAGTGAAAAATATGGTCAACATTGTGTAAGATTGACTTATCACAGAGAATAGATTAGGGAGAGATCCTGGTTCCACATGCCTAAAACAGAACCAAAGAGAGAAGCGAGGGATGAAAAATACATTGTACATCTTAGCCCCGCTTGTCTAGTTTTCCTTTTGTTGCAAAATAATATTTGTGTGCAGCTTGTCTTTTATGCCGCAAATGCATGACAAATCAGACTGTCTAATCCTGATTTGATCATTATAAATTTCATGTTTTAGATTAGAGAACAAAATCCTGTCAAACAGTTTAATCTTGACAGTTGATCTAGTTTAGGTAAAGTAATGAAAGGAGTTCATCAGTTTAATCTGAACTCCCGGCAGATATAAGAGTAGAAATAGATAGGTTCATTTTGCAAAAAGAAAAATATACATTGTCAAAATGCTGCTAGTTCAAATGTGCCAAAGAGAAGAAAAAATGTTAGGAAAGATAGTGGGGTAGGTAGAAATATCATTAATGTTAACCATGCTGTCACTTTTCAGAAATAGCATCAAAGAAGGGTGAAATTTTGTGCCAATGGGTAAGGCACTACTCTTCATAAGCCAAAGATCTGAATTCTGGACACCTCCTGACGAGGAGCTGCCCTCCCCAAATGGAGCCACTGTAAGTCATCAGTATTTTTCACTTGTTAGTGATGACTAGATCCATAGCTGAGTTTTCTAGAAGCTGATCTCCATATGTAAATTTGTCATCTAGAAAACCCTCATCAAAATTTTTTCGCCCTCCTACTTTTCAGCCTGCTCATGACAAGTTGAAACCCCATTTTCCAATCCTACCTAACCCCCAGCCATACAAAGTCTGCCTGTCAGCTCTAAAACGACAATCCAAGTCTGCTTCAAAACCTCCCCTAAGTTAGGAAGTGGCACTTTAAGGCATTTTACCCTTGGAAACCATCAAAAGGCCAAAAAACCTCCATCTGCTACAGACTAGTCATAACAGACCTTCCACTTTGCTAATGAAATTGATCACAACCCTAAGTCGCACCACTTACACACCCCTAAGTCTCAGAAATGCATAGACCACAGTCTCAAGCTGATTTTAGGTGTTTTACAGTGTTTTATGGATTTTACAAAGACAGGAAACATGTCATCATCTCAGGAGAAAATTCTTGAATCCACATTTAAAAGAACAGTTGCTTCTCAATGCAAACATAAGCCTGAGATACATCTGCAGGGCAAGGAGTTACTCATCAAAATCTTGCAGCTTCATTCAGCATGATAACACAGTAAAAGAAAGACAGTACTGTCAAACAGACTTGTAATTTGTCATGGCCAAGAACCTCCTTCATCTATAAGCAGAGGGTTAAAAGCGCCTCCTTCATCTATAAGTATAGGGCAATGGTCAAAGTTTGACTTAAGAGTTGCAGCTGACTGTAAGACAGATTTGTTTCTAATAAACAGTGAGACAGTGAAGACTTCCTTCACAGAAAAACAAAAGGGTAGCTCTCCTTGTTCACTTTCTAACTCAGTGGGCAAGACCATATCCCTAGCATCAGGAGCAGGCATGGTCAATAAAACTTGTCAAATTGACAGCAAATGAGCAACACAAGAGTAGGAGGTGTGAAAGAAATATAAAAATCACAGTTAATTTTTTGTCTAGAAAAAGGGTGGTCGCCCTCCAAAGGCAAATCTGCAAATCTTTCATAAGTAGATTCAGGAAATTTTCCTCCTACAGTGTGAATATCAGAAAAAGAGGACATTTCTTCATTATGTGGATAAAAAGCAGTAAGGTTTTAAATGCTTGAAGAGATTTGTTTGATTTCAAAAAGAACTTCCCTTGTAATGGACAGAAGTGAGAAAGCATGACTAAAAGCAACTGATTCTTCTTCACCCATAGGCAAAAAAGGAAACTTAAAGAACATCTAAGAGTCCAGTCACTTTCACAGTGGGACATCTTTTCCTCCAAAGTAGATAGAGAAGACACTTTAAATTCAAAGTCAAAACGGGGAAATCTATCTCCTTGCAGAATGTTAAAAGATGTTTCATCAAACATTGGGTGATCTTGAGTGGATTTTTTATGATAAAAATGTCACCAAAGGTGTCAACAGTGGTAACAGGTGGTCCACAAACCATTGGTATTATTTAAGTGGAGTTTCTATATTGACAATGACACCTAAGGGATCTAGCAGTAGTAGAGGTTACTTCTCTTATGTTTCAAACACAGTGAAAGGAATTTGTTCTTGGGGTTTGTTGTTACAAGAGGAAAGAGTCATACTCCCTAAAACTAGCGAGAATACATGAAGTTTGTTTTGCCAACAATACTTAAAGGTAAGAGCCCCTTATAGCATTTAAAGTCACTTTGGTTTTCAAAACAAACAAAGGCATTGTTTCGACGAAAAAAACTTTCAGAAAACCTTCACAAGTCAAAACACAAGGTTTTCGTTTATTTTTGCATTTAAAAGAGCAAAGAAATTGTTGCAAGCCATGGCCAAATCCTCAAACGCAAAAAAATACTTTTGTTACAATCCACAAAACTGGAGGAAGGATTTTCGAGCAAAAAACACAGTCTTTTTTGGTGCTTAAGGTTGCGTGGCGCGCCTGTAGCGGCGCGCGGCGCGTTTGGGTGCACAATTTACAAAGGAAAGCATTATGACATGGCGCGCCTGTGGGTGTTGGTCCTGTCGGCCCGACAGTGACCCAACACTCCTCTTTTCGCACGGCGCCTTTCTTATCAAACACGTCACGCAGTTTTAAGTGATCAAAACGCCTCCGAATAAATCCTAAAGCAGATCAAAATCCTCAAAAGGCACCACCATCATGTTCAAAGGTATTTTATGTGCCATTTTGCTTGTTTCAAAATTGTTGAATGACAAAAAGGGGGATGAAATCCATAGTATAAATCACAGTGTTCAGTTTTTAGGTAAGAGATGTCTTATGTGGAAAATCGAAGTTGCTGTGTTATTTGTTTACTCGGGGTAAGTCTAGCAAAACTGGTGCATTTCTATTGATGCCCAGGGACCTTATATACTGCCCTCAACACAGTATTGAAAGGTGGGAATAGTGTTCTAATGAAGAAACACGGTAGGTGAAAGTTGAAGCAGTAGCCTTAATTTCAGCCATGGAAGTCATTCATAGGTCACCTGTTCATTGATCAAAGTTCTCTTCAGGGTGTTGAAAAGACAAAATAATGTCTTGACCTTCCAGTTCATAAAACATAGCAGTAAGTAAAGTGCCATTGGCAGTCCAAGATATTGTCAAACTGATATGAAGGACAGTGGAGCATTAAAAAGGCAGTTTTTGTTTGAAGGGAATTTTTATGGTTGAAAGCTACAGGCCTCTTTTACCACATCATAGAAAACAAAACAAGCCCTGTTAACCTATCTTATAAATAATGACTTTGACTGAAGGTATATGATTCGAATAAGTGCAAAGAATGAAAGAGTTAAATAAGGCAGATTGTTGAGTTTGACTAAGTTTATATATCATCATATATCTTTTGAGTTGCATATGAGGGTTAGGGTTCGATCAAAGGGGAGTTTATCCACATTTAAACTTCTACATCACCATATATGAAAAACAGTGCTTTGCTGTGTGAATATCCGTTATTTAAAGCTGGGCAAGAATGTTTGATATGATGATAAAGGTGCCTACAGGGAAAGAAAATGTGTTGAAAAAAAAACTGTGTGTGTTCACCTTCCTAATCAAAGAACAAAGATATCCTATGTCTTCAAAACATAAAAAATCAGGTTACCCCTATCAACCACAGAAAAAGACAGCTATTCACTATGTATAATTTTGACTGCCTTTTCTATTCTTCAAGCTCACTGTAAGTTGATATTCAAATGGTTGTAAAGGTAATTTTCTAGAAGGACACGGATTCTATATTGAAAAGAGAGCTTTGATTGTTGAAAGAATAAAACTCCTACAGTTTTTTCTTGAAAACCTTTGAAACATTTTGTCACCTTTGTTCTATAAAATAGTGAAATTGACTGTGTCTGCACTAAAGGTGGTTGTATATGATATGAGCCTTGTTGATTGATTAGCTTACTAGACAAAGGCAGGATTGTGAATTTGAGAAGTTTACCATTAGCCTAAGGTACAAAATAGGTTGTTCAGCCCCAAACATTACCGAGCAAGGTGACTTTGTCACTATACACAGTAGTTTCACTTAAACAGCCTGTCTTCATTTCACTATGTTTTTTCTTATTAAAGGGTCTGCTGGCTGAGATACATATCGAAGGTGGGAAGTCCACTTTTTCAAGGAGCAGGGGTTTTGTATTATGAGGGAACATTTTGCAATCATCCAAAGACATTGTTTTCTATCAAAACAGTGAATTCGCAGAGTTTAGCTTAAAGAAGGCAGTTTAAAAGTAGTGAGGCAGTTTGGTGCTTCAAGAGCACATCTAGATCAATATGCCCCTCTAGGAAAGACAACAGGAGCAGCATAACAGTGATAAAGATGAGCAGCAGCAGGAAAAAGAGGAGAAGAGTGCTGAACAACAGTAACTCAGTAGCGATAAACAGCAGTTTCAAGAAGCGCTCGGCACGGAAAGGGAAGAAAGGCAAATCAGCACTTGACATTTTGGCTTCAGTTTCGGAGCATGTTTTTGAGGACCCTTGAGGGTCATGCACACAATTTTAGGCCTATTTTGACAACTTTGGGTTTTTTGGCATTTTTGAGTTTTTGGTCAAAACTCATGAAATTCTCCATTTCATTTTGGGGATACGTCAAAGGAGGAGAATGATACCATCAAATGCCATAATTTCATGAGCATGTCCTCAGTGATTTTCAGAGTATTTGGAGATCATTTTCCCCTTCAAAACAGCGAAAAAGGCTCGCATTTTGCACACTCTGCCCGGTCTATCAGCAGACTGTAATTTTCTAGCTTTTTACACACAGGTACAGATTTGGAGGACTTTCAGGTATCAGATTGGGAAAATTTCAGTTGCGCCAGAAAGTAGACACACAGAGATTTCCAACGAGCTATCATGAGCCTCGTTTTGACACCGGGAAGACTGCCAAATGTTTCTGGCAAGTCAGTGGACCTTTTGCTGATGAAAATTTGAAGTATTTTTGTAATTTTTGAACATCTAAAATCTGCTTTTTCCAAATGTGCGTTTAGCTATTTTTGCACATGGAAAATGATGCAAAGTCAATTATTTTTCCTTTTTTAGCACTTTTTAGATATTTTATGAGATATTTTTGTGCCTTGGGCTTTTCAAAGCCTCAAGGACAAGTTTAGATATTTTGATTAGGCCAATAGGAGAGGAAGTTGAACCATGAGGTTTTCCTCACTTGAGCCTATTTATTCCACAAGCTCTCATTTATTAACAAGGCTGAACTTGAGAAAAGAAGCAATATATGGTCATATGAGCTTTGGAGAAAATACTTGTGTTATGCTTTTGGATTGCCTCTTGAATGTTCTTGGATGGATGATGAAGGATTGTTGATGGATTCCATGACATGGTAGAATGGTATAGTGTTTCTTGCTTTGTTGTTGTCTTCTAGTTTTCATTCATGATACATGTTTCTTGCTTGCTATAGATCAGTAGAGAACAAATTTGAGATATGCCCATGGAGGCACCTCAAAATTCCTAAATCTTCATAGCTTTTATGTTTTCTTCTTCCTTAGTTGTATTAAAGAATTCTTAACTGCTCTTTAATAACTTGAGGATATTGTTGCTAGTTTCATTAATAGTTCTATGCATGTTGAGTAGGATGTATGGTTTTCCCTGCTTACGTATGATTGTCCATAGTTCCATCCATGAAACTATCTCTTTGACTGATTAAGATTATCGTTTTGTTTGAACCAAGGAGGCCTAGTCCCGATCTAGCCCTTTGCCTAAAACTATGCAAATTTTGCTGATCAAAGTGCCCAATAACTTGAAGTACTGTGTTTAGGCGTTCCTGCATATTGTTTTGAGTTGTTAGTCCGTCTTATGTGTTTTCCCCAAAGTCTGATAGCCATTTCCCAAAGTTAGAGGGTCTTATACTTCTATGCATGGCTTGAATGTTTGTTTCTATGTGTCGATTAGTTTATAGTTACATTTTGCATGATTAAGGGTTTTCTTTACCATGTTTATGTTATCTACTGAACCAGTGATGCTTGAAACTCTTTGTTGTTCACAAACTTGATGTCCATTTACTCCATTTTGCCCAAAGATCCTTTCTACCTTGAATCAAATCGGCCCTTCAACAGCCTTGTATCGTCATCTAATAGCTTTCTTGAACTTTTGACCCCATAGCCCAGTTAATCTACATCTTGTTATCTATTTTATATCTTTGATCAGTTTCATCCCTCACAACTTAAAAAAAAAAACCAAAAAACTTACTTCATAACTAGTATAAAATCAGAACACAAATAAGCAAACACACAGATATCCCTTACACATATAGAGAGAGCCCTCTCTGAGTCCAGGAAGGTTAGGTCCTCGGGCTCCAAAGCTTAGTTTGATGTTACACTGTCATTTGGCTTGCCAATCAGCCAAATCACGGGAACCTAACATAAACGATTATCGAAGTTTATTTTGTAGACTGCAGGGTATAGAATATAGATTATATGTCAAATCTCTCGATCGCACAATGTGAAATTATATTAAAACACTGCATGCAATCAATTTAACATCTATAAATCAAATAGTTAATACCTTCATCACTGGCTTATTCCGTAAGTTTTTAGTACTATTGTTCTCCATGATAGATAGAGTTCTAGGATGAAGCAAAAATGAGGGTTCTCCTTCAAAGTCCTTTCGAAAGTGACCCAAGAGATGTTGTAGTTTATTATCTTTCAGACTTAGAAGAAGAGAATCCCCATATATTGTAAATCGAAAAGAAAATACTAGGGAGCACTTACAATGAAATCCATTTGATCGTTGTCCTGCTACTTCTGCTCACTTTTTATCACTATATCATGGACACCTTTAGTTTCCCTAGAAGATGAATTGACACCCTACCTATCAGAGTTTTGATGTGTGATATTAGTAGTAGAATAGTAGACCTTGCTGCTTTAACTTGCACTGGCACCAATGCCTTTGGTTGCACTATCACAACTCGATGGCATAGGCTATAAATTCTACACTTGTGCTCTGTATTTTCTAGTTTGAATCCTCCATGATGGCATTTTTTTGCATTGATGTGAATATCCTAATTTTCTAATCTTGGATGGGTGTTTTATTGTAAGGAAAATGGTATTATGTCCACAATACAACCTGTAGCATCTTCCATTATGATCCAAATACCTTGTAATTGTATCGTTAGGTAGATCTCATTGTACTGCAAGGAATATCACTTCACACATATAATATAGTGTATCGCTCATTTCATTGTTCCCCAAGCAGATCATTACAATGCAATGTGATATATGGTATATTTCTCAATGCTTCTAAATTTTTTTAACAAACCACCTTACCACTGCCTTTTATCATCATTCTTTGAGAATTTAATACAGTGTCCTCACATGAGTTGATATAGTGTTACAAGATCAATTGTTGCATAGTGGCCACACACTCCATTGCATTATATTGGCTTGCGTAAGAACATATATCCATTTTCATTGTATGGTAATATGTACATGGCCCTATTGTAGTATATTCATTTGCAATCATCTCAACACCCCATAACATATTGTTTTCCATTATGTGCCAACCTTTTGACTGAGTCTTAGTGTATGTTGATCATTCCAAACATCTTTTGTCTTGCTAATATGTTGATTAGCCAACCATTTTGAAAAAGTCATTTAATTCTTCCTTTTCGATTTGGTTTTCCATTTTTAAAGGTGAAACATTTTGTGATCAAAAGAAAAGACATTTGCACAATAAAGTATCATATATCTGTGCATGTTTTGTAGTCTATTCCTTCTTCCACATTCTTGCATACATAATTCAGCTGTAATTTTTTTCTTTGCAACATTATAACACCTCCAGTGT
Organism: Pinus albicaulis; assembly: GCA_034641835.2. Classification (NCBI taxonomy): domain Eukaryota; kingdom Viridiplantae; phylum Streptophyta; class Pinopsida; order Pinales; family Pinaceae; genus Pinus; species Pinus albicaulis. Next base: position 1,270,777,713 of record CM076572.1, on the reverse strand, counting down.
AGTGCACAAGATTCCATGCGCTTGTTATTTGGTTCGACATGCCCTTGGTAACTATCATCACAATGTAGTGAAAATATGATACCTACAAAATGCACATTCAAATAAACTTTTCATCAATGGACTAATATGTCCTTTTGTTGCGCATTATTAAGGAACCATGTGTATAGTCGATACAAGTCTTGTAGGACGCATAATCTCTGTCTTATTCCTAGAATGATCTTCTCTTGCCCGCACCATCTCCTTGAATGGAAATTGGTTACACATAGATTTATCATCTAAAATTTTATGAGTCTCAAGTGGATTTACGACAATAAGCTTCAATGCATGATCGCAACATTGTCCCTGCGATGACCCTTTTAACCTTGTATTTCTTGGATGTACCAATCATTTGTAACTTTGAAACAAACCACTCATCACCTCTTTTATGCACTTACAAAAATGATATGCATCCTTAAAATTTAGTTACGCAATGTTTCACCACTATCACAACATACTTATGTCATTCTCTCAATTCCCTCAATCTTCAAAAGTCCTTGGCATATCTTTTGGATCATCAATAACCTTCACCTCACAAAAATAACCTGATTCAAACTAGTGCTAATTAAAACCTCACGTCAATCTGATCTTTTCTCTTGCATGATCCGCAAATTCATCTAATCGTGAATTTTCTTCGTGTTGCACTTTTTCCTTTCTTGCTAGCATTTTCTAGTCAATACACATAATACAAAGGGTAAAATTTGTCAATTAACCACACAAATTGCCAAAAATTTCCTGATTTTGTCTTTTTTTGGTTTAAAGTATATGTAAAATTAATTTGGAAGGTATATCATACAAAAACCGATTACACATCATAAATGATTCACAACTAAGCATAGATAATTGAAGAAAAGGATTCTAGATTTTCTTTTAACTACACTAGTAGCTACAGAGATATCTGTCTCATATCGTTCTCTTAGACTCAACTCTTGGGATTTGTGTCCCATGTCCCTCTATCATACATGTTATGCTATATTGAATTTAAACCGTTGGGATGTGCATCACATGAATTTTCATTTTCTATGTCCCTTTATCATACATGTTTTTCTATATTTGAACTTGACCCTTAGGGTGTGGCTTATGACATTTTTTAAGCATTCTATAAAGAAACTACCACCTTGTCCAGTGCAATTTTCTATAGTAGCACTAGTTATATGAATTTGTGTTTCATTTTCCTTAGTAGATGGAGGAGCTGAATCTTTTTAAATGCTCAGGATTAGCCATACCTAACTATGGTTGGAAGGTTGGAACCTGCAATAATTTGTTGGTAGGACTTCCCATTTAAGAAAGAATAATAAATATGCTATGATTACACTAGGTTACATTTAGATCTTCATATGCTATGATGTCTAGCCTATTTATGGCTAAGAATGCATGCAAAGATGTTTTAAACTATAATCTAATACTAAACATAAATTAAAGTTAGAATTTAGGTTTTATGATTAAATAATGGGAGAGGAATAGTGCCTACTATATTTTTTGGGTATATGGGGTTGACTAAGGATTACATGGAAGAGATTTAAGTAGATCTGGGGTGATTACTATACAGTTGTCCATCAAAAACCCTAGAAGATCCATCTAGTACCTTACAAACTTCAAGAAAATTCAGGGGAAGACTAATGATGGTTGGAGAACATGCTACATGGTCTTGAACACGACCATCATGATTTCAAAGATGTGGTGGTTGTGCAAATGCATCTTACTGTTATGCTAGATATTGCATAAAAAATCTAATTCTGTGAATGTCAGTATGCCATGAAGCCACCTTGAAGCAACATAAGTGGAAAAATAAGAGTCTCATGACACTTAATAGTTACTTGATCTTGAAGTTATGGTTTCTTCCTATTTGTATAACCAAGGGTTTCCCCTTCTTTTGTAACTCATTACTTGATCAATACAATTAACAACCTACATTGCAGAGCTCTTCCTCGATATTATTTGCATGCCTCTAAACATTGCTTTTCCTATTGTCATTTTCTACTTATTTTGGGTTTATTCTTATTTTATTTCTTCTTGTACTATTGTAGTTGCAATAGTAGTGTAGCTTTGTATGCATACAAATTGGTTTACGAGCTACAAGGCTTTATCCTGTTGTCATTTTCTACTTATTTGGGCTTTATAGTTATTTTATTTCTTCTTGTACTATTGTAGTTGCAATAGTAGTGCAGCTTTGAATGCATACAAATTGGTTTACAAGCTACAAGGCTGAGCATTAGGGTCCCGTGATTTGGCTGATTGGAAAGCCAAATGACAGTGTAACATCAAACCAAGCTTTGGAGCCCAAGTACCTAGCCTTCCTGGACTCAGAGAGGGCTCTCTCTATATGTGTAAGGGATATCTGTGTGTTTGCTTATTGTGTTCTGATTTTAGGCTAGTTATGGAGTATGTTTTTGGTTTTGGTTTTTAAAGTTGTGAGGGATGAAACTGATCAAAGATATAAGATAGGTGAAAAATATGTCAGATCAACCGGGCTATAGGGTTGAAAAGGTCAAGAAAGCTATAAGACGGTGATACAAGGCTGTTGAAGGGCCGATTTGATTCAAGGTAGAAAGGATCTTTGGGAAAAATGGAGTAAATGGACATCAAGTTTGTGAACAACAAAGATTTTCAAGCATAACTAGTTTAATAGATAACATAAACATGGTAGGGCAAACCATTAATCATGCCAAATGTAACTACAAGCTAATCAATACATAGAAATTAACATTCAAGCCATGAATAGAAGTATAAGACCCTCTAACTTTGGGAAATGGCTATCAGACTTTGGGGAAAACAATTAAGGAAGACAAACAACTTAACTTACTATGCTGGAACACCTAAACATAGTACTTCAAGTTATTGGGCACTTTGAACAACAAGATTTGCATAGTTTTAGACAAAGGGCTAGATCGAAACTAGGCCTCCTTGGTTCAACAAGATGACAATCTAATCAGTCAAAGAGAAATTTCATGGATGGAACTATCAGGGCGTACCGTAAGTCATACTTAGCATGTATAGAACTATGAATGAAACAAGAAACAATATCCTCAAGCTGTTAAAGAGTAGTTAAGAATTCTTTAATGCAACTAAGGAAGAAGAAAACATAAAAGCTATGAAGATTCAGGAAATTTGAGGTGCCTCCATGGGCATATCTCAAATTTGTTCTCTACTGATCTATATAAATCAAGAAACATGTATTCATGAATGAAAACTAGAAGACAAAAACAAAGCAACAGACACTATACCATTCTACCAAGTCATGGAATCCAACAACAATCCTTCTTCATTCATCCAAGAGCATCCAAGAGGCAATCCAAAAGCATAAGACAAGTATTTCTTCCAAAGCTTATATGACCATATATTGCTTCTATTCTCAAGTTCAGCCTTGTTTTACAATGAAAGTATTTGGAATATATAGGCCAAAGTGAGGAAAACCTCATGGTTCAACTTGCCATCCTATTGGCC